>NW_019060259.1:770728-810596 GCF_000696155.1 Zootermopsis nevadensis
AGATCAACTGGTTAACGCTGTTTAAGGGAATGATCTGTGTTTAAAATGAGAATCACACGAAACAAATTAATGCGAATAACAGAAGATGGTACATAAAGTTATAATTCGATACCCGTAACTGAGAGATTTTGATTAAATTTGGTGTAGCGTATTTTGGTTCATGCCATTACCATACAGCCTGTATTTCGTTCGTAAAAAAAGAAAATTGTAGCCATTACGTAAGACCTCATCAAGTCCTGAAACTTCGTTGTGACATATTTAATGAAATGTAGTGGATAATTGATTTATGGCTTCATGAACCGTTGTTAACGTTGGAACAGATTTGTGTCTACAGCAAAAGCATGCCTGAGGCCGAGTGTGGTAATTTACAAACGCAATGAACGAATTTTTAAAGTAAAAAAAGTACTGCATCGTAGCAGCTGTGAGCTTTGTGGGTGTACTTAGCTCATGCAGTTGAACTTTATTTTTACTGCTGACTGTTTTTTAATATTTGTTTGTTTACTTATGTCTGTTTTGTTGGCTACACTACGTTAATAATGCCTTCAGTTAAATATTCGGCGCTTTGACCATGGAAGGTAGGCTTGCACTAAGGAAAGACATATTGATCTGTTGATTTTAAGTCTTTTTAAGTGTATATTTTATTGGATATTTATGTTACGAACCTCTCCTTTTTTAACTTTCGTATAGTTCTCTTATTTTGTAAGGAGATATCAGAGAATTGTGTAATATCCGTTTGTGCCTTCCATTAGTAAGAACTTTTGGAAAGATTCGTGAAACTTGATAAGAACATCAAGTCATTGGAAGTTATTCCGCCATCGTACTTTCCCTGACAGTGTAAAACAAGTCGTGCAAACGTCTGAGGTGTAAGCGACATTATCGCCTCTTAATAAACCTGTAGGATTCGAAAAAAGTTATGTTGTAATAAATCTTTGGCAAGCGTACAAGTCTTGCAGACTACACAACATGGCCCCGGCGTGAAAGTTGGGTTTAGCTTTCCATTTGTCGGCTGAATAATTGCTGGTAGGTAATGAAATTTCGTGTAGAGACAGGGTATAAATTTTCATACAAACTTCGCAAGAATCTGTTTTGCATATTAACGGTGATTAGTTTGACGAAGATGGGGAAAAGTTTTTTTGAGACTTGTATCAGGCAACTTTCAGGCATAGGAAAGCTGCATCTGCGGACACGCGGTTCTGCGCAGAATACGTCTTTATGCGTATTAATTATTGATAAAAACTCCTGCGAACTTTCCTATACAAATGGAAGTAATGAAAGGAAAGTTTTTCCCAAAACCATGAATGAAATGTATAGGTAAGTAATTTAGCGTCTACTTTATTGATGGAAATTGACATACAGATTATTTTAATTAACATCTTCCAGAAAATAAAAGCTAATGCAGAACATTAAATTAATAAAGAATTGTACTTTAAAAGAATAAGCAATTAATAACTTGAGGTTTAAGATTTACACGGCCACGAATGTGAAGATGGCAGTCTTCTGGGATGCTGCGACATGTAGTGTGATAGAAATTAGCGACGTTTCGGAGATGATTACTTTCTCCATCATCAGGGCGATTAGAAGATGGCTGTCTTCCTGTGATGTTGCGGCGTGTAGTCTGGTAGAAATTTATCGACATCGCGCTGATGACGGAGGCAGGAAGCACAACTGAAACGTCGGTCAGTTTCTAACAGACTACAAAGCGCAATATTTTATAAGAAGGCTCAATCGTCAATAACGCGTTTAGAGTCTCTTCAGCGTTGTTTCCATGGCAACGTCACCGTGTATCAAAACAAGGGTCGCTGCCAATAATAAGCAAGTTAGCAGTTTTCTGAACGCCCGGTTGCACCCGAGAAAAGTAATTGAATGTTACAAGTGGCTTTCACTAGGCCTGGTGTGCGCTGGTGGTGGACGGAGTTGCAAGCAAAAAGCGACTGAATGAAAGCCAGTGTTGTTTGTTGTCTGCCGTTTTTATGCGATCGGAGTCGTAAGGCGATGAATGAGCAGTTCCTTTTTGTGCTCGCAAGCACGCTTCCTTCCAATTACCCCTCCTTCATTCGCCACAAGCTCTCAGGGGTCTCAAATTTGGTAATCCAAGTCGCTGACTCTCAGCGCGTTGCTACGAAACATTACAACACTTTGTCTCATCAGCACGTCACAAGTGAAAATTATCCAACTTCTGGGCAAATACTGAATTCGCCATCTTCAGGATTTCATGGTGCCCATTGGTGCAGAGGAAGAGTGCTGACATCCAATCAGCGTCATCAAATCCGACGCCCACTGCCCTTTCGATATAAAGCCCCCGAAAACGCCCAACCATCACGTATTAACTCTGAACATGGCAGCTGTAAAGTTTGTCGAAACGTTGGATAATTTTTAACATCCGACACCTTTTGACACCCGAAAGGCGGAGTTGTGCAATATATATATATATATATATATATATGTGTGTGTGTGTGTGTGTGTTTCGATTGTCTCTGTACGTATATTATTAAAATGTTCTTAAGCGAATAACTCGGGGGAACATGAAAGTGCGCCTATTTAGGCTAGCCGTACTTGGCCGATGAACGCGCATGTGTCTAACCCCTTGCCTGATTATTTCATCATGTCTTCCGACATGCAGCCTCCCTTCTTCTGGACCAGATCTTTCATTCGGTCTGGGAGGATCATCAGAAAAACAAGGATGAGCCCGTTTACAACTTTGTTAATTCCGACAAAGAACCACCCTTCATTATTTTGAGGCGGAGAGGGTTAGATTCAACAGGAAGTAACTTATGTCCGACTCTGCTTTTTTCTACCCTTTCTTGTTACGACGTTGAGACGTTACTGTTGGTGGATGGTGGGCATAAAACCCTTGAGCAGGAGGGTGGCTTAGCTTATTGATAGTTTCAAAGACGTCTGTCTGTCTGTCTTTCGTCGGGCCGAGTTTTCATTTAGTCGCCGCCAGATGGTTTCTTTTCATACAGTCCCCAGATTTTTTTATGGGTATCGTCCCATATCCGGGGAATTCGTATCCGACTAATAGACGTATCCTTCCGCGTCTTTGGGAACTTAGCAGTAAATGGGCATCCATTATATCCATCATCAAACCATGCGTGTAACTGAATTATGTTTTTGTGGAAAGGAAACTGGTTATAAGGATCAAAAACAGTTCGTGGTTCCATGTAGTCTGGCATCTGATGCCCCAGTGAGTTATCTGACAGACAGACAACAGCGAAACGCAAAAAGATTAATTGTAGATGGCTGTCTTCTGGTTTGTTGCGCCGTGTCGTCTGGTACAAGTTTACCGACGTTTCTGAGGTCCTTGCGATGAGTCATCGCCGTTGAAACGTCAAATCCTGCAAGAGAAATTGTTTCAATAAAATGAACGTTGGCACATGTCATCAATCAACTATTGTTACTCGGCTTGAAACATAATTGTTAGGAAATATGAAGGTCGTGTGTGATGAGATAAGTGTTTGTACTCGGCACTAGTTGATGCAAAAAGCTGGCTGCTGGTATGCAGACATAAAACCAAGGAGCACTAGTTGATGCAAAAAGCTGGTTGCTGGTATGCAGACATAAAACCAAGGAGAACCGGTAGCTGTCGATAAGCGTTTCAGACTGTACAGCTGATACTTTATTAGTGCTGAATGCTCAAACCAGCCGACCAGTCAACAGACCAGCAGAAGGTTGGTATCCGAAGAAATTTCCGTTCAGCAAACGTCATGGCCCATTTACTTTCACAGCCGTTCACACGTTGCATACCATTCTGTATTGGTCTAATTGCTTCTAGAGACGTTAAGGAATGTTTGTTCTGTGTGGCTTCAGTCGCCATGGACAATTTTTTAAACATTTCAATTACTTTTCATGAAATTTTATAATATATTGTTTCAATTTTCAGCACAAAATATTTTTTTCCCGATAACTTTGACGGGTCATACGCAAGCCTAGTTTATTAATAATTTATTTTACTCGGCATTTTCTAGAACTATGGCGATGCAGTTTATTAAAACAGTAAATGTGTTTATTAGATAAAACAAAATTTGTATTTCTGTCAAAATGTCGATCTTTCGCTGAGATTATAATTTCATTAAAACACATATTATTAATAATATCTTAATGCCGCTGTGCTGTATTGGATGTATTCTTGTGGCTCGAGACCCATAATTTCCGTATCCCAGTGCTTAAGCCTTAACATGAAGCAGTAGCCTTAGAAGTGGCACATCACTCTCTTGTGCAAAGCTTCAGACGTTTACTCGTGAAGAACACAAAGGATCTAACAGTACAGTGATAAAAATTCTTGAGGAAGGATCTATGAAGCGTTCCTTAACAAATTACAAGGAAGAGTTATTTTGAAAAGCAAGGATTCCGTCGGACGGACTTAAACAACTTAGCGACAGCTTTTTTCTGCCTGTATACCTGGGATCCTTAAGATGGCCTCGAAAATCTAAACGACACGGAAATGCATTTTATCGTAAAATGTGTGAAGACTCGACGTTTCTACAAAATCGACACGTGTTTCGAAGTATTGACCATGTCGAAGAAACTACTCGAATGTTCTTGCATAATAGAAAAAAAATAACAGCACCTGGGAGGGAATGTGGGCGTCTTTATCAGTGCGAGTCTGAATTGATAACTAACCCTTTGAAGACGAAACTCGTCAAAATAATATTTATGATTTAATTCCGTACCGCGAAGAAAACACAACTATTCACCATTACAAAGACCAGGTGGTTAATGATGTTTAAAGAAATAATCGCTGTTTATAGTGAGAATCATACATCGTCTGGTTAATATTTAAAAAGTCATTCCGTACCGCGAAGAAAACACCACACTTCACCATTACTAAGATCAACTGGTTAACGCTGTTTACAGTGACAATCATACAAATGCAGGTGATAACGTGTAAATACCACTGGGCTTTAACGGGTTAACGAAGTAATTACCCCTCTACGGAATCTGAAGGTTACGACACCGTTAACATAAAAGAATTCCCCGCAGTAGGAACGAGTAATTAAATGACCTGAGAACAGTTGACCATAAAAACGACTGTTTAAAGAAAAAGGAATACAAGAAAGAAATATTAAAATATCCTATATCGAAAATAGTTTGTATCTGTATTAAAATTTTGTACGGTGTATCCGCACACCGCAAGATGGAAGCCGGAGGACACAAAGAAGGGCCATAATTAAGTATCTCAGTAGTCTTTGTCATCTGACCGTTTCAATCGACCGAGTCCCCCTGTCAGGTTTCTCCTTCTTCTTCTCCTCCTCTTCCTCCTCCTCCTTCTTCTTCTTCTCCGTCTTCTTCTCCTTCTTCTCCTTCGTCTCCTCTTCCTCCTCCTCCTTCTTCTTCTCCTCCTCCTCTTCCTCCTCCTTCTTCTTCTCCTTCTTCTTCTTCTCCGTCTTCTTCTCCTTCTTCTCCTTCGTCTCCTCTTCCTCCTCCTCCTTCTTCTTCTCCTCCTCCTCTTCCTCCTCCTTCTTCTTCTCCGTCTTCTTCTCCTTCTTCTCCTTCGTCTCCTCTTCCTCCTCCTCCTTCTTCTTCTCCTCCTCCTCTTCCTCCTCCTTCTTCTTCTCCTTCTTCTTCTTCTCCGTCTTCTTCTCCTTCTTCTCCTTCGTCTCCTCTTCCTCCTCCTCCTTCTTCTTCTCCTCCTCCTCTTCCTCCTCCTTCTTCTTCTCCTTCTTCTTCTTCTCCGTCTTCTTCTCCTTCTTCTCCTTCGTCTCCTCTTCCTCCTCCTCCTTCTTCTTCTCCTCCTCCTCTTCCTCCTCCTTCTTCTTCTCCTTCTTCTTCTTCTCCGTCTTCTTCTCCTTCTTCTCCTTCGTCTCCTCTTCCTCCTCCTCCTTCTTCTTCTCCTCCTCCTCTTCCTCCTCCTTCTTCTTCTCCTTCTTCTTCTTCTCCGTCTTCTTCTCCTTCTTCTCCTTCGTCTCCTCTTCCTCCTCCTCCTTCTTCTTCTCCTCCTCCTCTTCCTCCTCCTTCTTCTTCTCCTTCTTCTTCTTCTCCGTCTTCTTCTCCTTCTTCTCCTTCGTCTCCTCTTCCTCCTCCTCCTTCTTCTTCTCCTCCTCCTCTTCCTCCTCCTTCTTCTTCTCCTTCTTCTTCTTCTCCGTCTTCTTCTCCTTCTTCTCCTTCGTCTCCTCTTCCTCCTCCTCCTTCTTCTTCTCCTCCTCCTCTTCCTCCTCCTTCTTCTTCTCCTTCTTCTTCTTCTCCGTCTTCTTCTCCTTCTTCTCCTTCGTCTCCTCTTCCTCCTCCTCCTTCTTCTTCTCCTCCTCCTCTTCCTCCTCCTTCTTCTTCTCCTTCTTCTTCTTCTCCGTCTTCTTCTCCTTCTTCTCCTTCGTCTCCTCTTCCTCCTCCTCCTTCTTCTTCTCCTCCTCCTCTTCCTCCTCCTTCTTCTTCTCCTTCTTCTTCTTCTCCGTCTTCTTCTCCTTCTTCTCCTTCGTCTCCTCTTCCTCCTCCTCCTTCTTCTTCTCCTCCTCCTCTTCCTCCTCCTTCTTCTTCTCCTTCTTCTTCTTCTCCGTCTTCTTCTCCTTCTTCTCCTTCGTCTCCTCTTCCTCCTCCTCCTTCTTCTTCTCCTCCTCCTCTTCCTCCTCCTTCTTCTTCTCCTTCTTCTTCTTCTCCGTCTTCTTCTCCTTCTTCTCCTTCGTCTCCTCTTCCTCCTCCTCCTTCTTCTTCTCCTCCTCCTCTTCCTCCTCCTTCTTCTTCTCCTTCTTCTTCTTCTCCGTCTTCTTCTCCTTCTTCTCCTTCGTCTCCTCTTCCTCCTCCTCCTTCTTCTTCTCCTCCTCCTCTTCCTCCTCCTTCTTCTTCTCCTTCTTCTTCTTCTCCGTCTTCTTCTCCTTCTTCTCCTTCGTCTCCTCTTCCTCCTCCTCCTTCTTCTTCTCCTCCTCCTCTTCCTCCTCCTTCTTCTTCTCCTTCTTCTTCTTCTCCGTCTTCTTCTCCTTCTTCTCCTTCGTCTCCTCTTCCTCCTCCTCCTTCTTCTTCTCCTCCTCCTCTTCCTCCTCCTTCTTCTTCTCCTTCTTCTTCTTCTCCGTCTTCTTCTCCTTCTTCTCCTTCGTCTCCTCTTCCTCCTCCTCCTTCTTCTTCTCCTCCTCCTCTTCCTCCTCCTTCTTCTTCTCCTTCTTCTTCTTCTCCGTCTTCTTCTCCTTCTTCTCCTTCGTCTCCTCTTCCTCCTCCTCCTTCTTCTTCTCCTCCTCCTCTTCCTCCTCCTTCTTCTTCTCCTTCTTCTTCTTCTCCGTCTTCTTCTCCTTCTTCTCCTTCGTCTCCTCTTCCTCCTCCTCCTTCTTCTTCTCCTCCTCCTCTTCCTCCTCCTTCTTCTTCTCCTTCTTCTTCTTCTCCGTCTTCTTCTCCTTCTTCTCCTTCGTCTCCTCTTCCTCCTCCTCCTTCTTCTTCTCCTCCTCCTCTTCCTCCTCCTTCTTCTTCTCCTTCTTCTTCTTCTCCGTCTTCTTCTCCTTCTTCTCCTTCGTCTCCTCTTCCTCCTCCTCCTTCTTCTTCTCCTCCTCCTCTTCCTCCTCCTTCTTCTTCTCCTTCTTCTTCTTCTCCGTCTTCTTCTCCTTCTTCTCCTTCGTCTCCTCTTCCTCCTCCTCCTTCTTCTTCTCCTCCTCCTCTTCCTCCTCCTTCTTCTTCTCCTTCTTCTTCTTCTCCGTCTTCTTCTCCTTCTTCTCCTTCGTCTCCTCTTCCTCCTCCTCCTTCTTCTTCTCCTCCTCCTCTTCCTCCTCCTTCTTCTTCTCCTTCTTCTTCTTCTCCGTCTTCTTCTCCTTCTTCTCCTTCGTCTCCTCTTCCTCCTCCTCCTTCTTCTTCTCCTCCTCCTCTTCCTCCTCCTTCTTCTTCTCCTTCTTCTTCTTCTCCGTCTTCTTCTCCTTCTTCTCCTTCGTCTCCTCTTCCTCCTCCTCCAATCATACAAATGCAGGTGATAACGTGTAAATACCACTGGGCTTTAACGGGTTAACGAAGTAATTACCCCTCTACGGAATCTGAAGGTTACGACACCGTTAACATAAAAGAATTCCCCGCAGTAGGAACGAGTAATTAAATGACCTGAGAACAGTTGACCATAAAAACGACTGTTTAAAGAAAAAGGAATACAAGAAAGAAATATTAAAATATCCTATATCGAAAATAGTTTGTATCTGTATTAAAATTTTGTACGGTGTATCCGCACACCGCAAGATGGAAGCCGGAGGACACAAAGAAGGGCCATAATTAAGTATCTCAGTAGTCTTTGTCATCTGACCGTTTCAATCGACCGAGTCCCCCTGTCAGGTTTCTCCTTCTTCTTCTCCTCCTCTTCCTCCTCCTCCTTCTTCTTCTTCTCCGTCTTCTTCTCCTTCTTCTCCTTCGTCTCCTCTTCCTCCTCCTCCTTCTTCTTCTCCTCCTCCTCTTCCTCCTCCTTCTTCTTCTCCGTCTTCTTCTCCTTCTTCTCCTTCGTCTCCTCTTCCTCCTCCTCCTTCTTCTTCTCCTCCTCCTCTTCCTCCTACTTCTTCTCCTCCTTCTTCTCCTTCTCCTTCTTCTTCTTCTCCTTCTCCTCCTCCAGTACACAAATCGCGAGGAACAAGGTCAAAGTTCGTTCAGGTAGTGAAGTTCCTACCTAGTTTCGTGAAAATCAGTATCTAAAGCGGTTCGCGTCGGAGTGACACTACTCTTGAACGGAATCTCATGCAAATGTGTGCAAAGTCAAGTAAGATTTATTATTGTCCCTAGAAGCGGTTGTAACCGTCCCATAATTTTTTTCGGGTATGTCGGGTAAAATTCGGTGCGTTCACATCGTTTAATTGCGACTGCGCGGTGTAGATTTCAGGATGAAATAAAAAGAACAATTTCCGCGGGACTCACGCACAGACACCACAAGCAGACGTGGCCTCCTTGATACCTCATCCATATTAATGGTAACTGTTTTCACACAGGGGAGGCCATGATTTCTTGGGTTTTTTGTGCCGTATTTGGAAGGCCGTGTTTGTATCTGATTATTTCTGAAGACACTTTCGGACGAGGAGAATGATACTCTGTCATTTGTTAGGAGGACCAGCCTGATAAGGCGCATTTGGTAATGAAGCTGTGCAGACATCACGATGTCTCCTTGTTAGGGTACGTCGGAGTATAATTTAAGGTAATGGAAGTTAATGAGTTGGACGTTTCGTGTAACTACTGATATTCAAGTGTAATTGAGAGATGTTGAATCATGGGAAGTCATTCGCGTTCGATGTTTTTATGACTGTTTCTGGTTTGATAATGCTAGAACTGCTTCTTCCCGTCCAGTATTAACGATGCGATAGGCAGTCGCTTAAAATAATCGATCGTTTGACTCCACCGACAAGTGAGTGTTTGACAGTGTCCTCTCGGAGTGCCACGAGGTGAACAACCTGTCACCTCCTGACTTCATATACCAGTCCTTCTTGAGAAACTGATAGTCGCTGTGTTGAATTGTACGGTGGGTCTGTGGCCCCCAGATCTAGAAGAGGTTGACAACCCCTGACTTACAGTTAATATTTCTTAATCATGCATTTTGTACTGGAAGTCCCTGGAAGAAATGTTTCCCGTAGTACAAACACTGGAGTATTAGCGCGCAGATAAGATAACAGTTCGATATGACATTTGGAAAAAGCCATCGGTTCTCATTGCAGGGCGCGGCTCTGTAGGGTGTTATTTTATTTGAATCAACTGAATGTAGTTGCTACTTCATTAATCGCAGCCTAGGTGGCGTGAGACTTTTTTTTTTTTGAAAATGTGAAGCAGTTAGTTTATATGAGGGGTAAGAGGAATAATTTACAAGACGCTTTTGTAAAATAATAAGCATTGTAAGTGAACTGCTGACAGCATCCATGAAGAAGCCACAAATACATAAATTCTGAACAAACCGCTCCTGACTCTGCGAAACGCAACAGGTTTATACCGGTTACAGATAAGCTGTAGTTATCCTTAGTATTTATTTATTTCTGGGTCTGTTTATTTGTGGTTTACTTAACGAAGCTGTCGTCAACTCGGGCTAGTGGATTGGAAAGGTTATGGAAGGAAACGGCCGTGGCCTAATTTCATGTACTGTACTGGAATTTGGGAGAAGGGATTGAGGAAAATCACAAAGAAATTCAGTTAGGATATACGGTCTTCCGGCCGAGATTTGAATGCAGAACCTCCCGAATACAAGGCCGGAATACTAACCACTCAGCGGCGATATTCGGCAATTAGCCTTCGTGAGATGTTATAATTATTTGAGATTTGAGGTTCTCAAGGCGGTGAGGATTGTGATGTTCTTCTGGGTTTTGACATCTTATCGACTCGTAGGTAGATGCCTGCGTTTCGGAGGAAAATACTGTTTCCATCTTCATGGCTGAAGTTGTAATTATGTTTGTCTAGCAGAAGATTTCATGTACCTTCCTTTAATTTCCGAGTTCCCTTTTTTTCATTCATTAATTCACCCGTCCACTTTGACAATTTTCACTGGTTTTTTACCTTCAATTTGTGGGGGGGGGGGGGGGGGGTTTTTTTAGTTTCTTACACAAGGTTGGTATTTCACTCCGTTTCATGTCCGGCCGTTGGAGTCGCTACTAGGCAGTTCAAAACGTATTAAAACTAATGTCACTTACCTCAGAACGAACGAAAGTTGCAAGCCGAATTGCAATTCGTAGATGGCACTGCAGGACGTGAGGGATATTATTATACATGCATAATGTTGAATGAGAAATTGAATAAGTTGGATTGACAGCCAGGACTGTCAAACGGATTGATGTCAAATCATGCCCCCCGCTGAGGACACGTGTGCGCCCCAGGGGGTCCGGTGAGCCACATTTCACTGTGCGCAGCATTAGTGCCGACAGGGCCCGACCTCACAGTCCGGCTGTGGAAAGACACCAGAGACTCCATGTCCGTGGCTGGCTGAAGTGTTCCTAACATCTTGTCTAGATGTTGCCTGTTGGTTTAATGTCGATTTACATTGTCGTGGTTTTATAAAGTACCTACTATCTTGGTACAATAAAATGCAAGTACTTATTACAAATACCCACCCTATCTGAAGCAACTGACTACAGGTTGGACTACCAGGATTCGAATCCCTGCAGGGACAAGACATTTTTTTATTCTAACCCCCACGTCCGGATCGTCTCTGGGACCCACCGACCCACCCTCATACCCAAAGATACCCCCGTATCAGTGCCCCATGGGATAAAACTACCGCTGAGTAAAGTCTTAATTTTCTGTCGATATCAAAAAAGAGTGGAGCTGAAGCTCCATTGCCCCATACACCTTCGTGACGTGGTGCTTAGTTAAGCATCGGGTACATTAAGTTGTATCTGAGGTAACTATAGACCTGTGTATTTACAGTAAAATTATTAACATTTTTAAATTCTATGCCTCATTATATTGTCGAGTTATTATTCACTGTTGGTGGTTTTATGGTTTTAGTCCGAAGGCCTAGGCGTACGTGAGGTTAATATCAAAACGAATCTTCGAGAAATAATTTTGATAGGTGTGAATTGGATTCATCTGGCTCAGGATATTAACTCGTGGCGGGGTGTTATGAACACTGTAATGAAAGTCCGAGGTCTATAGATTTTGGTGAATTTCTTAAACTAGCTTAGTTTTGTATTCGCGTAGAAGGCAAAAGTAGTTTTAGGTATCCAGTGTCTTAGTGAGGAGGAGACTGAGGACAGGCCCGTCCAAAAGCCGGTTGTCTTGTGTTTCTTCCTGACGTTGGAGAGAAGGCTTAATTGGTGAGCGCGCGTTTCTAGAGCCACGTCGGGCAGAAGCACTACAAAAACAATGACATCTCCGCAAAACAAGATTCCTCCTGGGGCAACGATTTCTAAATTTCAGTCGACGGCAACACGAGGAAAAAGAAATGCTAGCTTTACGGAGAAAACTTGTCTGAATCGATCTCTGTGCAATTATCGATAGTCCCGCGGCTCGCTTATTCCGTAAGAGGCCTGGCACGTGAGTTTTCAGTTCGTGGACAGCGACATTTCGGGTTAATTATTTCACTATTCTCCGTTAAATAATTCAGGAACCAAGCCAATTGTGGGTCCTCAAGAAAACGTTTCTCTGCCGCATGAATTTCGTAGATTTTACAGTTTTACATATGAACCACGTTCGGGTATGCTCCACCCGTCAAAGCCCCTAAAGTCCACTCCTTATAGAGGGATGAACCACGTTCGGGCATGCTCCACCCGTCACAGCCCCTAAAGTCCACTCCTTATAGAGGAAGCTGTGACTGAAGATGATGAAGATGTGCTCTCAGAGTCCTCCCGCGGAGATCTGTCGAGTGATCATCTCGGTGTCCCCAGGTCCGCTTCTGATTTACAGCCCTCATAAGCTGAAACAGATAAATGAGAACGCGTTCTCACTACGCTAGAACAACTGGTTCGTACTACACGCCAGGGCTGTCCAGTTCTGTTTCAGATGTACGTCTCACGGGTCATTCAGCGATTCGTGAGATTGTCGACTCTTAGCTCATTAACGACGAAGGACATAGGAAGATGATTATGAATGATATGGGTTTAAAATGAGGCCGTCATGTCCTGTGCGAAGAACAAACTCCTCTTCGTCTGGTCTGGAAACATCACCGCCTTAATCTAAAACTGTGGTTTATTACCTTGCTCACAAGAGTCCGCCCCTGGACCAAATCTTGAGCCACGTGACTGGGCAGAATGGTCCTTCTTACGGAGATTGCCACCGATGCTAAGTGACGGACGGACACGAGGGCCAAATTGGTTCTTAAAACGCATTGCTCATTACGAGACGTTCGCTGCATTCCACTCGGAAACTACACTGTAACCTCGGTGCGAACTCATTCCTTGGTGAGGCCGTAAATGAGGGTTTCTTAACAGGCGGCCCGTTGTCCGCAGATGGCGGAACAGCGCCCTTTAGAACTCTCTTTGGCAAAGGACAGTAGCACAATGAAACTCGAAATGTTATTTTCAGCTTCTGCCATTGTCGGAGGATCTGAAGATGGCAGACTTTCAGAGGGGCGAACTGCCTCCGTCATGCCTCAAACATGGCAATTGCTTAATTTGCGTTCTGCATATTTTCTCTTTTAAGTTTTCTGCAATTATTGAATATATTTATTTCCTTTATTTTTTTAGAAAAAAATATGGAATTCTCAGAAACGTTCTGTAATCACGTTCTTAAAAATATGGTTTCCTTCCAGGTTCTGTAACCTATTAACACGCCAATTACGATTTAATTATGTAAATCAACTAACACTTAAGGTGAACATTTCTGGCCTTCACACTCCTTTCACGTGCTTGACCAGTTTCCATGGCAACACTATAGCTTTGATGTAAAAGTGTTTTTTTAACTTTTATTTTCTGCTGTAAGTGAATTTAGTTAAATCTCTCGAGAACGTGTTTTTTTTTATTCAAAATCTTCGATGCGCTTTTTCTGTGTGTGGATGTAGAATGAAACTTTGTTTTCAAGTTAGCCATTAGGGAGGTGAAAGTGACTTAGAAATGATTGGAACCGAATGGGATTCATCAGGTTCT
Source organism: Zootermopsis nevadensis (assembly GCF_000696155.1). The sequence goes on from NW_019060259.1 coordinate 784,165, forward strand.
GGCACCTGATGATATTAATTCAGTGGGAGTAAACATAAATATCTTAAAGAAAACCAAGTTTATGTCTCGTAATCAGACTTCAAGATAATCGAAGTACAAAGACAAATGACGAACCAATAGATATTGGGGCAAAGCTGGAACCTGCTATTTTGGAAGGCCGCTAACAAATTAGTAACTGCTTAACCAAGATGGAAAGAGAAGATTAAATTCCAGGAATGCTTGTTTTGAATGTGGTGTTAAATCTTCTGTATCCCTGTCTTGATATCTAAAAACGTTAAGATTTAATTGTAAAAAGTTCTTCGCGGATAACGTAGTCCCATTACGATGGTTTCTATCGTTAGACGCCCTGGTTCGAAAAGCGAGATTCGACTTTAGGTAGCCGTCACATTTGTTAAGAAGGAATCTCACTCGAATGTATTACCCTTTTGGTCATCCCTCGGACGAGGGTTGGCGAACGACACAAAAAAATTGACATTGGCCGCCAATTATACTAAAAAGGCGACTGTTTTATGGGACAGCTGGACAAGCTTGGGTGGCAGAGATTTCGGCCCTCCTAGCTCTCGATTTGTCTGCGTTTCCTAGACAACTACATAAACCTGTCTGGGGACTCTGAACACCTCCCACAGGGTGTGTAGTGCAAAACTGAATTTGGGATTCTAAATGTCTGTACGCTTCTCCTCAAATAGAGTGTAGCATGTAATGGGACTATAGATTAGTAAAGTGGTAGATCCGTTGTGACGTTGCCCGCCTGGAGTATATTTGACGACGTCTATCACTGGAAGTGGCTAGGCTCCCGTGTTCAGACTGCTCCTGATGAAGGTGAGAATAAATTCCTCCGAAACGTCAGACTCTGTGCAACACACGAGAAGACGGCCATCTTGATATTCGTTTCTGGGAGGATCTGAAATCCCACAAAGCTTAAGCTAAAAGCATTTAGGTTGAAAATATTAAAATAGTAAAGACCTACTGCAATTTTATTCGGATCTGTAAGCTGTAAAAGTGGTTTTGGGTTCCATTGTAACCCTGCCTTCAAATAAATGCGCATTCCGTTATGCACAGTCCTTCTATTATTTTTTTTCAAATAAAAACCGCTGACAACTGGATACAACTAGGAAACCGCGGATATTTTAATTCCGTGATGGTCGAACCGCGGTTGGCAGTCTTACTGCTGCAAAGTGTTTACTCCTGACTATAAAAGTGGACACTGTAAAGGCCACCGCATGTTTCCTCGTCCGTAATTATGAACCAGTGTCGTATGCGCTTTGTGGGCATGTTATTTATACCGACTTCGTCACAAGATAAGTCCTGAGACCATCCGGTCATCCCCCTCTACGTTTCTGTCGCCTTTCCGTCATCATCAAGGAAACGTCGAGACTCCCCATGACCCGTGCTTCTGCACACTTCGAATTCAGAGCCGCCTAATTACAAGTCAAAACGCGCAAATCTCCTACCGCAGTTCTTACGCCTGCTATCGGACGGTTAACTCCATGGACCTGACGCCATCTTGACAAACTGATAGTCATTCAGCTGGTCAAGAAATTCCCCTCATTTTATTATACCCTAATGTTCATTACCGTATTCACAACAGCCCGCCACCGAAATGAACCCTCGGCTAGATGAGTCCATTGTACACCCCACCTAAAATACGTTACATTATTTTTCCATCTACGTCGAGATCTTCTCTACAGGCTTTTTCAACCAAAATTTTACACGTGAAATGCGTACAATATTTTGCTTGGAAAACCATAAGGAAAAGACTACACGCTGAGACCTAGGCGTAGATGGGAGGGTAATGTTAAAATCGATCATAGCAAAATATCACTTTTTTTTTTGCTATCTAGTGCCGAGGTCAAGGATGAGTAGGAGCTATACCTCCACTCCCCCCAAGCGCCTACATGGCGTATGGTGGGACAGCTTTACTTTTACATAGCAAAATATTGTTTAGGATGTGGATTGGATTCATCTAGCTGTGGGACGGGTCTGTGGAAACAGTTCCATAAAAGGCGGAGAATTTCTTGACTGGCCGAGCATGCAATTGGCTTCTCAAGAAGGGTTCTACTCCACGGAGATGGTTAGTAAGTCGACAAGGAGAGGCCCGACATTTCTTGAGCACCCTGTACTCGAGTTTGTTCTGCCTAATGGACAGCCGAGTGTAATCCCACCACTTTTTTGTCGTCTTTTTCTTTGTATGTTAAAGGCTTGTATTTAAGAGATTTCAAACGGCTTGATTTGTTTTGTTAGTTAATGGTTCTGTGGAAGATGTAAGTGATAATGATTTGTTAATTGACTAAAGTGAATCACTTGTGTGTAGCATTCAACTTTGTACTTGGGGACTGAAGAACGTACCATTTGCCCGGCTTCAGATGGTCACGAGGAAGTCTCTGTCCAATCGGACGCACTGAAAACGTATTACTCCGATCCACCTTTTTTTTTAAGCTTCGGTTGTGTTGATCAGCTGATTCTGTATTTTGAGAGATGGGTTTCTCGCTGGCTCCATTGGGTTACCGCGGCGACAATGCTGTTTCGACCTTTTAATGGTTATCTTCAGCCACTCAGTACTATTTTTGGCTTTCCTTGGTCCCATCTCTATCAGGACTCTACGTTCACACCGAACGTAGCGTCCCGAGTGGTTAGCATTATTATTTCGTATTCGGGATTTCCCGTTTCCATATCTGGGCCTCGGAGACCGGCTGTCCTCACTGACTTTTGTGGTTTTCCTCAGGTCTTTCCAGTTAAATGCCGGTGATGGTACGTTTAATTATTCCTTGATCTCTTCCTACTGCTCCTATAAATTTGTGATCATCTTACCACACGAAGCTGCATAGTACGAGCGTTGTTAAATAAGCCATAATTATCCCTCGCGATCCATCGTTTGACGTTACATAATCGTAGCAGTTGATACATCGTCATGAAGGCGTCTGATAATGAACGAATATAAACAGTAAGTACTTACGCAGGGACATTAACCTTTTAAAGCCCATTGGTAACTATATGTACCACCTTCTGAAACGGTAAATTTTCATTTTGTATTTATGTTTCGTATGATTCTCACTGTAAATAGCGATCATTTCCTTAATCAATGTTTACATATTGGTTAACTGTAGTGTTTTCTTTGCGGTAAGGACTGAATTCTTAAGTATTATCTGTATGAGCTTTGGCTTTAAAGGTTTAAATAACATATATTTCTCACGGAAACAGGAAAGATAAACGAATGTCGCTTGCAGATTAAATATTTATACAGTAGACTTGGTTGTGGAAACCCACTTAGAGTGACGTAAACAAAAAAAAACAGCACTACTTATGCTACTGCGTCACTCAGTGGCGTGAGCCGTGACATTAGCTGTCAGGAAATAGTTATTACACAATTCTTATTTAGTCCCATCATGTTGAAGGGTAGAAAAATGGAAGAGGAAACATGTCTGACGTGCCTGATTGAGAAACGACAGAGAGGAATAAATTGGACATGTTTGGATAAAGAGCCATTTGAGACGTACCAGCGTCAGACGAATAGGTTTTTTTTATTGAGATACGACGTTTAGGGAAAATACGAGTAAAAACTCGTTTGAATGAGAAACAGTAAATGGGGAAAATACCTGTTGACCCAGTTTGGTTGAAAATCACTTGAAGGAGAAACAATGATTTGGGGGTCGAACAAGATACTTGTTGAGACAAAATTTAAATTGATCTGTAATTCTTATTGTTCTTGCTAGGAATTTTATTGCAAATGGAAGCCTTCAAAATTTCGCTTTCCTTCTGACTGATTGTAGTGTGTAAGGTTGTAACATATTCTGTATCATAATCCCGGGCTGCTGTAAACACGATAAAGCTCTTTCGAGTTCTGTTGCCGGTGGGGGGGATAATTTATTGGCAAGCTATGCACAGTTGTGGGGGCGTCATCCCCCCTTGTTTATTGATAACATTACTGTATTTATTGTTTTGTTTTTTTCCGTCAGTGCATCAGTCCTTATGACTAACGGCATTAATCCATCCTCATGAGTAATAGACGTGTATTTGTTACAGGTAAGCAGAGCTATATCTACGCATCCACCATGTTGCTTGTGACGCAACAACGCCATGTTCACAGTAAGTCACTTCTAACAATAGTATTTTTTTGTAGTGTTCTGTCTGACGACAGGTCCATATGAACAGGATCCTTCCATCCTTTTCTCGGACTGGGACCTGTTCATATACGTTCTTGGCAGATGATCCAGAAGTGGTTTGCCATTGCCTTCTTCTGTGTGTGAATGGAGTAATTGTTGGGATGCCACGGAGGAAAACTCCGTGTTGCCTAGACCACGGCCTTGCCCAACACAAGTTATAAATTCGGGCACCGCCGGGAATCGAACCCGAGACCCCAGGATTACAAGGCCAGCGTTCTAACCGCTAGACCACCCTGGCTCCTAACAATAGTAGACCTGATTAATGTTGCCACTTTACTTAAACGGGTATAAAAGTGTCTTATCGGCGACGGGAATTGGAGGGGGGGGGGTTTTAAGATGAGGTAAAAAAAAATATGGTGGGAGCAGCTAAAGCGAAATTACAAAGCCACAACAAGGGTTTTCAATACAGATATCCCTTCTTTTGTTTGCAGGTGTCTGTAAAGATTTTAGGCTTTCGCGGCGGTGAGGGTGGTGATGTATACTCGTACTAGTTGGTAGATGTCAACGTTAAGGAGAAATTTATTATGTCTTTAGTCCTGAAAATGGAGACGGTATATTTCTCGAAAATGTTGGCATCTACCGACGACTCAATATGGCGCCAAAACCCACAGGTTTATCAGTCGATTCTGAACATTTCCCTCTAATCTGTTCAGCTTCTGAAACGCAGGAGACTTGGATGAACGTTTCAGAAGCCAAATGTGTGCGAATCGTTAAATTGTTACAAGGAAACAAAAGGTTTTATTAATTTAACCGCGTGAAAGTTAAAGTGTGCGAATGTTTCATTGGCGAAACGACAGTTTCAGGAGGATATTTCTCGGCTTAAATAAAGTAATCTGCAAGAATGGAATGAAAACGGATGGCTAAATGGCTAAATAAACGTTTGAAGTTTTACGAACCGATTAGATAAATTCGTTGCGTCTCATTCGCGTCGTCTTTACGCAAAGAGTGACTTTTTTGCGTACATTTTTATGTATTTGGATGATGTCAATAGACGTACACAAACATTACACAGTGTAAACATACGGAGGGGGGGGGGGGGGTTGAGAGAGAGATAAGATTGCGCGCTGACTGATCCAAGTACGTCTCCCCTACATTTAGGGTCTCATATATTCCACCCCTCCTCACTCCAGAAACCGTCGCACACACAGATCGTGCAATATGTCGTTTGCGCGTATCGTCACAAACAATGTTCCGAGTTTGTTTAATTTGTAATAGGCCTCGACATGACAGCTTCATCTGTTATTTCTCTCCAGAACGGCGTTACTGACATCTGGTGTGTGTTCTGAAAGGGTTAGTGCAAATGAAAATGGCGCTGTGGTTTCGAAATTTTCCGTCTTGTGGGTACGGATACAAAATATGGAGGTTTCAAGGAGTATCAGAACTCTTCTGTGTTCCGAATAATTTGGCGTCGAACGTGAAGGACGTCAAAATTATGTTGTAATACAATATTCTTTTACATCATTGTCTGCGGTAAACTACAGGTGTATTTTATATTCTTGTTTCGTCATTTGCTTGAACTCCCATGTTCTTTTAGCCACTTGTCATTGAACTGTCAGTCGTATTTCTGCTATTGGTTTGAACACTTCACTGGAAAGATAACAAACTATATCGTCGGGGTTTGATTCCCGGAGGGGGCAGGAATTGTCTCTGCCACTGGTTCTGTGGTGCATGCAACTTCGTCTCTGGTTGGTATCGGTGACAAGACGGCCGGGGATTGAATCTGACTAATCAACTCTATCTTATGCCGGAGTGTAACAAGAATTCTAACGCCTCTCTGTGCGTGTTTATTTACTTAAGTTCATTTGTTGTTTGGAACCAAAAGCTGTAATTTACAGTAATGGTGTCTGTGCTGAATGTTCTGTCGTAGCATCGGAGTTTCAAACCACCCGGTTGAGTAGCCCCCTAACAGTAAAGGACTTGTTAACGTATATTTTAAGTCATGCATTCAAACTAGTTCGAACGTAGCGATTGGAAACAAGAATTATCGGATATGTAGCGGTTGTCGACAGGTCGATACCTCCTTGTCTGTGTGTATGTGTGTGGACAATGAATGGAACATCAAATATTTGTAGTGAGATTGGCTCAGGGTCAGTATACTATGGTCCTGACTGATAAAGCAAGTGGTTATTTATAGGTAGACCCAAGATAATAAAATCAGTGCCCAACACTGAGCTGTTTCGCAATAACAATTTCATGGCCCTGAGTCTCAAGTTACTGCTGTATGCTGTTTATTACAGCAGCGAAAAGTTCTTAATATGAAGGCTGTCGAGGGGTAATCATTAAATGGGTTTATTGACATCTAGCGTAATGAGTGTATTTCCTCTCAATGAAATTAAACTTCAGTTATTGCAGATTTTTCCCAGTGGTTTAAATTACGGCTGTGACGCCAAAGAGATTTGTAGGTTGTTGCCAGAGTTTCGGAAGAACATAACGCCTTTAACAGTTTGGTTTACAAATGAACACTAGTAAGTATTTGTCGGTCGTTGAATTTTGCCACACTCCGGTAACTCACATGTAGGCGGACAGACAAGACTGGTGAACGAAAAGCAAACCAGCTTTGTCACAGAACCAGTCAGATGTAGTCCTACTTTCAAATCTGTTGCTGACCACGTGTCACGAAGTAGCAAGTGGCAACTTGGCCTCTCACCTTTCATCGTGTCTGCCAGAGGTAGAGCCATCATTCACAAAATCTCTACAAATGTAAACCTCAATGCCAGAGAACGAAGGTGGTCCTTTGACAAACGAATTATCCAAGCTGTTTTAACGTCAGGTGAAGTGAGAACTGGAGGATGAGTTTTTTTAACCTTTATGAATTTTAACGACGTTTATAAGCCGCATAAGTTAAATAACCATCGAATAGTAGGCTGATCGTGAAATGAATTGGAAAGCATGTGAAAGGAAGAGATCACGGGCAATTGTAAAGTAATATTCCTGAATTTGACTCGAGGGTCGAATGAAACCATGAACGTCTTCAGGATTACAGATGTCCAATTCGAGATCTGAACCCAGAATCTCTCGAATACTAAGTAAGGATACCGAAATATATCTCGAATAAATCAGAACTACACGTCACTTTTTATGTGTAAAATTTCACGAAACATTGTGACGTATGGGTAATATTATATAACCTATAAAAACACGCGATTTTGTTGAGAATCTCTGTTAAACTGTACAAGATCTTGTATCGTCTGACGTCTGGCAGTCAACAAGCTTAACGTTTGGAATAAACAAGTCACAGTAAAGCGAATACCGAAAGACTCTTCCTTTGAAGCCAAAGCACGACAAAACATAAGAATTCAGTCCGGACCGCAAAGAAAACACCACACTTTACCATTACAACGAAAAAGTGCTTAACTCTGTTTAAGGAAATAATCGCTGTTTATTGTGAGAGTCATACGAAACACATAAATGCATTCTGCAGTCACTATGCTGAGTTACCGATTGTTAATGTTGGTGGTACATATAATTACCAGTGGACTTTAACCGATTAATCTAATAGAAGAATTTTGCAAGTTTATGGAGTATTTTTAACAATTTCCTGCTTACCTGGGCCGAGTTCGAAGTTCTTCGCCTTGTGAAAATTATTAAAGCTCTCGAAGACAAATGTCGCGCGCCTACCGCATTATGGCGTCGTAGTGACATCACACGTGAGAGACGCGAGTACAACCACGTGTCGGAAAATCGAGAATCAGCGTACACGTGAAATAGACTTATTCGATTAACACACTTGCATGTCCCAATCGATTATCAGTTATTACTGGTTTGATGAGAGTTTATAAAATAAACTTCAGACAAATGCGCCCACAAAAAGAAGTTTTTTTTTAAAAAAAATTGTTTCGCTGTGTTTTTGTGCGAGACACAAAATAGCACGGACTTGGGGCTGTAATTACTTAATAGAGACAGACAGCGAAGCTGTAAATAATCGGAATTGTGGTGTTTGCGAGTATTATGCAAATGTTACTGAAGTGTTGTTGATTGTGCTGCCCTTGTGGGTGTAAAAATAGTGAGTCCTTCAAGAAACTAATGCTAGAAAAATGGCGTGTTGGAAATCTGGTTTTCTGAAGGCCTTACTTATACACAGCAATGGCACATGAGTCTAAATAATATTTAAGAATCCAGTCCGTACCGCGAAGAAAACACCGCACTTCACCATTACGTAGATCAACTATTTAACGCAGATTAAGGAAATAATCGCTGGTTACGATGAGAATAATCTGATTAATATTTACGAATTTAGTCCGTACCGCGAAGAAAACACAACACTTTACCATTACGAAGATCAACTGGTTAACGCTGTTTAAAGAAATAATCGCTGTTTATTTTGAGATTCATACGAAAATATTTATTGCAGAATACGCAGTTTCTGATTGTTAAAAGCTGGTGGTACGTATACTTACCTCTGGGTTTTAAACTGTTGACTTAGAATACGAGTTCTCTGCCCGCGGGCCGCATGAGGCCCGCGTTCACTTCTGGTAACATTATGTTACCTGTATGATGAAGCACTTTTACGTGGTACAAAACGCGTTTTGTGAATGTAGTCATCCATGGCAGTAACTTTCGCTCTGAACATCTGAACGTCTTGGCGAAGAACGCGAAATCTTGATCTAGAATGCTCGCCTTGCTGATACACACACTTTCACGTATGCATTGGAATAATCTAAACAGCAGAAATTAAAGCTGATATTTATTGATTACTTAAGGCAAAAACATTATCAAGTATCTCTGTGACTGGTTTTGATAAAGACTGTTTTATTCAGCGGCATGTGAAACTGTTTGCAGCAGTAGATAGGCGTAATTAAGAATTTGCCGTGAAGTTCAATAAATTGTCTTCTATAACCCGACGGCCTGCGAGTTTATATGAAACGGAAGACGTAAGCATAGGTGGAATTATAATATTAAAGTGGAGTTTAAATAATGTAAGAGTGTTGACTGGATTAATCTGGTTCAGGATATGGACCAGTGGGGTGGAGGGGGACTGTTGATAAAAATTGCACCAAAATAATCACGCGAAGGGGAAGAAGTATATATAACATTTTTAATCGAGCCATTGCAGAACAAACCCGAAGGAGATTCGGTATAAACCTATACGCACGTGACTGTTAATAGGAGGTCCATATCGACTCGTAATTTTGCTGTTGATTTTATGCTTTGTTCTGTAAGTATGTGGGTGGCATTTTGTAAGGGATCAACTAAGAAAGATCATTCTGTAAATATTGTTTGACAAAATTGGGACTTTGAAGAAAAGTCGAACTTCCAGTGTGATGCTGTCCTAGAAACAAGTTTTCGTCTGCCATCCTGTGCACACAGTGCCGAAAAAATGACTTAGAAACGTTTTGGTAAACCCTGGTGTAACACTGGAACACAGCATTCATCGTGTAGCATGAAGTATCACTTACGCCTTTTAGACATCCCACACATTTGTCCGTGCGTGCCTCGAAGCACAGCCCCAGCTCTGTAAGCGAAGTGGCATTTTTGTCGGTGGGTAAAATACCGGTCCTCGTTTTATTAAAGACTCCGCAGAAAGAATAAATTAATTTCTGAGACTACTTAGATTACTATAATAAAGAAGTTGAGCTTGATAACCCCACTCACTGGCCACAAATCATTGCATCGGATTGCGTAAAGAATTTACAGTGACTCACCGAAAGATTGGTCTACCCCCCTCCCCCCTCCTGTGATGTCCAGGTCAAAAATTTTTGAAATCGCAGTTCTGCCGTCTTGAGGCAACGTTTTCTTGTGACTTGTATCACGTAAAGCGACAACACAGGGTTAAAGGTCGTCACTACCCATGCACCAAGAGAGGAAAGCCTATTCTGTGTGAATGTCCATCGGCTATGCTGGCGGTACAGCGCGGCCTTTTTGCTATGGGCTATCAATACGTGAGTTGCCGCATTTCTTATCCCTGGCGGCACAGACACTAAATACACTGTTTCATTGACCAAGTCTAATCTGGTGACTGATTACAGCCGTTTTATTATTCATTTATGGTGACATCTCCGTAAATGACTTGCAACAGACTGGGTTGTCTTGGTTCGATTCTCATCAAGGACACAATATACTGCTTTGTCACTGGTGTACCCGGAATATCTATTTAGTGTTCTGTCTGACGACAGGTCCATATGAACAGGATCCTTCCATCCTTTTCTCGGACTGGGACCTGTTCATATACGTTCTTGGCAGATGATCCAGAAGTGATTTGCCATTGCCTTCTTCTGTGTGTGAATGGAGTAATGGTTGGGATGCCACGGAGGAAAACCCCGTGTTGCCTAGACCACGGCCTTGCCAAACACAAGTTATAAATTCGGTTCTTATCAAGACGAATATTCTTCTGTATTTTGTTCGTTTCTGCTAACTTTGTCTCTCATTGTTGATTTTTGCACTTTAAATAGTTTCGAAGCTCCCAGTAATTTCATTGTTCCTGACATCCATTGTTGCTCTCATTATATTGTCCATCCGCGTGTTTCGTTTCTTTGGACCAATCTGTAACTGTTTATTCAACTTTGCTGAGGAAAGATGTAAAACATTTGATGAGCGTAATTTCACACTGTGAGGAGAAATTAGGGTAACAATTACTCGGCGAAACTAGGAACTCCACGACAATGAAATATGACGGGCTTTTACGGCTTAACAATGGCAAGATTTATTAAATGTGTGAAACTACGTTTTGTTTGGAGCACATTACTAATATAAATCTATTTTGACTTCTTTCCTTTAAGATTCGATACGCTATTTAAAAAAATAAGCCTACTATGTATTTCAAAAGCGCAACTGTCTTCATAGCTTCATGTCCTTCGACTGACACACAACTTGGCGTTTACATCCTGAGGTACAAGTTAACATCAGTAATTGTCAGAGTTCGGCACTTAGCAGCGACAACACCACTTTGTGCCAAATTAGGCACACTTCCCTATAATCGGACAAAGGCACGTATTACTAGGCTGGTGTTTTGAAATTCGTAACAGACATTTTCGTTTCCAGTGATCAGCCACGGCCACTTCAACATCGTAGTCCCGCTTTGTTAGCGCTCGCGGCCAGTGAGTGAGCCCCTCCGCCTTGTGTAACATCGCCTCTTGCCCTTAGGGCTTTGTGGCTGTTGGAATGTCTACGCAGGAAATCCGACGTGCAATAAATCAACCACAGCGTTGTTTGTTGCCTCTGTAGAATTTGGGTCAGTCGCAGTTTCGTTATTTGCTTCGTTAATTTTTTTTTTTCTCCCTCAGAACGTGCTCCGTTTAACCTGTTGGTAATTGCTTGAACTGCTGTAACTGAGTTCAGCTAATGACAGAACAGGGCGGAGCGTATCCGCTGGGCCTCGGCACGTCATGGGGAGTATGAAGGTCGTTGAGGTAACACTCCATGCATTCAAGACGTCGGAATTAGATCGATGTGCAGTCAGCTCAAGTTCCTCCGCTTTCAACCCGGATGCTTCGAGATCCATTCAGAACGCCCTAAATATCATATTTATATCTCTACCCTTGCGAAAAGTATACCCCGAAGGTGACGGTTGTCGTCAACCATGCTTATTTGTTTCCTTCCCATCTTTATTGCTTTGTTTCGTTCTCTATGTCTCGTTTATTTTTGTTCATGCTCCAGTCCGTTTTGAAAGTAGTCCACATCAGAGTCCTCCTCAGTGGGCGAGTGATTTCAACATTTCAAACCTGAGAGTCCTCTGTGGGCGAATGATTTCAACATTTCAAACCTGAGAGTCCTCAGTGGGCGATTGATTTTAACATTTCAAGCCTGAGAGTCCTCAGTGGGCGATTGATTTCAACAATTAAAGACTTAGAGTCCTCAGTGGGCGAGTTATTTCAACAATTAAAGACTGAGAGTCCTCAGTGGGCGATTGATTTCAACAATTAAAGACTGAGAGTCCTCAGTGGGCGAGTGATTTCAACGTTTCAGGCCTCCACTTCGCTCTTTTACTTAACATCGCGTCTCGAGAAGTAATTACCAGATAGACCTAGACGTCAAAGGTCTACAAGGAGTAGGATTCAGAAACCCTTCTTTTGACAGTCGCATTCAGATGTGAAAGGATGTACCGAATGTTTCGTTGACATTACCTAACAAGGGTAAACAGCCTGCGGGCCGCGATCCCTGTAAGTTTTTCTGTTGCGATGTGTCGTGGCAGTAATTGGGTAGTTTGCATGCCAGAGTTTTTATATCGTGAGTTTCCTATAGGTTAAATGACGACATTTGACTTCCCACCTGCAAGAGTCAGAAAGTGTTGCAGTACGCCTTCCTTGTATTAATACCAACCTCACCTTTGCGCCGTGTAACCCACTACAAACGAGGCTCTGAATACCGAGTCATGGCGGTATATCCATTATGTTCAGGAACTAGGTCTAACACTACCAATGTTTAGGTTTTGTTAGAAATTTAGCAGGTACGTATTTTATACTTCATTGCTTTGTTTACGGTGTTACGTCGTAAGTAACCATTGTAGTTGGTTTGACTCGACCTGACCGACATGAATTCGTATGTCGGATTGTGTTCGGCAACGGTTGTAAAACGAAATATGACCGAAACGTTTCTATTTGCACGTTCAACGTCGTTTAAAAGTGTCGTAAAAATTACATAAAAGTATTAATCAAATATTTTTATATAATTTACACATCTTACACATTGCTGTTTTTCAGAATATACATTTTAACTCCAGACGCAGAGCAGCATAGCTCCTTATCCGGCTGAAGCCAGTTGAATCCAACCTACCTCCACACTTAACTCCTTAAGATCCATTTTTAGATTCAAGGGGTCGAGTAGCGGTATTTTGTGAACACGGTAATGAGCATTTGAGGTACATGAAAATGTAATTTCTTGAACACGTGAGCAACTGTTGCCTTCTTAAGAAACCTCTGTCCCACGGAGTTTGCTGATGACATTCGGCCATTGGAAATCTTAAACAGTTTGGAAAATATGTACAAAGATGTTTGTGAAATTCTTGACTGAAGTTGGCTGCACTGTCACGTGAAAAGTGCGTGTGACGCCTGTCACCGTTACAGGACCCATGACCTCGTGACCTCAACACGTGTGGTCTTTTCGGTCCTGATCCGGGGTCCCGTTTCAGCCAAATGCGTAGTTCACTCCGAGCTGTTTACTGCCACTCCGTGGACACAATTTCGAGAGGAGCCTTCAGGGGTGTCCTGCCCCTTGCTTACCAGTCACGATATGCTCGCTCATCGTACATTTCGGTATGAAGGCATTGCCATTGCATCCTTACGTTTCGCCTGTGACAACTTTGGGTGCTCTCCTTGGTTATTGGGGGTGGTGGAGTGAGAGTACTCACCGCCCTGATGATGGAGGCAGTAAGCACCTCTGAAACGTCTGTGAACTTCTAGCGCATTACACAGTTTAACATCCCAGAAGACATCCACCTTCAAGATGAAAGGTCGTCGAACTTCGAAAAAGGCAGGAATGATCCATTATCATATTTCTGATTCTTTGCTGCAACTGCTACTGTGTTCTTCAGAGCCGCTTCCAATCAAAGTGACAAGTCGTGGGCACACTGAGAGTAAAATTACATGCGTCGGGATTGGCATTTTCTTTATTCTCAGAGTGAGTTTCAAGAGCCCTCAGTACGGGAAGGGGTGAACAAATTCCATATGTGCCTCTCAACATCTCGTTTGGTCGACTCTCATGATCATCTACACTAATATCACCCATCGCACGTCACACTCCTCTCGAGATATTGGTCTCAAATCGCGGTCATGAGACGACAGAAATGAGGAATTACATTGGATATAAAATGATATAAAACAATGCCCAGTTACAAGCATTATGAAATATAGGAAACTTTTAAGAAATGGAAAGGTCACGAAGTCAGGTGACGCAGGTGGCCAAAGAAAGTGTGCTCATAGGGTTTTAAATCCGAAGCTCGTTGTCCATGTCGGGCTTATGAATTATGATGCCTCGTGTGCTTTCAGGTTGATACCAACGTTTCGTAGGGATATACCGCCTCCATCTTCAGGGCTCTGATATTTAAAATTAGTTTCTGAGGAGACGTGAGAAGCAAAGGTATGCGTACGACTCGTAGACCAGCAATTTCCTTCTTTCTTCATCTCCTTGTGATTCTGATTTCTTTTTCGTCTTCCTCCCACCGCAGAATTCCTCACGTTGCAGTTAACAGGACCGAACTAACCTCGTTTCTTCTCATGAACAACAAAACAGGTGAGCGCTGTCGTTCAGCCCTCCCCTGGATCGCAATTACAGCCAGAATGTGAGTGAATGAATGTCGTGACATCTGGCTGCAGCTCCCGGTATGTTGATACGTGGACATCGCAAGGACTGCCACATGTTTACGTCGTGTGATTTGTGACGGAGTCGAGTGGACACTTAATGATTCTGTCATTCATTATATTCTTACATTATTACTAACCTTGGGGGACTTGGGCTTCTCGCGGGCGTGGACGTAGCTGTCTTCTGGTCTATGTCAACCTGCATTGCAGAGGATCCTACTGCCTCCATTATCAGGTCTACCAGACCATGCGGTGGAAGAAACATTTTTGTAATAGTAAACACAGGTGTAACTAAATACGTGGCATGACAAGAGCCAAAATTCGGTACCAGTCTCAAAGGCCGCTTGGTTCGATGAAGATGTGGAGGATATTATTAAAATGTTGTAAGAATGTAATCTACATTTAGTTGGCTCATGATTGCGCCCAACTGCCGGGCTTTTGTGTTAGCCGCGTTAACATTCATCTACTATTACGAGAAGGTTAGTTTTGAAGTCATTTATTTGTTTTCACACGCCCGGTGGGAACTTTGCTTCGGGCAATTTCACCGTCTTATCGGCAAAGCGTAAATTTTCTTTGCGACCATGGCAGAACGTGAGAGGGGACGAGAAGTCTGGGGCATCAGAGGGGCCCAACAGTCCAATTAAGATGTTTTCTGTGGATTGGATGACATTTCTGTTTTTATCAGCTCTCAAAGTAAACCTGGCAATAAAACGCAACAAATGCATTTAGCGGTTATCATAACCGTGGAATAAAACCAGATGATGAGGAAGCCTCTGGATGGTTATTACCATGTTTTTAGCTTCTAATCGCACAGATGTAGCTAATTGAAGCTTTAAATAAGAATAAAAACAACAAACTTTTGCTTCATCTCGACTCGCTTATTTCAGAAAGTAAACAATGTTGTTATAATATAATTCTTACGAGATGAAGATTTCACGTCTCTGAAAATATGTACCGTTTTTCGGGTTGTGAAGATGTGTAATGTTATAAGTGGTGTACCAACATTTCAGAGGAACTGGCCGCCTCCATCCTCAGAATGCACGACGTCACTACTCAAGACCAGATCGTCAGTACGCTGTATGTAATTGTCCGTGCGCATGTCGATAGTGGTTTTTTTTTCCCGTCACCGTTTTAAAGAAACAGAAGCCGAGCGTAGAGCAATATTCCAAAATTTCTTTCCTCTAAAACGAAATGTTGGAAATTCATCAATACTTGTACATCATGCATTAAGCTTAAAATATTTACGTTTGTGACCTTTCAGAAGTTCTGTGTGAAACTGTTTCATGGTTGATACCGGAAAATTAATGTAAATTATTCTTTAAGTCAGTTCTACACTTTAAAAATCCCATAATTCTTTACGGGCTATTAAGTCGTAACGTTCAGAATAGTTAAACATGGTTTCCGCCATGTCTACAGTGAACTAATTAATTGGTTCAAATTTGAGGAGGGAGAGGCAAAGGAAAATTGAAGATGAGTCAATTAAAAGTTCTAACAAACGGTCCACACCAGACTCATAACTCAACGGCTGAAGCATACTAATATATGTACAGACAAGTTTCTTGTAGCGACTGGGTATTAAATCTGTCCTGTGCAGGATAGCTAAGAGGGATCCATTTCACATATCAAATTCACGTTAAAATGCATGGATCGCTGTTACATAATCTAATAGTATAAGCGTAAGACTTGTGGGATTGTGATGTCACTGCACAATAAACACCACTAATTTCCAAAGATTTTATTATTGTTTCCTGTACACGGGTTTCTTTGTTCAATAAAAAACGGTCAAAAATATACTCTGTAGGCAAAATTCAAATATTACCTGATGTCGATATATATCGATTCAAGGTTTCCTTGACGACCACACGAGACTTGGTACATTTCATAAGCAATGGCATCCCTTTAACCATTTGAAGTCGAAGCTCGTCTGAATTATATTTAATAATTCAGTCCGTACCGCGAAGAAAACACAACTCTTCAACATTACAAATGTCAACTGGTTAACGCTGTTTAAGGAAATAATCGCTGTTTATAGTGAGAATCGTACGAAACCCATTCGTGCAAAATGTTGTTTCTGACTACTAAAGCAAGAGGTACATATAATTACCACTGGGATTTATATGTTCAATGAACTTTCAAAGCAATATTTAGAGTACGACACTTAACTTTTGTTTAAAATCTCCGGCCTACATCGAAAAGCGGAAGGCTTATTATTAGATTATTATGAATTTTAATGTTTATATGTCATTTCCGGTTCTGCTGTAATCTCTATAAATTTCGTAATTTCGCCATGTCGTAATTTTCAGCTGACGATGATATTTGTAGCTGTGACTTTTCGAATATCAAGATTTCAACGCCTAATTGAAACAGTGAAGGCAATGGACCAAAACGTCACGCTGTGAGGAGGCGTGGGGGTATGGAGGAAAATCTCTCATGTATTTTATAACTCGACACTAAATGATGTGAGTGCTAACTTAAGAGATCTTATTGTAAAGAGAGAAATGAAAAGACTGCACAACTTAATTCATTGTTGATTCGTTCGAATTTGCCTCCGTTGGACTCGTTTCAGCTGTGAATCCACTTAACTTAATTCAGTGTTCCTGCGTCTCAGATCTGTATTCTGGGCACCGCGTTTCCATGCACT
Organism: Zootermopsis nevadensis; assembly: GCF_000696155.1. The sequence goes on from NW_019060259.1 coordinate 801,198, forward strand.
TACTTATGAAGATCACGAACTGATGAAGTCACAGCGTACGAAATCGAGACTGGTTAATCCATTAACCATGAACGATGTGCGTTACAGCAGCAAGATAAGTATTTTCAAGAAATGCATTGCTTAAACAGTTCCCAGATCGCTAACAAGACGTTGCTTACACAAAAAGTTAGTTCCCCCTGCCGTAACGATGACTCGCTCTTTCGTAACCTCAGTTTGATCTTAACAGACGCGTTAAGATAAGGCGACGTAATTTTATTTTCAACCAAAATATGCGATCCGAAATTCTGCGAACAACGTAGTAAGATTTTTGTAATTAAGTCTCTGAAACCGAGTGCTAAGAATATATATACCTCTTGATTTAACAGTTTGTAACTCTTGGTTGTCATTTGATTAACAGAGCTTTGACGCTGATGCCCGCTTTTGAATGTTCCAACCTTGAGCTGAGACTGGTATTTATTTAATATTACAGTTTGCATTTGTTCGAGAGAAGAAAACGCTGGATTAGCCAACGCCTGACACTCTTCTAGCAACTGTCAGCGTTCCCACAACCCGAACAAATTGCAAGGTAGAGCCGTAGCATGGTCACCGAACTGCGTGCCTCGATCTTGCGATAATAATCGAAAAGAAAACAAAAGATTGTTTTAGTTTGCCTAAAATATGTGTTTAGCTTAGGTTGCCATGGAGATAAAGTACGTTATCGTTACGACCCACGCGTTTTTACACCGGGATGAATTTTGTAACCCTGGATGAGGAAAGGGGGTGAGAAAATGAACCAGTTCCGTGAAGTTCGTGAACGTGGATACGATCGGGTAGCTCAGTCACGATAGAGTGGAGCTATACCTCCACTTCCCCGCACACTTCGTCATGACGTGTTGCTCAGAAAGCACCAGGGAGAATTTTTATCTTGATTATGGTACATCCGATAGCGAGGAATAACAGAAGGCAAATCTAATTCAATATCGCTCTTATAAGGAAGGCGGCGGAGAACTGAAAATCAGGTTCTGACAAGCGTGTGAAGTCTTCTGAATTTAATTTTTTGCTTTTTATGTTAATGATTATTAACAGTGGATCAAAAAGGAGATCGCACTGGAACACAAACTAACTTGCTCCTTCTGCCACTCCACAGATGACATGTGAAGTAGACCCAAAGTCCAGTGAGAGCTGTCATTTCGTTTCATGACTCGGTTTGCTTCCAGTGCTGACCTGAGTCCTGTTTTCTTGCAGACGAGCGAATTAGACGCTTACCTGTGCAAACAGGAGCTGGAGCGACTCCAGCGCCTTGAGGAGGCGGCGGCGGCTGCAGAAGCTGCAGAGCTGGAGATCAAACCGCGTCGCGAGTCGGCGTCGCAGATCGACGACTTCTTCGAGGCGCCAGCAGCTCCGCACCACCCGGCTCGTCATCACCATCACCACCACCACCACCACGCCAACAGCATGAGCTACGTGTCAATGCGAACAGTGCCGGGCCCACACGCGGAAGATGACGTCTTCCTCAAACCTCCGCTCTGGGAGGACATCACGTCCAGCATCCAGAAGCTGGACCCGGAGAACGCCGAGATGCTGGCCGCCGTAAAGTTGGAGGTGCCCGACGAGGTGGCGTCCTGCGGTTCCCCCTCAAGTCTGCCCCTGATGAACCCACCGGTCATCAAGACCGAGAAGTTACCGCCCCCCCCCCAGCAACCGCCCCTGCAGCCCATGCACCTCATGACAGCGCCTGCTTCCCCGTTCAGCAGCAACGGCCCCCAGCAACAGTTCCCGCCGCAACACGGCTACAAGTTTAGTAACAACGGAAACCTACCGCCCCCCGCCTTCCCCATGTCGAGGCTAGTTTACGTCCCGCCCCCGACACCTCCGATCTCCGAACCTGGGTCTCCGGGAAACAATATTCCCAGAAGAACGCCGCCGCCCCCGTACCCCGCCCCCAACCATCACGGCGCTGTCCCGCCCCCTGTGCCGACGTCAGCGTCTCCGACCGTGACGACGGCGCCGGTCGCCCCCAAGTACAACAGGAGGAACAACCCGGAGCTAGAGAAGAGGAGAATTCACCACTGCGACTTCCTGGGTGAGTTCTCTAAAGTTCCTCTAACTACTGGAAACATGTTTCCTTCTTCGTAACAACAAACAGCAGCACAGCTCCAGATTGACGCGAGTCGTGATGTTGACATGGCCGTCTGTCACCCCCCCCCTCGCACATTAGACCCCAGTCAACCATCTTGCTTCTGTAATCTCTCAGGAGGCAGGGCTCCTCAACCTCTCAGTAACTGGGCCGCGTCTGAAGGATTGACCCTTTGAAGCCAAAACTCGTCTAAATAATATTTAAGAATTCAGTCCGTACCGCGAAGAAAACACGACACTTCACCATTACAGAGATCAACTGGTTAACGCTGTTTAAGAAATAATCGCTCGTTACAGTGAGAATCATAATTCGTCAGATTAATATTTAAAAGACCCAGTCCGTACCGCGAAGAGAACACACCTCTTCACCATTACAAAAAACAACTGGTTAACGCTGTTCAAAGAAATAATCGCTCGTTACAGTGAGAATCATAATTCGTCAGATTAATATTTAAAAGACCCAGTCCGTACCGCGAAGAGAACACACCTCTTCACCATTACAAAAAACAACTGGTTAACGCTGTTCAAAGAAATAATCGCTGTTTATTCTCATAATCATGCATCACTCATGAACAGGCCTGCACTCTGTGGGCAGAATGCAGAACCAGTGGCTGTTTTAGTTTAATTTGTATTTCTTGCAGTTTGTGGGATGTCAAAATGTGCAAGATCCTTCAGTAGTGAGGTAAAGGGCCTTGTCTAGCATACGGGCTACATTTTGTTTACCCCTTGGTATGGCCTGTTTTTTTACGGATGCTGTGGGTTCTGAGACAGAATTAAATTAGGCAACGCAGGAAGCATATTGACAGAGCACTCTGCTGTGTTTGTAGTGTAATCAAGAAATACGCATACGGTCGACGGGGAGGGGGCACCATTGAGGATTCTGACTCCCTGCAGTGACAGCTTTTCTCTTGGTTGCTTCCGATTTACCTAATCCCATGCAACAGAGGCCTTCTCAAGAAGTTGGTCAAGAAATTCATTGCCCATCTCTGAAACCCGTGTTCACAAGAGCTGGCGTATGGACGGTATCCTCAGCCGTCCGAATCTAGTCCACAACACATATTTCACTTTAATATTATCCTGCCATCTTCGCCTATGTCTCCCATATGGACCCATTCCTACCGGTTGCTTGATTTAGAAACCTATGTGAATTTATCATCACCCTAATGCGTGCTACACGTCTCGCCAAACTTATCCGCTGTTTTATATGACTTCAGTAATGTTTGGTGGAGAGAACTAAATGTGCATTTCTTCAAGGTCTGAACTTTCTTCTCATCTCTTATATTCTTTGACGCCTTCGATGCGTGTTCATTGGTCAGTGAGAGGCGAAGATGGTTGCCTTCAGGGATGTTGCTGTGTGTAGTCCCGTAGAAACTGACCGAAGTTTCGGAGGTACTGCCTCCATCATCAGATCGATCGCGTGAAAATGGAGGCAGTGAGCATGTCTGAAACGTCGGTCGCGACATCCCACAAGTCATCTTCATACGCGTCGCCTTCAGAACCTGAAGTCTCGCCTGATGCATCGTTGTGAAAGCAAACATCCCACGACGCGCCTTGTTTCTTGCAGATGGTAGTAGAGTTTCGTGGACAGCCCTGAGGTAGGGTCTTAGTCTCTACGCATAATTGTTTTCCCGCAATGCTGTGTAAATGAAGAAAATTAATTGTACATACTTTCCCATATCCGTTGTACGTGTTAGGAATAAGATGACTCTCCTGCCCTGGCCATCACTAAGTTACACGTGGCCTATTTAGGACTCCACTTCCTACGCGTAACAGAAATGTAGTTAAGTTTTTTCGAGCCCTTTTTAGAAAATCACAATTTTGAGTTGTGACTTCCGTGTGTAGTTCATAATCGCGGGGTATTTATTTATTTAGTGTTCTGTCTGACGACAGGTCCATATGAACAGGATCCTGCCATTCTTTTCTCGGACCGGGACCTGTTCATATACGTTCTTGGCAGATGATCCAGAAGTGTTTTGCCATTGCCTTCTTCTGTGTGTGAATGGAGTAATTGTTGGGATGCCACGGAGAAACCGGGGAAGCCCCCGGAGGAAAACTCCGTGTTGCCTAGACCACGGCCTTGCCCAACACAAGTTATAAATTCGGGCACCGCCGGGAATCGAACCCGAGACCCCAGGATTACAAGGCCAGCGTTCTGACCGCTAGACCACCGTCGGTCAACGCCTGTATGGTACAAGAACTTTTTAGACCAAGCGACAGTTGCTCAGCTGCTCAGAAATCACCTGCTTTTGCACAAAGTTTATTACCGTCTTAACAACAACAGCCCACCCGAAGGCAAGTTCTACCCAGACCACATCTCTACAACCTATTCCTATTTCTATACGGTATCCAGGACTTACTCAGTTTCTTAACCAACGCGAACGGAATTTTTGCGGTGCGCGTACATTTTCTAACTTTTTTATTTCGGATCGAAGTATCTGAACCTTATTCTCGTTAAAACCTCCAAGTAAATCTTCAGTATGTCGTTTGTGATAAACTGGGTTGTGTTTCGGAGGTACATAACATTTCCATCTTCAGGTCTCATCGTTACGTTAATCTTGGACAAGGGATGGATGAGACCCATTGCCAGTGATGGTAGCAGCTGGAATACATTTTCACAACGCGACAGAAATCTTTCAAGCCCGATAAGTGTTCCGTAGCTCTCTGTTTGTCGTTATGTTTATTTACAGTTAATCTAGCAAATAAATAAACACGAGTCCATTTATAACTCGAAACACGTTTTTTACAGAGACCTCTCTCTCTCTCCCATTTATGGAGCTGGCGCCAACAGTCCATTACGCGTAGATTTGAATAACGTAAGAACATTTGAAGTGAATCTCACCTTCGTTTCCTGTACTTAAACGCATATCTGTTTAGGATTTTTTTAAAAATCTTAATCAGCTTTGCAGATGTTACAAGACTAGAACACTTAACTTCGCTTTCATGTGGGTGATCCGTTACAGCCACATCTATTATCGCAGGAAAGATAATTAATTCTCTGCCCCTTATGTAAAGAGACTTAAGTTAAGTACAATTTATCAGTGATTTATTGAAAACTTAGTGAGCCAATGGTCCTTACACGTGCTGCTGCTTCAGGTACATCATTTTACATTCTTGTTCTTTTTTTACAGGTTGCACGAAGGTCTATACGAAAAGCTCTCACCTGAAGGCCCACCAGCGAATACACACGGGTAAGTCAGCGAAAACTTAATTGGCCCTAAGGTCTGCTCGCTATACACGTGACAGAACAGTCGCATATAGGACTAAATCTCGGGTTTCGAACCCATTTCCTTCCGGGCTGCTGTCTACTACACCCAGAAACATGACGTCCTTATAAATACGGTTGCTAGGAAACGTGTTACGTTAATAATATTAGTCCGAATAGAAAAGAAGTTTGACTTGCCTCAGGGCTCCGAAGAATCGGATTAATATATTCTGATTATGTCAGAGCATACTTCATATGAAAAACTGTGTAAGTAATGTTCCCTGATATAAACAAGACCGTTTTAATAACTCATTCTCTGAAGGCACAGTTAACGTGGAAATTATTTCTGAAGCCACATATCAGCCTACATTTTCCCTTTGAAGCCGAAGCTCGTCTAAATGTTTTTTTTTTAATAATCCAGTCCGTACCGCGAAGAAAACACGACACTTCACCATTACAAAGATCGACTGGTTAACGCTGTTTAAGGAAATGATCGCTGTTTATTTTGAGAATCATAGTTCGTCTGAATAGTATTTAAAAAAACTCGGCCCGTACCGCGAAGAAAATACAACTCTTCACCATTGCAAAGATCAACTGGTTAACGCTGTTTAAGGAAATAATCGTTATTTATAGTGAGAATCACTCTTGATTGTTGAAGTAAATGGATTATATAGTAACCATTGACCTCTAAAGGGTAATTATATTTGATTTTAATCAGTTGTTTTTAATACAGATTTGAAACATCACTGTCATTATCTTGGCCATGAGGGCAGTGAATTGTTTTTCGCTCCATCCCGAGCCGTAGGCCCATTGACGAGTGAAATAATTCACGCTGACCAACACAGTTGAGTAGAGAGTGTCTTAGATTGGTCGGGGTCCCAACCTAGCTCATTCTTGTGGGAGGTCTCGTTTGGGGTCTTATGAATTAGCAGTACCCTCGACAGCGTAACGACCGACTACCTCTTGTTGTCAGCATTTCCGGTCGAGTCGAAATGAAAAAAAATTGGATTCTCTCAGTGAGCATTTGCTGTTCACTCTCCAGACTTCAACGTGTATGTAACTGTAACAATGGCATATGGAGTCCAGACGTTTGTAACGTTCAAGTAACGTTTCTTACATGTAAAAATGCCTGATATAGCAAGACTTATAAAGAACTTCATTCCTTCTTTACTTAAAATGCTTTCACTTTAGATGTTGAAGCTAACAATAACTACATCGATAATTATATCAATTAGTTTCGTTGATAATTTCCACTAATACGGTTTTCAACAATGCGAAATTTAGCTAATAACATCGCATCTGAAGACGAAATCAGCCTCTAGAAACAATGACACGCTTGTCATAACAACATTTTGTCACTTATTTTAAATGTTAAATGTTTATTATGCTTTTAACAATGTTACTATTTTCTTAAACGCGTAGTTGCCTATCGTTTTATTAATGATAAAAAATACGACCATTTTACGTGTTTAACTGACAGTTAATAAAACACAAAAACGACGTGAGTTGTCAAGATTGTTGGAATGGTAAAAGATTCACATTGTTACTAGCTCATCTGAGTTAACTCTTCCTCTGATGAAGCTGATATTACATTTAATGATGCAACCGTCCAGAAAAAATGCATGAACTGATATCGGGAATTTTGTAACCTCGGAAATAGGTAAATCGACCACATTTGTGTCACGTCAGACGGCGTGGCCCCTGGTCGGAATGAGCGTTCCGGAACACGAACGTCACGCAAATGAAACTTGACTTGGCTACAGTAAAATTCGGTTGTTTTGTTTGTTGGTTAGTTGATCGGTGATTAATCAGCGGCTGACTCAGCCTGCATTTTAAATACAAACCGTCCGCTGCATCATGTTATTTACGCAGTTTCTCTGCCATGTTGGCGCAGGTTCAACTCAAAAGTCTCTGAAGGCCTTGACTGGAGATCCAGCCTGAGGACACGCGTCAGAACTTCCAAGTCGTTTGTTATACAGCTCTCTCTCTCTCTCTCTCTCTCTCTCCCTGTTTCATCTGTAACTTGCTGTGTAGTTTTTCATCCGAACACCTGCAGATTGGTCCAGACGCTGAGGTCCGCCATTCAATGTCTGGCCGAAAGACAAACCACGGAATAAGTGCGTGTTCAGTAGGGAAAATTAAATCAAGGCGGGTGAGAAATACACAACATCATGAGGAAAGCAGCTTGGCTTATATTGTAGGATAATATTAAAATGGATATCGAATGGGACAAGAGGTGTGCACCGAGTATTGGTCGGGAAGCCTGAGGGAAATAGACCGCTGGGGAGACCTAGACGTAGATGGGAGGATAATCTCAGGCGGGATCTATCGGAGATAGGAGTTGAAAGAGACAGGGTCCGGTGGAGGGCTTTTGTTAATTCGGTGATGAACCTTCGGGTTCGGTAAGCCGTCTAGTTAGTTAGTTATCGAGTATGGGGATGTGGATTGAATTCAGCTGGCTCAGGGTAGTTTCCAGTGACGGTTTCTTGCGAAGACGGTAATGAACCTTGGGTCCCGTGAATAGAGGAGTTTTTTTTAAACTAGATGCGCGACTTTTAAGAAGGAGGGGATTTGGTTTCAGGCGTATTGAAGTCCATGTGCGAATGTAATTGAAATTGGTAATACGCGTGTTAATTTACCGTGAAAGGTGCTTGGACAGGATGACATCATCCGTGAGTCATTCGACATCTTGTCAACCGATTTTCTTTGTACGTTGTTGACATGGATCCCAAAAGCTTGATGGAAGCCTCCAGCTATCTTAGCACTCGATCGTACAAGTACGCGTTGTACATTCACGATGAATGCTTTCGTGATTCACTCGCGATGTGATTTCTCTCGACTTCAAAGGCGTTGTTAAGTATTCTGAAGTTCTTTCGTGTGTACATAGTACTTTGTTCCTGAACATGGCTGTCTTCTGGGATGTACAAATATACCGACGTTTCAGAGGTGCTTGCTGCCTTCATAATTAAGGCTATAGTCCTGATGATGGAGGCAGCAAGAACCTCTGAAATTCTACCAGATTACACTGCGCAACATCCAAGAAGACAGCCACCTACATCTTGGCCGCCTTGAGAACCTGAAGTTACACTCACAAGAAGAGGTGATTAGCAAAACGTCTAGAAGCGTTGGACATTGTGTTCTTAAGTTGAGTAGCAGCTGTGACGGTGTATGAAACGTCGGTCAATTTGATGCCTTCATCTAATTAATTTCACGTCGAAGACTGGAGGTCATGAATCTTTTTATGGGGAGACTTTACACACGTGCGTAATTAATTAATTATACATTCGGGAAGTCGAGTTATTTAGTCTGTGGGTCGGTGAGATAATTAGGTTGGTACGTATTTAACTGTTCAGTTAGTTCGTCTGTCACATAATACACGGGTTTGTTTGTTACTTTGGATTCACGCGCACGTACAGGTCTGCTGATTTCCACACTCTGGTGAAGAAAAAATTAAAGGAGAAGCAACATCACTCGCGAATCAAGGTCAACCTATTTTCTAGGCCGGTGCTCACGCCATTTGCGCAGACACGAACATGGCGTATTCACGAGCACAACTTGCGTTAATTCTCGAACATTACTTAGCATCGAAATCGTTTGCTGATGTTAGTGAAATATTTAGCAGTTCTTATCCTGACAACGAAATGTGAAATATAAAGACGACGATGCACCGACTGATATTTCGGGACATGGGGAAAGTTTGTGACAGCTGAAAGGATTAATTTTTGTACAATTTGAAATTGAGGCGAAATTGAAACATCTAGCGCAGACTTTTTCGTATTTGGGGGGGGGGGGGGGGGGGGGAAAAATATTGTACACCGAGCAGAATTTTTCCATCCGGAAAGTGAATCATGATAATCTGGAACGGGTCACAGTTTTCATGACAAGCGTCATCTTACGTGAGACAGTTCCGCATATATTATATGAGGACGGGTTTATCGTGCATAATGGAAGGATGGCATCACCCCTTCGTGTGAGTCAGAAGGATTACGTCAGGTTGCCGATATGACCCCGGTCCTTAACTTCTGAAGCAGTGGAGCCTGGTATATATAGATCATGCCAGCCGTGGGTCCCAAGACGCGAGG
>NW_019060259.1:826621-843427 GCF_000696155.1 Zootermopsis nevadensis
GCGCTGGGATGCCGGTGTAATGAAATATCGCGGGCAAGTGTTTTGAATTAATTCGCGGTTCTTGCTTATTGAAGTCTGAGGTCACTGATGTTGCTTCAGCGCGTGATTTATCTATCGCCATGGGTACCTAAAAAAGTCGTGAGAACAAACAACGTCAAAAGTGTATGGAGCATGGCCTGAAACAGGACACCAGTCATTCTACACGCTCCGCCTAACAGAACGAACCAGGCTTGCGTCTTGTCAGGTACATCCGAAATTGAAGGAATGAAAGGAACAAAAAATTTTACTACAAGAATAATGGGGAAGTCTAGTGCTTTTATTGAAAAATTCCGACCAAGTAGCATACGAAAATTGAATTCATTCATTATATTTGCTTAATTGGGGCCGAACATCAACGGGGAATGCAGAAAGTTATTTTGCGGACGAAAAGGTCTGTTCATCAACGTGAAGTACCAGGTCTTACATTTACGTGCAAGAGTGGTCCAAGCAATTGACGAACAAAATTCCGAGGGTCAAAAGAACGCATGGGGTAGGCCTAGATTTTAAATACAAATATTCAGTGGGGAAAACATTTGCGCACGCGCGGTAAGACCGGGACTTCAGGTAACTGGAGATATACATAAATGAGAAGTTGTAGATCGTCTCAATCACAGAAAGAACGCGGTCTTAGCAAGACAGTTGCCTGGAAAGCGACGCGGTTTAATGGGTGAGTCTGAAACATTATTAATGTAGCATAACAAAAAATCTAGATTGATAACCAGAAGACTGCTATGTTATATTTAAAGAAATAAGCAATAATATATTAATCTTGTCTGAATGCATCGACATAAAATTATAACAGATAAAGGACGAGATTTTTAAATATTTAAATCAACTGATGCGTTCAGAAACACGATTAAACGGAAAAAAAATTAAAAGTTTTTATAACTGCGTACTGCCTCCATCTTTATCGACCTGAAGATGGAAGCAGTAAGGACGTCTAAAATGTCGGGTCAGTTTCTGAGTACATGACGCAACATCCCAGAAGACAAGTCATCTTCTTACGCACCGCCGTGAGAACCTGAAATCTCACAATATGGCAGAAGTCTTCCTGAAACGTGTTCGGTTATGTAAACATTACATTTTAAAAAAATCCTTTAAATCTTTTTATTATGTACGACTTACTAATGAAAATACAGTGGTAATGTTGACGTCCTTAAGAATTTTTTCAAGCGGTTTAGGTAATTGGTGACCTCATTTCGCAGTCGAATTATGTTCCAAAGTGTAACCAAGCTCGCTGAAGGATTTGTGGCTATTTTTTCCTTCAGCTTTCGCTATCAGAAAACGCAACGTACAAACTAAATGCCATTTTGCCACGGCAACGTAACTTCACGACATTTACAGTACAACTTCTCTAGGCATGTTTATATTATAGTTCCCCACTTCACAGACGAAATGGAGAAGCATTTGCATGCGACTGTTCGACAGGTCATAGGGTCCCCAATTTGACAGTCCTCTGCCCTCAAGCCTGCCCGCTCATACACAATTAACTCCTTCAAGTCCAGTGATAACTATATGTACCACCTGCTTAAACAGTCTTTAACTCTTCAGTTTGTATTTGTGGGTTTCGTATGATTCTCACTGCAAACAGCGATTATTTCCTTAAACAGCGTTAACCAGATGATCTTCGTAATGGTGAAGTGTGGTGTTTTCTTCGCGGTACGGACTGAATTCTTAAATAATATTTGGATGAGCTTCGGCTTCAGATGGTTAAAAGGAGCTACGGTATCGTTCTAAATATGGTTATCAAATGAACTTACAGCTGTTTTAGTACGTCGAAATCAATTCCTAGTTTTGTGGTAACAAGCGGATTACTTCTGTAACTAGTGGTGTTAAAGTAATAATGCATTCCAGTGTTTGTAGAACGTAATGAAGGTAAGCTGTTCGAACTGGCTCTCTGTTGAAAATATCTTGATGTCTGTCTTTCGTCTTCGGTAGCAGTTCAGTTCCATTTTTTCTGTACCCCCCTTCGTGTTATACATTTTCAATTTTACCGTACATTCCAAATGTGTTTTACCTCTTGCAGTATTAAGTTTATTGTATTAACACAAAATGTGAACATTCTGTATACATTTTATATATGACTTTTGTGTAATAAATGCCAAACATGTTTAACTGTGTACAAAATGTTGTGTATTAGAAGCTAGAATCCGTTCTAATAGTATTTAAGATTTTCTTATTAGTTCTTTGCGTGAAACTTAATATACATTACTTATGAAGTAAATCTGAGAGTACTACAGCATTCTATCCCAACAGCAGACTTAAATGTGCATTGGTAAAGAGCTTTATTTTTTGTTTATATAAATTTTAATTCTAATTTCAGTTTTGTACTGAAGCATTCCGTTGTTTTGTAATAAATCAGGTATTCTGTTTCTCCATCACAAACAAGCGTAAGGTAACAACAGTTTGTGAGGCCGTATGTTTCGACGCATTCAGGTCTGCATGCAATAAGTTATTATTATGTGATATTCAATTTTCAGAATCCAACTGCGTTATCAACATCAGTAAAATTGTATCAAAACATCGTTTTGCGTGTCGGCCTGAAGATGATTCGGCGAAACATGTAGCCTTAACAGATTTTGTGAGTTTATAGTTGCGCGTGACGGTGTAACAAAATAATTATTTCTAACATAATGTTTTGTAATATGAATGTTACACAGTGTAATAAAGTTATGTACTCAGGTGAATGTTCGCTCGGCTTCAAGGAGAAAATGAGATTTGGAAACAGAACAAACACTTTGAATTATTGTGCGCTACTTTACACGGATTCCCGGCAGGTTCAAGGATTCCCCTCACCGCCGCCACGTACAGTTCTACTGTCTTGTGGTGGCCGATGAGTTTCGACTGCGCAAGACATTTTGCCCGGTCGAGTCGGTTTGTTACTGTTGCCCCAAAGCGCATGCGCTGGTCTGTTCTGTGATAGCTCTGTACGAGACAGCTTGAGTTTGTGTGTGTGGAGTGTTTATATTGACATTTTCTGTTAAACTACGAGTTAAAATTAATGCGCAGCCAAACACGAGAGACAGTGGTCAGTAAGATTTTGTGAAACGCCACTTAGAGCCCTGCGTGATACAGTCAATAGACCACATGGCACTTTCCAGCGTCTAGGTGTATAGCTACGTCATCAGTACTTGTCCTCCACGTCCCTTGTACGTCTTACTGTTATTATTAGTATTATTATTATTAAGTGTTCTGTCTTACGACAGGTCCATTGCTCTGCCCAAAAAGAGCTCTCCAGTTGTCCCTATTCTCGGCTTCTCGCTTAAATTCCTGGAACGTCATCTTCTTTCCTTGTTTAAGGTCGTCGGTTAGCTGTATCAATCTTCTTCCTAGTCCTCTCTTTCCTTCAACCTGGCCTTCGGTGATATCACTCATTAATCCATTCCTTCTCATAATATGTCCCAGCCAGTTAGCTTTCCTTCGTGTAATCGCCTGCAGAATGTTTCTTTGCTCGTTGACTCTCCTCAATACTTCTTCGTTGGTCACTCGATCCGTCCACCTGATCTTCTCTATTCTTCTCCAACACCACATTTCAAAACTCTCCAGGTATTTCTGTTCCTTCTTCCTGAGTGTCCAAGTCTCTGCTCCATACAGCGCGACACTCCATACGTAACACTTCACTACTGTCTTACTGTAGTAGGGCATAAAACACAGAGTGACAGAGGCGAAGTTCTGGTGTGTCATTTGACTTCATGCGTCTCGCTCAGGCTTCAGTCTACTTGGCTGAGCTGTGAACATGGAACATTTTTGAATTTTACTGAATTTAATTTTGAATTTAATCTGGAACCTGACTCAGCTCAGGGGTGAAAGAGACTGCCATTTTCAGACACTTGCAGCGTCCAGAGCTTTCAATGGAACACACTGTATAGCGTCGAATAAAATGAGAAAATAATCACGTATGAATACGTACGGATTTGGAAGGAGGTGATCAAGGCCCAATTGAAGGTAATGCCCACAGGAAGTATCGAAGCTTTAAACTAACTGGTAACGTTGCCGAGATGTAGATATGGTATCTCCGACTACGTGAATCCGCTCACTTGACCAAATTCGGCACAGACATGAAGAAGGTGTTTCGAAAATGATTCTAAGAGCTGTATTTCAAAAAGATTCTTGTCAGGTGGGATCCCGTTTGTGTCTAGCTGTAAGAAACGAGACCTTGGCAGGGTGACCAATATTTTTTCACAGCCTCTATAAACACGTGTGTTGTTGACAACTTGTTTCGTGACATTACAAAAGTAGGTTCATGACGACAAAGGTCAACCTGTCTCAAAAGCGCAATGCAAATTTTTTGTCACAACAAACGAAAGCGAGACAGCGTCATATGTGTGATTTACATACGTCCACTTGTGAAATGTAGCTGTGGTTCGGAGTTGTGTCGTAATTCGATTAAGAAATCTGTAGGATTCTGTCATTTAAGTGGCGGGTTACTATGGTTACAGAAATAGGTCAGGTTTCTGCGGGGGGGACGCCATGACAGTCCCCATCAGCTGGTCTGTATGTCACAAACAAGCGAAAGTCTGTAGATTATAATTCTCATAACTTAGCAATTAATGGCTGCTTTCCTACTGAGCAACTAATTATGGATTGATTACGAGCGCTCAGGCGAAGGAATCGGAAATTTCTGCGAAGTTCGCTTCACGGTTGCGCTGTGTAGAAAACATGTTGTATTTTAAAGTAACACCAATTTTAAAATCACAAAGATACGACATTTGAAATTGTATGTGCACGATTTCCATATTTTAAAGATAAGAAATTATTCTTTCTCTGTTTAGTGTCATAATTTAAAAAAGAAACATGCATAATAATTTTTAAAAGTGCGTTATGAGATAATATAACCATTACATTGATCTTTCTGAACCAAAAATAATTCATACCACGCACGAGTCCATCGATATTTCTTAATCTCCTGAAGCCATTTGCTCATCCAAATAACATTTAAACACTCGGTTGTCTCAAAGAAAATAAATAATAAACCCCCTGATCTGGAAGCGGTTGCGAAGTGAAAAATCTTTTCCTGTCGGAAATCGAACCCAGGCCGTCTAGCTTACAGCTCAATGACATCTATTGAGCTCGGCCTAGGGCTCAGTGTGGCTCCTGTCCTCACGACAAAACCTAAGACGAGTCGGCACAAGAAGTTCTTTTAACAGCATTCGCTTGTTTCTCAGTCCACCGCTTTACCCATTTAAAAACATGGCGTAGAAAATTAATTTGAACACTGACATGATTCGTTATGTTTTTTATTATTATTATTTGCCTTGGGACAAATGTGTTCCGAATTTCTTTAGCATTCAAATACAGACTCATGCAATGCATATGAAGTGGTTCGTGTAAAAGACTGGACAGAGGATCGTGGCTTCAGGGTATGCGTATTTGTTATTACAATATGCGTAGTAATAATTGTAATAATAATAATGGGCACACCTTGTTACGCCTTGCTTGGTTATTCTACCCAGACATTATTACTCCCCGACACGTACATTTCGTATCCCAGTGTTGAGACAGTTTAACTCATCCCAGGGGTCGCAAAACGTGGCCCAGAGACGTATGAAAATGACAACGAAATTGCCTAAGACATTACTCATTTCTCACGTGCCATACATTCTTAATTAAACAAAACGTTCAAAGTGCAGTCACTTAATCCTTTGAAGCCGAAACTCGTTTAAATAATATTTAAGAATTCAGTCCGTACCTCGAAGAAAACACGACACTTCACCATTAAAAAGATCAACTGGTTAACGCTGTTTAAAGAAATAATCGCTGTTTGTGCTGGGGATAGAAACCTATTCGTACAAAATGCATGATTATTGGTTATTAAAGCAATTGGCACACATAGTTACCACTGGAGTTTAAATTAAGGGATGAAGATCATGTTGGTTGCGGAAGAAAATGCAAAGATGGTACATTCATCCGTGTCACTTGTGTCACGAGGCATCTTATCTTTTTTTTCTCCATCCCACGCTGCAACCAATTACATCTCGAAAGCGAACGTGATTGGTCCCTGCAAGGCCGGTTTATCCCGTCCTGTGATTTTGTTTAGAATGGACAGGTTGTAATTCATGTAGAGTTGTGTACATCAACCTTTGCATTGCCGGGAATCCCATCCCCAAAATTATCTGATACATTTTGATTAAATACGATATAAACTAAAATGTTGATATCAGGTATACGTAAATAGCTCTTTTCGAATATGGATGAAAAAAATCTTAAAACTTACAGGAACACAGCATCAGGAAAGAGATTGTGTAATCTGCTCACTCGCAGACCTTAAGGCACAAATTGTGGACCAGCGGTTGAGTACAATTTATATAGAGTAATCTCTCTTGTTGGTGACGATCAACTTAGACAATTAATTGATTTACTGATGACATTATCAGCGACAGTGTTGCTGTAAAGAAGAATTTTTAATGCCCTTATGCGTCCGATGAGAATGCCAAAATTACGACAGTTCTGGTCACAGTTTATTTGGAAATTTTATAAAGTCACTTCACCTTCCTAGCTTTTTATATTGACGAATAAAGTGATCAAACTTGCATTTGTTTTGAATGTGGGCGTAGTGTGTACAATTGCCACACATCCGTACTGATATGGCATCTTTAGAATGCCAGGTGAAAATATATATGCAAAGAACAAAAATATCTCTAGCAGAATGTATTACATATTGCAAGAGACGTAAGCCAATTTTAAAATTCTACCAAACACTTCAGGAGCTAATTACAAAGATATTTTTTCTGATCATATGTACATTCCAAAAAAAAACTCTGTTGTCCTTGATAGGTAGAGGCCCTGCGATGGGCTGATCACTTATCCAAGGGGTCCTGCCTAATGTCTAAACGGAACAATCACAATAAGTTATGCAACAATTTCAAAGGTGTATTTAGCAACAATGTTTTGAAACTGTTTGTGATGTCTGTATTTAACGTGAGTATATTTATTAACTGTGTTGAATTTCTTTAGTGTCCGTGGTGTCAATGCGCTGTGTTTGTTAATCTTTTAGTGATTCCAAGGTGCTACAGTTTGCTTATACGTTTATTGTAGTTCAATTAGCGTTTTTCTCTGCTAAAAGAACAAGGAATCAACAAATGTTGAAGTAACTCGTTTTGAAGGTTAGGTTATATATTTCTGTACACATTTGTATAACTTATCACAAAACAAATATGCATTTTCTGTTGGTGCGTTTGCAACTGATAATAGCTTTGTCATTCATACTTTACTTTGGCCGAAACAGCAACTACAAAACGTAACAATAAAGTTACTTACTGAACGAATCAGCGTATTATTTACTTTAAATTAAACTACTTTTCTTTTGGTGTAGTCAGAAGTCTGACTCAGGTTGAGCAAATTGGATCCTATTCTGAACCTGTCCAAGCTACTTTACAGCTGCCACTTAGGGGACTGTCCCCATGACCAGAGTTCAGTACTACACCTAAAACGGATCTTAGAGACAAATTGGAATAAACTGATTCAGAAGAGTGACAAATGGGCTCGTGGTTCTACTCCCAGGCTTTGGTTGAAACCAAAATTTATCTACATAATATTTACGAATTCAGTCCGTACCGCGAAGAAAACACCATATTTCACCATTACGTAGATTAACTATTTAACGCTGATTAAGGAAATAATCGCTGGTTACGATGAGAATAATCTGATTAATATTTACGAATTCAGTCCGTACCACAAAGAAAACACAACTCTTCACCGTTACAAAGATCAACTGGTTAACGATGTTTAAGGAAATAATCGCTGTTTGGTCTGAGAATCATACGAAAAAAACACACAAATGCAGTCTGTGGGGAAAAATTATTGAATGTTGAAAGGAGATGGTACGTATAGTTACCACTAGGATTTAAAGGGTTGGTAAAGAAACCGTTACCCACCCCTAAATTAGAGAATTTCATTGGAATCTCGTTCCAGTCCAAAGAATTTAAGCCACTGTGCTCTATCGTAGATCCCTTAAACGTTTGTCTCCATTTTTAAGATTCACCATTAAATTAAGAAGTTCTGGCAAGAACTGATATTTTTCTTAACATTTTGAACGTGTAGGTAGTACAGAGAGAAACATAAATTAACAAGTAGGCCCTAAGCTTGTAAACACAATTTGATTTTGTGTGTAATTATGCTAATACGTGTTTCTGTTATGTTAATTTTGTCAGATTTAACCTTAAATTTTTATATTCATTTATGCTGAATATCAAATGCTGTCGGTTGCCGCGTTGTTGTTTGTAAAACTGACTCATCAAAATTGCACATTTTCTTAAGCTCTGTTACCCAACATCATTTGAGGGCCTTTTATTTTACTTAGCGCGAGTTTCGCTTCGAAATCAGAAGTTCGCAAGGCCGCCATGTTGGTATTAGTTTTAGTACATATTTTAAAATGTAAATACTCCGCACCAAACGACGTTAAGGTAATCGTATCAATACGAGATGGGCAGAGCATACAGCACACAGAGGGACATGATAAATGAACACAAAATGTTAATCGGTAAAGCTGAGAGACCACTTTTAAGACCTAGGCATAAATGGACGTATAATATTAAAACGGATCTTGAGGAAATAGGATGTAAGTGAAAAATCTGAACTGACTACTCAGGGCTGGAGTCGAATGGCGGACTGCTGTGAACACTGTAATGAACTTTTGATTAAGGCAGCGAATATCTTGACCAGCTGGGCAACAATCAGTATCAAGAAGAACTCTTGTTTCATCTGTGCTCGGGTGAGCCCCACACCAACCCCCCCCCCCCTCCGACAAGCAACACAACCCTTCCTAATTAAGCTGTGTGCCTCGTTCCCCAAACAAAACAAATGGATATTTTATTCATTCTATAATTACACGACCAAGCGATGACTAGGTTAAAATGAGGTCAAGAGGTCTCATGTCGCCGCGTTTATTTATGTTACATTTGACCTCAGCTGACCCACGCAGCCACGGACTGAATTGTTAGGGACTTCGTGACATTTATCTCCAGGTGATGCATCGTAGAATCCCAGCGGGAACTTGATAATTAACCAGAGGGACCCCAAAGTAAGAAAAGAAAGAGGATCTCACCTCACGGCAGAGGACGACTCCCAGTTTTCGAGCTATGGTGATAATTGCGAGAAAAATATGGACCTCATTTCCTTCGTGGTAGGTGGTAATAAGAGACGCGCATGCGTGAGAAGTGCCTCGGTTTTATTCTGTGATGTTTGCGAACGAAACTAACGGGCTCGTTAAGATCTACACAAAATTCGGAGTCCATATGCACCAGTATTTTTAGGGTAGACGAAAGCAAATTCCAGCCTGTTGGATTATTTATCAGCAATTCAACGAAATTTTGCTGGAGAATGTTGACATGCCTCGCAACAGACAGTAATTTATCGGCGCGAAAAGAAACATGGAGAGTTATGACAAACATGAGAAGTTTTCTTCGAAAGTTTACTGATAAGAATTTCCTTGCTTCCACAGAATCCACAGTCTCGGAAGAAGAAGAAGAAGAAAAGTCCCCTATTGAGACAGCAGAATTCAGTTCACGCGTTCACACTCTATTTCTCAAAGACTAACTAACTAACTAGATGGCTTACGGAACCAGGTTTATCACCGAATTAACCAAAGCCCTCGACCAGTCCTTGTCCTGGGCCAACAAAATCCAGTTTCTTTCAACTCCTATCTCCCATAGATCCCGCCTGAGATTATCCTCCCATCTACGTCTAGGTCTCC
The DNA here is from genome assembly GCF_000696155.1 of Zootermopsis nevadensis. Next base: position 836,352 of record NW_019060259.1, read on the forward strand.
CCAGCGGTCTCTTCCCCTCAGGCTTCCCAAATAGTGGACCCAACCAACCAGATGGCTTACGGAACCCGAAGGTTCATCACCGAATTAACCAAAGCCCTCCACCGGACCCTGTCCTGAGCCAACAAAATCCAGTCTCCTTCAACTCCTCCATAGATCCCGCCTGAGATTATCCTCCCATCTACGTCTAGGTCTCCCCAGCGGTCTGTTCCCCTCAGGCTTCCCAACCAATACCCGGTGCACACCTCTTGTCCCATCCATGCGCGCTACATGCCCCCGTTTTCAAAGTGACTTCAATTTTTTTCCCAGTCAATGCGTTCCAAACACTTATCCTTCGCCTAGCGCGTGCTACATGTCCCAGATCTTAGATAGGATGTGGGCTGTAGTTAGTTGCCTGACTCTGAACAAGTCGTAGTTGCGGGCTCTCGTGAACATGGCAATGAACCTTCGGGTACAATAAAAAAACCGGATTTTTTTTTACTATCTGAGCGACCATCAGCTTGGCAAGGAGTGTGCTCCATGGCTGCCGCACAGTAGCGGTGGGGGAGGGGGCTGATTCCATGCGTGGGCCGAATGTACATTCAGGCGTGTGTTTGACCACTCTCGAGTGGCCCTCCCGGTCGTCGTTTCTGTCGAGGGTGTGCTCCAACAGTCGCTTCCATTGTCTCGACCGCCTCCAACAGCAATTAGCACTTCTCGGGACGCGAATTTACAGAACTTTGGTTTGTGGGCGGTGTCAGCCAATTGGGATGCTCCCTGAAAGGAAATACTACTAATTACTGGACGAACAATTTTCTTTACTTTCTTCGGGTTTTATGTCACGTGACATTTTCACCTACCAAGTAGCGTCTGTACGGCCGAAGGACCACGTACGCGTGGTTACGTTCTTCGACGTTTTCCGAATGGCTGGAGTCGGAAGGCAAAGCACGAAGTGAATAAAAGTGTCCCCTACTTCATGCAGCTGATAGTCACTCAGCTGGGCAAAAAGATTACCCGGCTTTTATGGAACCTGAAATTCTTTCCGTGGTCACAAGATGGTCCTTGTCCTAGAACACGTGAATCCAGTCCAAATCCGTCTCTAATATCCATTTTAATATCAATTTTAATATCATACTGCCATCTATGTCAAGGTCATCAAAGTGATATTTTCCCTCTAGATATTTAGATTGCTGTTATTTACGCATTTCTCAGTTTCAATGAGGCTATAATCGATTCAAAAAATAAAACTCGAGATATTTGACAGAAAATACTCCATCCGAAAAAAAATTATCGTTCTGTAGAGAATATTTTAAATGTAAGTTTCATGCGCCAATGAAACCTTTTGAATCTTGATCTCCAGGCTGCCAACCTGAGGTCAACGCCTTCCTCAGTCATGATGTAAATAAATTGTCGAAGTTATTTTCAGTTGATGATAAACCTGCCGACCGAACCGCGGGTGGCCTCCGACGGGGGACGAGTTGCCCTGAAATTGCCGCACGATATCGGCGAAGGCGGAGGACGAAATACGCTGTGTCGACAGGGAAGCATGGTGGCCAACTTTGTTTCTTTCCAAGCTGTTTTGTGGCTTCAAATCAAAATTCATGCCCCCTCCAGCAACACAGTATCGCTACTATCACACTTTTTTTCCTCTCTGTCTCGCTCGTTCGCCTTCACAGGGTCAGTGAGGTTTTGCTGCAATAATGGACGACATAATACTATTATTAAACTTTACCTTCATTATTGTTACTGTCAAGGAAACGGTCAAAATAACAGTTCGTTTGTGCACTAACAATGGACCTTGGTAACACGTACACCGAATTGGTCGTCGAAGCAACAAATCTAAGCGGAATATGAATATAATTCTATAATTAAGCACTTAATTCATAAATAACATGGTATAGGGCCTTGTCTGGAAACTGAAATCAAAAATGAATTTTCTCAAAACAATATAACTGTGTTGATTGGTTAAATATTACTCATTCGCAGATAGGCAAAACAAACTTTAAATAACAATACACAACCGAATTATATCGTTTTTTTATTGGTTTTTATTCTAGTGATTCCAAATTTGGCCCTAACAGCACATAACACAAACGTGTGCATGCTTATGAATATTACGAGAAGATGGCAGAACCATCTTTAGTCGGAATTTATCGAATCTGCCTTTTGTTCTTCAACTGTTCTGTGTTAACAGCGTGTTGTTGCCATAGCAACACGACCCTTCCTCTTTGTATGGTCATTGTCAACAAGAATTCTTCAGTGCTTCAGATAACATCTCCTGACTGACGTTGTCGAATTTTAAGACAGACAGCCACGCTTACTGAGTAAGATTTAGGTTCAGTAAGAAGTTCTAGGAACAAATTATGACAATGGGTTCGCTTGAAATACTCGCATCTGAATAGAAGTACAAGTGAAAGTCATGAATTACAAATTATACAGATTAGTGACCTATATTTGTACAAAATTTCAACTATGGAAAATTCTAATAACCCATTGTTGTAAAAAAACAAACATGTCCAGTAACAACTACGGCACTTCCAAACACGCACACAAAATTCTTTCATTGAAATTTCGCTTAGAGAATTGACAACCTTTCTGCATAAATGACATATGCAAATTTTTGTCGATTATTTATTCACAGACATCAGACCAGAAAGTAAACATATTTATCTTGTTAGACAAAAGTCGACAAACAGAACTTGCGCATTGCGTATTCTACGTCTAATCGGGTTAATGCTGAAATCATTCAGTGTCGCACCGTCTCCAGGATTCCTCCAGCACTTCTCCATAACCAATGAACTTCCGCATAACCTCTCCATTACATCTCCGGCACTACTGTAGGAATTATCAAGGATTTCTCCAGGACTTTCCAGGAATTCTCCAGCACATCCTCACGATCACCCGATGAACACGCTAGAAATTCTCCAGGACACAACATAACCCATCGCAAAACACAACTTTGTCAATCCTAAACTAAACGACCTACCCTTACCTTAACTAATTAAACCTAAACTAACCTAACCTACCCCAAAACGCAACGTAATCCAATGTAACTTATCCCAATCAAACTTCAACGAATCCAAAAATATCCGACTCTCATGGGATCAAACCCACCACCGCTTAAGGACTTCCAAACAACCTTCCAGGACTTCTCCAGGATTTCCCCAGCAATTCTCCATGACAAAGAAATTCGCGCATAACGTCTCCAGGACTTCTCTGACACTACTCTGGGCAATATTAAAATAATTATATAAAGGAAATAAAGTTTTACAAATTATATATACACAAAAAAAAATCATTTTTGAAAAAATTATAGCGGATTCTGCAGCTCTTATGGTCGGGCCGCCACTGATCGTGGTGAAGATGTTTTCTGTCCCTTGGAAAATATTGACAGCATATGAACACTGATAAGTCCATTGCTGTTTGTTTCACCGAGGAGATGGCAAAACTGAGAAAATTTATAAGCGATGTAAACATTTGTCGAATTTCCTTTCAATAATACTGAGGTCACTCCAAAAATCTGGTAATTAACATAAGAACTGCCTTACAGAACGCACTCAGCCGGTCGCAAAATTTGTTCACCAGAACCGCATTCAAGTTAAGATGACGCAAACCGACCCGGCAAGATTACTCGAGCGTTCAGAAAAAAAATACGACACTTAATTCTGAAACGAGGCTACGTGTAGTTTGGTTGGAAAGTATCTGGCAGTTGTATGATTATCTGGACGGTGATAATGTCCATGTAGTTAATAGCTCATGTCTCAGACAGTTCAGTGTAAGAATGAATTAACCAACTTCTCCCATTCAGCAGTATGCAGCATTTAGAAAAGTATTTTTCTACTTTATTTCTATCGTTCTCCGAATAATGATTAAGACATTTCTTCCAGTATTTTCTTACTACGTAATCACGTGGTATTCGTAGTATTTCGTTCGCCCATTCAGACTTGTTGACTTTATAACACGAACAAGTCTGCTGACATGACAGTAACGCGAAACTTAGAGGTCTCATTCACAATAGATCCATTCATTGTTTCCTTCCGGATAGGCAGTCATCCACTGTAGTTGATACAATTTGTATCGTAACATGAGTCACTATTACACGTACCGAACGTACGTATAAATGTACAGTCGCCGGGGTCAAACTGTACGTTTCGCCTACATAACTACTTTGCTAGTAGGCGTGAAACAGACGAAATTATTATGTTAATCAAAGACATTCATGATAAATGACCTGAGACAGAGCTATAAAGTACTTCCGCTGGGTAAAAATGTGAATAGTGTGGATAACGTGGAACCCACAGATTTGTCCCGGCTACAGTACAGGGAAGATTATTTTTCTTATATTGCGCACTCTGACGGAAGTTGGGTGATCCTCCGGTAAGCTCGTTCCCACACATACGGGGTAATTTCACTTCACGGTTGCGCTGTCTAGAAAACTCTCTCTACAATGAATATTTTGTATAGAGATAGTCTAAAATCAGTAAGAATAAGAGGTCTCTACTCAGAAGCAATTAAAATCTTAAGTTCGAAAAGAAAAATATTTACATTCAGAGGGGGGTAAAAAGCATTACAGATGTTAAATCTGAAGAATAATTAATCCACCAAGTGTTTAAAATAGGAAAAATCAAAGGAGAGTTAAACAAAACTTGGCTAGAACACATAAAAGCCCGCAGACCTGTTCTCAGACTGGCAATAACACTCGATAATCCAAAGACGATCTTTTGGTGCGTAGGATACGTGCAACCCGAATTGTTAATGACACGTGTCGCACCCACACACGTGAAAGTGCATCACTAAATACAACGAAACTCGTGACGCCTTCTCGTAAAATACGAGTGAGATGTTTAGCTTTCGTGTTGACATTTTGCCAGGTTTCGCCAGCTAAGTTATCATTACATAATCGACTTGCCCCTTTGCCTTTAAAATTAAATTACACCATCTGTATTTTATCGCTGCCTAAAGCAAACATAAACGTCAGACTTCTAACACACCTGGAACGTAGTCTCGTTGTAGACTTCTGTTGCGATGTAACACTCTTGAGTTGTGGATACAAGAGAAGGTCTCCAGATATGGAGGGTAGCAGCGAATATACTCAATAAGCAGTTGCGGACAGCAGATAAGGGGTGGTCCCCTTGGTCGGTGGTTTGGCGAGGGGCTAACAACCCATCACCTTACGTACCATTGAGAAAAAATAGGATAAAGTGTGTCCGGATACTGAGATAAATAGAAATAGTCTCGCCTCCATCTCAGAAGTTTGCATATATGCGATGCTGGTAATAATAAAAATAAATCATTTCAAATTATAACGTGGAACATATCTGAAATGTTTCTACTTCATGTAAAATCTGACCCTTTGAAACCAAAGCTCATATAAATAACATTTAAGAATTCAGTCCGTACCGCAAAGAAAAAACAGCGCTTTACCATTACAAAGTTTAATAGGTTAACGCTGTTTATACTGAGAATGATACGAGACCAATAAATACAAAATGAATTACTGATTTTTGGAGAAGCTAGTTCACATATTTGCCTCTCGGCTTAAAAGTTAAATGAAAACAGGGCAATTTGCCCAAAGTTTCTTAGGAGAGAAACGTGGTCCAGTCTAGAACCAGCCTTAAACATCGTGATAATGACTACATTGGAAATGAAACAGTTCCAAGTGTGGTGAAGTTCTCCTAAACGACCACTACTTCTGATATAGCCCCTTCTTCCTCTACTCTTCTGTTGGCGTAATCGATATCTTGTCCTGTTGACTCGTGGAGAAAGTCGATACAATTCTTGCGGAGAGTCGCATTTGTTTCATTGCCATTTTGTTTGATGTGATTTTATGCTACGTAAGTTATGTAAACGGGGTCAGATGTCTGTACAAGAATCAACTTCGTGGCGAATTGAAAGCTGTCGTTGGAAGGTTTTATTAACTGTTTCTTAAAAATTAAGAATCTGGACAAGAAGTTGATTCCATTCCAAGGCCTACTGCATTACAAGAGTTCCGGAACCGGTCTGATCAATAAAGCATGTCATGAAAACAATTACGGACTTGCTTCCGCAAGTTACGATGGAGATATTTCTGCTTCTTAAAGACGTTAGGTTGGTTACGTAGCACTTAATATTCAGACTAACAATGCGCTGTTCTTGAAATATTGGTTATAATTCATTTTATCCCACTTCAAAATTCAGTAGGCTATCAGTAACTGTGCGATCATTTCCTTAAACAGCGTTAACCAGTTGATCTTTGTAATGGTGAAGAGTTGTGTTTTCTTCGCGGTACGGGCCGAATTCTTAAATATTATTTAGACGAACTATGATTCTCACTATAAACAGCGATTATTTCCTTAAACAGCGTCAACCAGTTGATCTTTGTAATGGTGAAGAGTTGTGTTTTCTTCGTGGTACGGGCCGAATTCTTAAATATTATTTATACGAGCTTGGTTCCTTCTCTGCCAGCGTTATTTCCGGTTTAATTTCGTCCTACAACTTGACATTCCTTTTAGACTTCATGCAGAACATATTCAGTATACGGGCGGTGACATTTCAGACCGCGAACCGCGTGTTGAATAACACTGACATTACGTTAATGTCAGCAGGCTTTGTACAGGACCGGTTTATAATGATCATCACAGCTGCACAACTAGAATTGTTTTGTTATTCTGCTCATTTATACGACAAGACGCGAAGAGAATCATTATGATTTGTGTTAATCGCACAAACCTATTCAGGTTATTACATGCGCATTTTTATTTTCTTCTCCATTCATTTATGCTTGATAGACGATTTATGGTCATTTTCAGTGGACCTTGATTGAATGAATTAATGGAACTATGACTGCTTATTATTTTTCTTTGATTACTGAGAAGTGGCTGATAAAATTACGAGAAAAATGTAAGAAATGTGCAATTATAGACTGATCTGTAGGCCTAGTCATTGATAGAATTTCGAATCGTTTCTTGTTTCCAGTTAATAGATAAATAGTATCCTGTTTTCTCTGAAACTACAAAAAAGTTGTCAGTGGAACTATGGTTCCGGAGAATTTGACGTAAATACGTCTATACGGAAAGGAAGTTTATATATTGGCTTTATTCTAAATATTTCCTTTATACATG
>NW_019060259.1:843667-876663 GCF_000696155.1 Zootermopsis nevadensis
ATTTTTGCCGAATGACACTGACCCTAAAATATAGACGTATTTACGTCAAAAAATACCGTTCCACGGTTAAGTACCAGCATGACTTTACACGTGAAGAATTATCATCGTCTTACCAGACAAAATGTTGCTGTGAAACTAATTGGAGTAATATGTTCGTTGTCCTCCCCCCGCGACCGCCTTATGGCGTTCGATCTGGGTGTTCCAAATGACCGTCGTAAAAGATTTCAGTGAGAATAATCAAATAGTCTTAAATGCACATTACGCCAGGGCATTCAAACAATGTGATAGCACATAATATGGCTTTAATTCTGTAAAGAACGCCTGTGGAAGTTGCATAAGATATAACTTTCTCATGTTGAAAAGGAATTGGCTAATGACCTTCATGGTTCCTGAGAAATGTTTCTGTTAAGTGCAATAATAATGTAAAATCACGTAATGTTTGTTTTGTAAATAGGATCCACTCAAAACAAAAACAGTCCGTAATGGAATGACCTTAATGTAGAAGACAATAAATTGTTCCGAAGAAACTTGGAATCAGAATGAAAGGCCACATTTGCCATCGGCGTATCGCGCGCAATCCGACGACGTGCGTCACACAAAAATGACATCAGCACGTAAATCTACCAACCGTTGCACAACAACACATATTTTAAATTAAAATATGAGGAAAATACAAAGAAATGTTCTCCTGAATAATTATCAGTTGTGCGACCTTCTTCGGACGAAGTAAGCTGTAACATATGCAGATGGAAGTCGACGTCAAAAGAACTGAAGACGAAACTGTGAAACGCGACTCAAGCTTGAATGGCATCTGTTCGAAACGAGAATAATATAAAAAATACATAAAAAATAAAATATAGTAAATGCTTAAATAGTCATTGTTTCATACTCCACACGAGAGACATTAAATTTGATCAAAATACGCATTGTTGTAGGGGACTTTTTCTTTAGACATTCACAATTTTCTGAATAACAAATATACGCAACGTTTCGGAGACTGCCTCAGACTCCTTCTTCAGGTAGAAGGAAAGTTCACGTACTCTGAAGAAGTCCTTAGAAAAAATTATTTGAGGGGCTCGGATAGAATAGGCCTCTATGGAATCACATTTCATTCATTAACAATGTGTTAACTGCATTTAAAAATTAAACAAAGTTGGTCCACTTTTTTCGAAGCAGACTACACGCTGTGAAACCGAATGGAAGTGGAGTCGAATGTATCTCGAGTAATTAAGATGCTAATTACTTGTAAAGGTCAGGTCGAATATGATTTATCGCGTTCGGCCTTGGAGATGAAACGCCATCTTGTTTCGAGCTGAGTCATTGTTGGGTTCCATTACATCAAATCGGTGTATCAGTCGTTTGTTTCTCGGAGTAAAATGCGACTATTTACTTACACGTGATAGAACACCTGATCTTTTTATTGGTGAAGTGTTGTGTTTTCTTTGCGGTACGGACTGGATTATTAAATATTATTCAGATTAACTTTGGATTCATAGGGCAAAATATGGCTTGCGTGTATTTGGAAATATATAGTTGCTGTGAGCATGCGTAATGATCCATTCACAGACAGGCATGAATTAAGCCTGGATCCTGTTACATAACCTCGTTCATTGTTGTAAGAGCAGGTTGGACAACGGTGGGAGACAAATAGCCCAATATATAATTGGATTAGTTACTACTTGGCTGTCCAATTTTTCGTACGGATAAAACCTTCAATGGTTAAACAGAAATCATGGAGGCTGTACGGAAAGGTGGACCACCCGGCATTTATCATCATTCTGGTACAGATGCAGTGAACTTCGGGTTACAGGTGGAGTTTAAAAGATCAAGGACTGCCTGATTTCTGTTCTTATAACAATTTTTTTTTAAAAAAAAGTTCCTAACGTGATAAATTGTATGTGTACGGGATGTATAAAGAAACAGTTGTGTGTTTATACTAACATTTGCCTTGAGGATATGAGAAAATCTGTGAAAAACATCAATCAGACATTGTCCAGGCTGAGCATCGATCCTAGTGCCTCCTGAATACGAAGCAGAAATGTTTAACCACTTTTGGTTCAACGACAAATGTAAACGGACGTTTCAGTAAACTACGTGGGTCTAATTTCACTGTCTCTTTTTCTCGAAAACTATCAGAGTTACGGTAAAAGTGGATACGGCATGTAAAGTGTTTTATTCTTCTGTAGACATTTTTGTTCGAAAGATTTTTCACTCAGATAAATATTCAACGAGTCAACAATGGAGATGCGAGCAGGAAAGCAAAGAGTTCTTAGTTAAATATAATTCTATTGTTGTCCGATTTTTAACCAGACTTAAAAAAAGAGCTCCCCCAATATTACAGTTCACGAAAATTCGTTGGGGGGGGGGGGGGGTTCCTCGATTTTCGCTGTACGGACAGATCGACAGACGTGAAGTTATTTCTTTCCAAAATCCCATTAAGAATGTACAGAAAATAACCTGGTTCAGATTTCCAATAAAACACACAGTTTCAGATCTTTTGGTTAATGACGGTTTAGAAATAATCTCTGTTTAATCTGGGAATCAAACGACACATAGACATAGGTCTGTTTTGTAGACAAAATGAAGTCACAGTCGGTCAGACACGAAGTTGCCATGGTTACTGTGAAAAGCTAACTACAGTGTTTGCTGTGACAGATTCCGTAAAAATAAGGTGTTTTTTTTTAAACGTACGTATGTAAGTTTTAAACAGTGATCCGCCAATTAAATGTAAATATTCTTTCAGGCCATAGGTCGAAAGAAGTGTTTCTCACCCCCAGCCAAGTAAATCGAACGCGTTCATAGTGGAAGTCCTTGAAAGACTCTGGACGATGCTTAGATGTCAGATGGTTACGAGAAACTGCAATTAACACGCAGTAGACACGAAGCAGCAGTGACAGGCGTCGAAGAAAACTGCATAATGAGGGACTCCGTAATTTGTACTTTTCACCAAACATTAAGATGATCGAGGAGAACAGGATGGGCGAGGCATGTAGCGCGCATGGGGGGGAGATGAGAAATGCGTGCAGAATGTTAGCTGGGAAACCTAAAGATAAGAAATCACGTGGAAGACAGGCGCAGATGGGAGGACAATATTAAAATTGGGTTGGAGGCCAGATTAATTCAATCCACATCTATTTCCTTGAGAGTCATCTATGCCTTCGTCTTGCGAGTAGTCTCTTGCCTTCTGGGTTTCCAACTAAAATTTTGTATGCATGATATATTATTAAAATGGATATTAGGTGTGTGATTGAAGTGAGGATAGGGTCAAATGTTTTCCTGCAATGAAATTGGTTGCACTATCTTAAACAGTCAGCCGGTTATTTTGTAAGCCAGTAAATTAGTTCGTCATTTGGCCATTCGGTTGGAGGCAGCACGGATCGTGTTCAAGTAGAATGCGGACCCGTGTCCATCTGGCTGCTGCCGTCGCTGTAGCAGAACGTAACGAGGTGATCACCTTGAACCTTCCAGGTCAAGCTCTTGAAGTTGCCTGGTCGCCTCTTCTTCATTGACAAAGAAAGTCGTTGAGTAATTTTAGCTGTGACTTCACCGAGGTACGATATTATTAATTGATAAAGCCATCTGGACGCGTGTGCGCCATCTTATTCTTAAACTTTTACATGTATTTAGGCTTCAAACGTTTGCTATCGCACAGAAGTGGCGTGTTATTATTGTTAAAATACCTTTGCTTTGTGGTGTGTCGATTGTTGAGGTTAGATTTAACAATGTTGCTATTGTTCACATCACTTCTAGATTGAATTGTGCCCTGTTCTAGTTAAGCATTGTTTACCATCTTCTTATTCCCTTATACATGTATATTGATACAATGCCGTCAAATAATCCACCACTCTTTTTTTTTCCTGTAATAAATGACTTCATACATAGTAATAAGAACAACTTGTAATGGCTTCGTATCGTGAAAACGTAAAGAAAGCATAGTCATTAATTTTATACATTAAACATTATAAAGTCAAATCCATATTTCAACCGATCTCTTAATTTTTCTACATGACTCGATATTTCATTGTTAATTCTCATGTAAATCAATTTGCTGCTACGAGACGGGGGTGTGGTTTGATTAACGGAAGTGGATGTATGCGCATCTCATTACCGCGAACAAAGCAAACAGATTATGGTGCCTGTTCATTTCCCACAATTCCGTAGGAGTCGGCTATATGAACAAGGTATACACAACCGTAGAGGCGTTCTTAAAAAAATGAAGGTTGGAAACGTTTCGTGTTCAAAAATATTATAGATGTGATTTTAGGAAGCACGCTTTTGGCATAACTGTTAAATAAAACGATCCATAAAATAAATCGTCCAAGTTATTAATTCGTGCATCTTACCATTAATTAAGTTCTTTTAATCTCTTCTTTGCTATAAAGCCAGTTGTACGTCATATTTAATAGGTGCAAATGTTTTTATGAGCAGTTTGTTGCAGGAGTTTGGTCGGTAAGGGATAATTTGTTTTGGACAGAATAATTGTGGCAGCCGTAGAAGGAAAAATTATTTTAATGTGGAAAGGAGAACGAAAATCACAGTGAACATGTTTAGGATATTACACAATGAGACCCCATAATGCGTTATGAAGAAGGAGGCTAATATATGGCAGCGAATGTTGGACCCTCAGATCTTGGACCTTCGCTACTAGCAGAGTTATCTAGCTGGTCACTTGTCGAGATGAAGTCAATACCACAGCCGTGTAATTTAAATTCACGGTTTTACGAAATTAGCGGAGGCCGTCCTATCAATTACTACATGAGGCCAGTGCAAATTTGGGATGCCGTTAGTTGGGTGTGGCCGCGTGGAAATTACCATCTCGGGAGCATTGATTGGGGGCCATTTGAAACGTACGCCTGTGATTTCATTGCCGCGCGTCGGTTGAGGGGGAGGGGTGCATGCCTAGAGCCCCAAGAAACTCTCGATACCGATCTCACTTTATAGTACAAATCTTTGAATTAGTGGATAATAATTTTCGCCTACGGTTTTTTCTTTCAGAACCTTCGAGACGAAATGCATGACCATTGAACAATGAAGGTTGCTCATTTGACTCACATTTCCAAAAGAACCCACATCTTAAATAACTTTCCTCATAGGAGATTGCCTTCAAATGCACGGGAAGCATAACAGCTACATACATTCTGAATAGGTCTTATTCTCATATTAATGGTTTCAGTACATAACCTGCAATTTCATCGTCTGTTACCGTTAAATATTAGAAAAATACCCGTTGAAATTCAAGCTGTTTTCTTTATATTACCATTCTTACGCGGTTTGTAAGATGATTTCCTTGTGAACACACTTTCTGTTATGTGGCTTATGTTCAGAACCGTGTAGTATATGATCATGAATGAAGAGGGCAGGAGCTACTGAACATGCACAGAGAAAATATATTAAAGTTTTCAAAAAACACATTACACGTTGATATATATTGTTTATAAAAACCGAACTTGCTTGCCATATATATTAACATACACTGCAACAACTATTTAGTTAAGATTCAGTATTCTGTTCATCACTTACCTTCAAATTTGTATACCTGCTCACACCAAATGGTACACTTAAATATAATTCCAGGTTAAAACAGACGAATTTTACTATTAGTTTCTATACATTACAATGCCATGACGAATTTATGCAGTGGATATAAAAGAAGTTTGTTATAAAACAGTGATTTAGTTCATGCATATTTGGGCAGTAATGCTATTCCACAACTTACAAGCAGTACATTAATAAAAGACTTTTTGCGTAATTAATGATGCCCAATCATATTAATGGATTAAATGTCTTGATAGGTTTAAACTTGCCTACAAACATAATCCATACATGTGAAGTTAAAGAAGACACTTCTGCAGTGCACATCTATATCCCAGTACCATTAACGTGTGCAATATAAAACATACCACAGTTAAACCTATTATTTTGTCGCTGAACACATTTCTTCACCTCTTACGACCTTCCAGGGAACTCAAGCAGTCGATTATGTTAATTTAGGTTATCCTGTTGGTTTCGGATAAGACAAGGCTTTTATGGACCTAACAGAAGGACCGGATGGAAGAGAATTGAGGCCATGGACCGAATACGGACCAGAGACACACAGAAGAAGGGATGGCAAAGAAATAAAACCTTCACTCTAGTCACATTTGCCTTTTCATGTTATTCACAAAACTACGGCTACTCTTTGAGAATGTTGCATAAAAGTGTTTAATTTTCCATATTTATTGAAGAACACATAATACAAAGCATTCATTCTCTGCTGTCGTCATCAGTTGAGCATGTACGAAGTGCAAGGTATCTCGTATCCATGTTTCAGGCACAACTGGAATAGTTTTAAATATAAGGCAAGCCACGGCAAACACAAGTGTAATGTTTGCATTTAGCAGTATATCAAATATATGAATACATTTCAATTGAATAAATAAATACAGAACAATGAACAAAAACAAAAACATTCTCATGTTATCAAATGACAAGACTGCACCAAACTTGGCATGATCCAAAATAATGCCTCCCTAGAAATGAATATCTGCGGAATGATTCTTTAACGCGCGTGAAGTCTATATTCTACAAAATAAAGTAAAACCAGACTGCAATTTTGGTATGACGCCATCTACAAGCAGCAAAAATGATGATGATGACAAAGCAAACTCCAATTTACAATTTCTGGGCCGAGACCTCATCGAGGATTTTGGCCCGCTAACCGCGCAATTAGAGGCAGCATCATTTTTAACACATAATATATGGAAAAGCAGAATCTTGTTCACTGCAACCTGCGTGACATGAACAAACTAAAATTAAAATGGTGCGGCGTAGCTTACAAATCTAGCGCACAACTTGCAGTGCAGAAAACAAGCCCCATCTTGAAAGAATCTAAACAAATCTGAAAATATAGAGTGAACAAACCAACAACTATTAACACTATAATGGACACTATTGCCATACGCGTTTCGATCTCAAGAGATCATCATCAGTGGCATCAGGGAAATTAACATATATAGTCTAATGGTTCGAGCAAATTGACTGCACTAGATGCTGTTATTCACAGGAGTAAAACTCGCACTTAGCTGTTGATTCCGTTGTACGGTGGCTGTTGCTGGTCTCGGCGAGCTGTACTTGCGTCGTCTGTACCTGTGAACTCCAGAACCGTCGGCGTTTCTGGAGTTCACAGGTACAGACGACGCAAGTACAGCTCGCCGAGACCAGCAACAGCCACCGTACAACGGAATCAACAGCTAAGTGCGAGTTTTACTCCTGTGAATAACAGCATCTAGTGCAGTCATCTTGTCAATTACCTTTTATTTTAATTATGAAATTTGCTCAAACCATTAGACTATATATATATTAATTTCCCTGATGATGATCTCTTGACATCGAAACGCGTATGGCAATAGTGTCCATTATAGTGTTAATAGTTGTTGGTTTGTTCACTCTATATTCTAATACACTACACAGTATGCAAAGTTTTAAAATCTGAAAATATATGACACAACTATACCGCACTACTTTACCTTTGTCTAGCGGAACATTTAACAGATGCTTGCAGGGAGTAAACTTTGTATGACCCTTGATTTTTTCCTTGCACTGATCAATAACGCAGAATTTTAGAAATATATATTTGATTAGTAGCTACTTTGCCACGCAGAACAGAAAATTATTCGGATATTCACGAGCACAAACTCGATCATAAACATTTATGAATCTGTGGGACGTCAAGAAAATGGGTTTGTTCGAAGACAATTGAGTTATTTATTAATATTGCATGGCTTGAAGAAGGAACGTTTTAGAAATTTATTTAAATAACACGCTAACAAAATGCCTAATCTGTAATGATACAAGAATTACGTTGAGTAGCAGGCTTCATCTCAACTTTTGTTATGAAGTTCTCAAATCACTCACTAAATTATCTACGGCATTTCCGAACATTAACGAACTAACTGGCCATTTTTGATATTCCAAAGCTAGAAAAAGGGATTGAATTTATTTAGTAGCCCAATCTCATTTGAAGGTGATATTTACGGCTAAAAGGGTCTTGAACCCTGCCAGAAACCTACGAATAAATTAGGGCATCGACTACGCATATAACACATCAGAATTTACTACATAAAATCAGCTGTAATTAATTTGAACATGAATTTTGATATGTAAAACCTTCACTTACCAAACTACACACACACCACATATTAAAAAGACCCTAAGCGAATTCTATCGACAGCTATCATCAGTAACTCAGCACCATTTTAATAGAACACCACTTTTATTTTGAATGGACCCCACAACCGCAGTTACGCAAATTCTTAAGGAGAAATTACAGGGGGCGAAACATTTCAAACGTCATCATAATACAAATGAATAGCAGCACAGAAGAATATCGTAACAGACGCTTTCAAAAGAACAAAGAAAAAATGGTCTGCGTCGAGTACAACCACAAATATAACATCGAACCCGACAAAAACAGAAGTGCCAATGACATAACAGCGCCCCTAACTAAACAGCCGTCATAATTCTAAACAATGGTAACACGGTAAGCAGGCATGTAGAAGCACACCGCACGATGAAATCTGTGATGGCAGACGTAAATCATGGCGTTTAGACCGAAATAAAGGCTCCGTCCACTTCAGGCTGCGGTGAGGGCCACGGCAGTGAAGTACAGTGCCTCTGGATCACGCTGAATGTACTGCTGGCACACCTTGGCAGCATCCTGCAGTGTACAAAGCACCCATATTGGTACAATCTCACACTCGACAACCGATATCAACAGGAAAGACTAACACTGTTGAGGTAACGAATGTTACGCTGGTTCCTTTTTGCCAAAGCATGGCACACCCTCAGGACACAGATGGAAAAGTCACCAAATATGGAGAGTAGGTGTTAATATTCTGAACAAGCAGCTAAAAGGCTGAACAGAGAGCTAAGAATGTCTCAGCACAAAACAGCATCTTAATGGGAACAACCCGTTCTTCAAGTGCCTGAGCACTGCAGGTCCCAACTTTTTTCGTTGGCTTGATCTATAGACATTCGGTAGGACTCCTTGGACGAGGGATCGGCCCGTCGCAAGGCCTCTACCTGTACACAGGACAGCACAACGCAGAAAGACGTGGACAGACACCCATGGCTTGAGTGGGATTCGAACCCACGGTCCCAATGACTGAGCGGCACAAGGCCCACTGCGGACAGCATCTTACAAACAGACCTCAGTGATGAGACAAACTGGGCCATATATGGGGGAGGGGAGGAACACATACAAAATTTAGTTGCTAAGCCCGACATCGAGAGACCCACTCAGGTGATGATTCAGTGGCAGTACATACCGATTTTACCTATCGTAAGATGTCACAGTTTAAATTTATTTCCCATATGAAATGCAAATCATTTATATCAAATTTATTTCTACCAGTTTCTCATACTTAAACCGTGTTTCACAACCGAGTTGTCATTTGCCTGTGCGATGCTGTCCTCTAGGAGCAGTCTTCTGAATCAGAGAAAACATCAGGCAATGGCAGTCCAAATATGCATGTTTCCAAGTTCTGACAATGTTCATAATGCAGTATATTTTATAACATACCAGGGCATATAATTGTTACTTTATTTAGATGTGACACGTCATAAGCTAAAAATATAATGCAATTTTTCTTTTCTAGTCGCACACTACAGAAAAATCAGATGCGCCGTGCTGCAGAACTGTAAACGAGTGCCACGAACAGATCGTGTAAGATGTGATGTGGGCTTCTGCACAGACTGCTCTACACAGGCAGCAAATTGCCGAAGTATAACAAATCAACACAAGGCACTGTACATCCACTGCATCCTCACCATTATGAGGTGCGGGAGTCGAACAACAAGTCCGACAGCTGTAAAGCAACTACCAATACTGGTGAGTCTGTTATACAAAAGAAAAGTTGCTTGGCTTCAGTATGTATTGAGGTCGCGACGTTTTACTAGCACAACGGTCTCTTATTTGTCAAAGACATTATTATTAATTAAAAATTGTAAATAGGTAAACGTTGCATTTATAAAGTACAAAAAGGGAACTTACTTCCAGCAAAGTGTCTCTTGAAGTCGGTCCATGGTTTATTGGAAAAGATTTCCTGCCATCTGAAATCACATCAAAATCCAAATTATCACAGCATGGAAATTCTATAAATTAGATACGTAACTTCATATTCTGATAAAAATCGCAGCTTTCTATTTGGGCCTGAATAAAATACATCACGTTGCCAACAGTTTTGAAGTTGGGACACCAGATTCTGTGAAAGTGCCACTCGAGGCCATTAATACACATCCCTGGTGAGACAGTAATATCGTTCACAGGCATTACAATCAAGAGTCAACACTTCCTTAATGGGATAAGAAAGCTTTTGTGCCATGCATGGAAAATGTAACTGCGTGCGATCGCAGATCAAACTTGGGAATTCTTACCACGGACCACATATATTTCATCATCTACGTCATATGACTTACCGAGCTCATATAGGTCACCATCTTTGAACACAAAGGCCACAAAATGATAGCCAACGAGTTCATTCTCATCAGGAGCCTGTAAAAATTTCAACACAACAATAAATTAGCGGTAATCACATTTAGTCTGTACGAATCTCCCAGGTTAGGAACCACGACATAATACAGCGTGTAAAACCATACAATGAAACTTTCACAAAATACAGAACGTAAGGAATTTCCTTACTTTTGTCTGGCCCTCTAGTGCCAACTCCTTGTGGGTGTTTATAATTCCCTCGGCCTTCTGAAGCAGTTCCCCGCGATCTTCGGGGCTCAGAGCCTTTGAATCTTCCAGAAATTGCTTCAGGTGTCCATCAGAAAGCTGGATCCTAAACACACACATAACGAACACTTCTGAGTCTAAGCACGCGGACTGTAAACAAGATCGAGTTCTGGTCGTTGGCCTAGAGGGTGGAGGTGAGATAATAAATGGGAGGAGGCTGGTTAAGGGACGCTAACAGTCACACAGAACAAACGTGAGACGTGGAAAGAGCTTGATCTAAAAAGCAAGTTCAAAACCCCTCAGTAAAGACAAAGAATTCAAATTTTCTACTTACTCGTCAGTATTGTTTGCAATGCTGTGGATGAGGGCAATGGTCCCACAAGCATTTGTAACGACCTGCTTCAAGTAGAACACGTTTTCAGACACAGTTTGGCCTTTCTCATTAACTTCTGCTTCCTGTGTAGCCTTATGCTCCTCATACTGAAACCAGAAACAGGGACACCACTACAATCAAATATTTACCTCAAGAAAAATCATCTGTACCCTCTGTATCTTCTGCGTGCGATCGTACAGGCCTTAAACAGCCGACAGTTCCTCAGATGAACAAAGTTGCTGACATCTTACCCCCCAGACCCTGGCTGACACAACACCTAAGTCTTTCACGGCAAATATAAGGGTTTTGACACGTACCTTGTCAGAGCACGGGAAAAGCAACAGCACTGCCAAAACAGGTCTAGGCACTGTAGCGAGAAGATCTGGGTCCAGACCACACACATCCACCATCTGCCATTTCTCAGGGACACCAAGATTACGTAGGTACTGAAATAGGAATGTCAGCCGTGTGTCCAAATTTCCAACCTACATCTTTCATTTCATAAAACAGAGTTACTGACTCATTATATCTGCCTATGACTAGTAACTTTTTAATGACTCATGAAACTTGATATAAAAATCATAATGCTATGAGGCCACCTTATCTCTGTATAATTTCCTAACATTAACACATTCACTGTATAGCACAATTTCACAACATCTTATTCCCAAGTTGTTTCCATGTGTGTGTCCCCTGCATTACTTAATATAGGGACCTAGGTACTCAGCATCACATAGCGTGATCAGTTTCACGGACTGGCCACTTACCCCAAGGGACAATCACATGGGAGTATTGTAAGGAGGCTCAAATACATGGTCATTATATTGCTAAGTTGTATCCAAACTTCATTTTTTGGGCCACAGTATTCTTCTGCCCTAACCCAGAGAAGTAATTGCAAAGCTGAAACACTATGCAGGAGTCCATACAAACATTAAAAAATATTACATAACTTGCTTGCATTACAAAAAAAATACTGCAATTAATACAGAAAATGCAGTATGACTATTATTGGGTTAAAAACCCAAACGAAATACTTGACAAAGCAATAAGTTAAATGCAACGTTTATTACAGTGTCTGCTCTTACCTCATCCCATTTGGTCTTTGATTTTGCAATACCTTGCCTTTGTTGTGTAGGGGTAGACTATGCAAAAGCAAATATAAAATATTATCGTCCTTGTAGGCCATTAAAAAGCATCTATTATATGACAAGGTTACATTTTATAATTTTTTTGTTGCTGGAGTTGCAAAACAAAACGTTTTACGTGCCACTATTTTCTTTATATTCCTAAAAAGCAAACTATAATGAACTGGTAGGACACAAAATGTGGTTAGTGAATAATTCGTAGACTAACAAGGCACAGTGATGTATTTTTACTAAGCATCCAAGCAATGACGCCTAAATTCTGGAGCACTCACCTTGTTCATAACCTGCAACAGAAGTAAAAATGGGCAATTAAATTACGAATTTAAACACACAACCACACTAAAATATGCTACAGACATGAACTTACATCAGGATTAGATTCTAGTGGAAGCCACGACATACTGAATGAGATTCTGTTGCACTTTTATTGCGACGCACAATTTTTCCTGTACTACAAACACAACGCACAACGCTACCGGCAAAAGTATGAAACCGTTACAACAGGATTGGATAAACTGTCAAATGCATGACGTCATAAGAACTTTCTGGAAGGACAGGGCGGGAAAAATCAATAACGCAACCAAACCAAAGAAACTAAATGTCGCTACTTCAAACATAAACATCGCACAAAACATGCAGCAGTTGGTTACACCAGGGATATTAGAAGGGTTAAGCCAAATATTATTCTCTTTGATTTCGAGAATTATTTTGAGAGTAGCAATAACATTATTCAAATTTATTTTCAGGGCAATTAGATATCAGAAACAAACAGAAGTAATTTTCCATTTTTCTCAAAAATCAGTGTTGCAAAACCCTCCTAATTTTTAGTCTTTTGCTATATAGGAAACATATTTCTTCTGTCAAGGCTTGTATGAAACCTTATTGAATAAAACATAAAATACCAATTGCTAAGATAATTGTTTATCACTGTGATCAACACCCCAAATATGAAAATGACATCTCTTTGGCATATTGCGTTCTTATAATAGTCTCGTAGAAGTGGGCCGTGTTTTGTGCCTTCATCATTAGGGAGATGATTATTGCTCTGATAATGGAGGCAGTATGCGAGTCTGAAACGTCGGAATATTTCTACGAGATTTCACTGCACGATTACCCAGAAGGTTGTCATCTTTATACTCGCCGTCATGAGAACCTGAACTTTCATAACACCCGGATAGTTCACACGTAGTCAGTTTTCTTGGCTATATAAACTGTGGTGCATGTTGTCCAGAATACCTCAAATGTTGATTCGCGACAAATTACTTACAATCTGAGGCGGGTGGTGATTAAACAGCACAACATTAAATTATATTTGTGTGGACCCCCCCCCCCCCCCCCCCCCCCAAGCACCTACATGGTGTAAGACAAGTTTACATCAAACTGATTTTACTACTTGACACCTCCCATGCTTCTTGCACAGTTCACAACATTTTGGCCATTTCATGTCAATCTCTTTCCTCAGGAATCAGACAACTTCGACACTCTTTACATATCGATGTCTGATGTAGCTGTCGAGATATTTAAGTTCATATGAATTTATCATTTCCCCCCACGCATGCATCACGTCAATCTGACGCTTGATATGATCATACTACGTTCTTTCAGTATGTGCGTTGATCACACTTGTATGTGGTATCGGAATAAGTTTAATTCGATCTAACTGGTGAAGTGACTAAAGAGATTAGGAAACAGCCAGTTTGTTATCATGTCCTACAGCAGGCCCTGTATACCGTAGTAATTGTAGTTTTAGATATCTAGCACTATCTTAATCTACTTGCCCTCTACTTAAAAAGAGAGGCCCTCCCTCGTCACACGTCAGAAGGTAATGTAAGTCCCCCCCCTCCAATTCTCTGATCGCGTATTCAAGTTGCCCGCTTCCTGCTCAGCTGTGCCATTTGCGAGCACTCGATCTAATAGTAGATAAATATCCCGTGGAATCTGGTGGTTTCGTAAATGCTCGTCATTGTAGGCCTCCGAAATAAAACATTTTTACTCATTATGTTGGATAGATGTGCACGTGCATGAATATTAAGGAATTACTTCACTGATGACACCTTCAGGGACCCTAAACAAGGTATAGGACTATTCAAATGATTCATATTAAGGTCATTTGATGGAGAGGTTCAGGAAAATGTATGTCAGTTTATTTGCTTTTTATTTGACAGCTACATCGTTCTTGACAATGAGGTTTAACAAGCAAGAACTAACTACTCTAGCCACACAGCCATCTCAGAAATTTGATAAAGAGGGTGTCCTGTTTCTTCGAGAAAGACAGGAGGGTTTCTTCAGGCGCACTGAGAGTGAGTTTGCACCTGGTTCACAGGTTTCTTCAAGGGATTTATTTATAACCATTATATTTTGTTTTATAACATGCACTGTTTTATTGAGGTGAGGGTTTTGTTTCTAATTCTGTGTGTGTAATCATTTAACAGAGGGCAGTGTATCATGCCATTGAGGTTGCATAGGCTTAAGCATTGTGATTGAGCAGATGTAAGAAGAATTAATTTGAGCTGAGATTCAAATGAGCTGTTATTGGTAAGGAGTTTCCCTGATTTTATTTTGCAACCACATGAAAGGCAGGTGGCATAAATTTATAGTAATATTCAGCAGATGGAACAATCCATGAACTGTACCTCCAACTTTTATTTATGTAAATATTTTAAGTGGGAGAAGAAACAGAAAGTAGTGATTTTTTGCTGTTCACAACTAATGTCATATGTTTCAATTTTTGGAATGCCTAGTAGTTGACTTCTCAAGGCAAACTGACTACATTCAAGTCCACCCTTATCCTCTCTTAATCAGAAAACTTTGATGATGTTACATACAAGGAAATGAGAATGCTGTGGCACAAAAGTACTCATATAATTAGAGATGTAAGATGTATAAAGTATGTGCTGTTTGTAAGTAGCTACAAGCGAAGATGTGATTATTGTTGCTTGTCTGACAGTAATGAGCAAATAGGTAGAGTGTTGAAACCCTGTCATTGACTTCTACCAATTGGGAAAGATTTGACCACAACTTTAAATATAATTTCCGAGTGTGTATCTTTGCATCGAGGTACTTTCTTTGCATTGTCAGGTTTTTATTTCTCTTTCTTTCCATTTATACTTTCATGATCAATCATACTTTTAATGTTTAGCAAATATTAATATATTATTATTAATTTTCATTTATACCTAGTTATTCTGTGCTCTTATTGACAAGATGAATATCTGTTATCTGCTACAGGAAATTATACATGTTTAAAAATTTAATATTTATGTAGAAACCAAGGTAAGCTACAGCTTAATAACTGCAAGAATAGCGTACAATTTGACATTGGATGCTAATGATGATTTTTTGAATGTTGAAGCATATTCAGTAGATTAAACAAGGTTACTTGGCCTAATTACTAGAAATGTGGAGTTGTAAAAGACTTAATATTAGTACATAAAATGTAAGATAGTAAGTCAGAATGTATGAAGCAGTTTGAAGTAAACAGAAAACCAAACCTTGACCCATATTGCCTTGGAATGCTATGGTTCATTACCTGCTTAACAAAAACTTCATTATGTACAGTGTATGAAAAGGTAATAATACCAGTGCTTTCTTTGTGGTGGTACACACTGGTATACAGTACTACCATTTGTACTTAAAAAAACAGAAAAGTGATTGATGAAGTACACCAATATTGTCGGACATAACCTTAAAGTACAGCTGCCTTTTTTTTTCTATGAAGAAAAGAATGTTAGACATAACCTCAAAGTACCACCACCTTTTGTCTATAAAAGAAGCACTAGGTAATATTATAACAGAACTGAATTCACTGTATAGATTAATCAACGTCTAACATAACATATTAATTTGAGTACATTTTCAAGAATCTTTCAGACTAGAAGCTGCATGTTTGTTCCCAGATTCTTTTATCTAATCTAAGGGGGAAATACTGTGCTGTCACTTTTCTATGTTTGTCATTTTTGACGAAGTTACACAGAATGGAAGTTTGTTGTCCCATTTTTGGCTTTAGGGGTGTGTGTTTTTCTAAGTGAAGTATATACAGTCATGTTTATTCTTTTGATAGTTTCCAGTAGTACATTAATAAAATTTAACTTTTATGACCAGTCTGTCTATGAAAAATGTTTGTAATTTTATGGTAAATTTGGAAGTTAACTTAATAGTTATGGGTGTTTACATTATATTAGACTTCAGCTCTGTGTGATTTGAGAGGACGTGACATGGAGGTGGCCGTGCATTATTCCTGTGTATGCGTAATTTGTAACTGTAAGCATGAGATTATCATCTCTGATACTACCATTCCACTGTATAAACTATTCTAGTGTCTTGACCCCCATTGTAGCTATGTGTAAATTTGACCTGTAGAATTAGGTTGATATTATTATGCTGACATTTGCTTCAGAATGTAAATCTCTGTTTATGCTGAGATTGAATACCATATTTTCTTGCATAATTTGTGTAATTACATGTATTTATATAGACTACTTTTTGTGTGCATGAAATAAAAATGAATTTATCCCTGTCAGCCGTGAAGACATACGGGCAAGTGGGCATTTTTCTTCTTTACCTCAATACTAGTCAGAGGTAAATGGCCAGCTTTATATTATAACCCCTACCCTTGGAAAAAGAGCACCCTCTTTGCCCTTTCAATAGGCGGCTTGGGCGGGCATAAATTTCAGTATGGACGTAGTGGTGAAGATAAAAATGCCTGCTTCTGTCAGGAATCAAACTCAAGACTTCCCGTAACCTTGTCACTGCATTAATGCAGCTACTCTGGCTCACTTATAAGAATAAGTGCATATAAATTATTTAAGAAAATGTGGTATTGTGTTGATCCTGCTCGGACTATAAAATATAGTCTGTTGATATTACCAGTATTTGATGTGCTCGTGTTGTTGGAAGAGACGACCGCCTTTATGTATCTTTCTTTTGCAGCCCCGTATTGCTTGTAATTGACATTATTTTCAGAAATGGCATGATTACCATCCCTCTTATATGTGCATTGATACATGGGCTTGCTGGTCAGACAAAGCATGCATCATGTTACATTGCTTTGTGTGAGAGCAGGGCATGTCCAGCCAGATATGCTGTGGGTGTGAACAACTTTGGCAACCAAAGAAAATAATAGCGTACAGAGTATGGATTAAGTACCTTGAGTTCATCCTACTTGTGAATACCTGGATAATATATTAAAATATGCTCCTTTCATCCTAACTCCTAATATCCATCATCTTCTTTGTAACCATGTAGAATGAATGATGATTTTGATAACATTGATTTAGAACTCATTACAAAAAGTACCAGTTTCTGAGTTCAGTGCGGACATACATTGTACTTCTAATTTCTTTCTGTGAGGAGAGTTCTTTCTGAATCTCTGAGGAGTAAGTAGGGGGTATCCCAGGTCTAAACTCTGAAAAGAGGCAATTTTTTGTGTATGCATGTGTGGCATTTGTGCAGATGGAGAGTGTTGAACTCTGTTGATTAGAATTATATCTATAAATTGTCTCTTTTAGTCGAGCATACCATGTTCATTCTGCTTTTGTTAACAGTACTAATTGCTGCAAGAGTGAAAATGTTAGCTTAAAGGTTTATTTGGGTGGGAGGGGGGACTAATCCTTTCATTTTGTGCGAAGCAGTAAGGTACTTGTAAGTCAACAAGAATTAAATTTTGCCTTCAGCCCTTCTTACCAAGCACCAAAGATAGAATTGTAGCAGTCTGAAGTGTCATTAAATCAAGAACAAATAAATACATTTGTCCCACCTCTCAGTATATGCAAATATGTGGGTTCATCTGCTGGACATGCCCAATTTCCTAAGTGTCCTTCATATTTTATATGTATGACTTACTCTCCTTGGCTGTGTATCTCTGGGTCAGTGGATTTGTAAGGAAAATGATCTGTTTGAGTATTATTATGTTTATTTAGTCACTTCAAGGTATGAGAGTTCATGTTCTCGTGGCACTGAGTATAGAGGTGACAGCGTTCTGGGATGATGTGCCGTGTAGTGTCATAGAAGGTGACTGACAATTCAGAGGTGTGTACTGCCTCCATTATCAGGGTGATTGTCGTCTATCATTATCACCTAGATGAAGGAGGCAGTGTGAACCTCTGAAACTTTGGCCAACTTTGACGAGAACGCGTGGCACAATATCCCAGAAAACACCCGTCTTCACTTCCAAGAATGTTTTTTTGGCAGACATTTTAGTATAAATCCACTGACATTTTTAATTGTGCAATTAATGAAATACTGGTATATTGTGAGTTATACTTATGGAATTCTGATGAGTTTAAATCACAAATGAGTAATACACTGAAAATTATTTTAAAAAATATGCCCATCTTCTGGTTAAGTTTCGTTGTTGACTTACATTTCCATAAACATCTTGACTTCTTTGTAATTACAGCACACTCCATATAATATGTATGAAAAAGGAAATATTAATAAAAGGCCTTTTTAATTTTATCTGAATATCACAGGCCAGACTGAATTTTTTCTTGGGCCATCCCTGCCTTAAAGTGAATGGCATGTGGTAATCATCAGATATGCCTGGGGTTATACAAATTTTGTTGAACTTTGCCCTTTGAGGTATATGTAATTTACATGATGTTTTGCAAGCCAGTTTTCTCTCATCTTCAGGTGATTGGGCATGTTACTGAAAGACAAATTTTATTTAAAAATTTCACAGATTTATTGGGGTTAAATGCTGATGTGGCTCCATTTTCTGGGACCTGGATTCACATTGGCAGGTTTGTTATAGTTTTTTGGTTTAACTTCTAATCAAAACATCCCCCAAATTGTACTTTGTTCAGTTATAGAAATATTGAAACTACAAGGGACATGAACATTGATATTTGTACTCTTCTGTTGGATGTGAGGGCAGCAACACAAGTCTTGATGTGGGATCCACTATTTCATTAATTGCACTATATTACTATCATCTGGTCTTGGTAGCAATAAATTGTGAATGTTTACTGTTCCCCAGCAGACATAAGTTTGAATATCTCGGTGGACGCAGATCGTCTTGATGTTCTACTGTACTCGCCCTGAGAGCATCTTAGTTAATTAATGCAGAAACATTAGTTTCTTGGGTCTTGTAAACTTTCCAGGGAAAGACATCAAAAGAGGGAAAAGGTCAAAGAGTCTTCGGGAACTGAGCTGCTATAGCGGAACAAGCAAAGGTACTGACATTGATACGCACAAATACTCACATCTTGCACTCATGGGGGTTTGAAGTCACACTAACGGACATGACAGGATGTAGACAGCCATAGTGCAGATAATTCTGTAGCACACATGTTTGAGATGGTATTCCCAAAACGTGCTCAACAGCCAGTGTACTGTCTAGCTGTTTTATAAAATAACGATTTATTTAGTTTTTGTATTTTCAGTTCAGAAGTAGTTATAAACATATAGGTCTAGGTTAAAGTTCGGAGTAGTGTGGGATTGTGTGGTGTGTAATAAATGAAAACAGTAACTTTAAATAGGAGGCAGAAAAATTTGCAGTACATTGGGAATTGAACACATTTTGGAAATAAATTCAGCTAAATCTTTTGACGTGTGACTGTGCTACTTTCTCTAAAGGTAAAGAAAGAGACATTTCAGTAAAGAAATTCCCTGTGTCGTGTTGAGGATAGATATTATTATTCCGACTCTACTTTTTTACATCTGTTTGTAGAAGTTATGTAACTTTTATTCATGGTTAGGAATCAAAAATTCTCATTGATTTTTTTTTTCTAGTTTGGATAATTTATGAAGAAATTTAAGCACATTTCAGTCGTGTGTCTGAAGGGACTTTTTGCTACTGTAATTTGGGTGGCTTATTTGTTGTTAACTACTTGGTGTATAAAAAATATTGATTTTGTTCACTTCATTATTTATTTTATGCTGATCTTGGAGTGACAATGGCAAGTAGTAATGCAAAAAATGTAATGAATTGACACAGATATCTGAAATACCACTGTTTTAGTGTATCCCCTTAAGTGCAGTTATTAGTGTAGAATTAATTAGTGTAAATTGTACAGTGTTGGTGAGTTGTATATATAATGCATGGTTCTACTGTATGTAATATGCATGATTTATGTTGTAACTAACATAACTTCTTGTTTGCTTCTGTGTCTTCATGTCCTTTTATCTTTGCACCATTTTGCACTTACTTATTAACCGCTCAGTAAAAGGTAGAAATCATCACATTTAATGTCATGCTCTAAGGTGTAAGTAGGCACAGAGTGGAGGTATCTGTATATGTTACGAAGTCTTAAGTATTAATTTCATGGTATTTATTTTTCTGTTCATAATTTTATTGGTATTACTGAAGTATTAATTTTGCCAGGAATATTGAGTATATGGTGAAGTGATGCTTTTAAAACCTAATTCTGAATATACTGATTTTATTGCCATTATTATATAAAGTACAAGCTGTTGTGTGTTTTTTCTGTCTTATTTTGGTTCTAGTAAAAATATATTATAATAATGTCTTTAAATTGAACTTGGATCTTCTGTGTTCATACAAATTCCATACGACTACAAAGGACTTTGCCTTATAAGAGGATGCTTACGTTACTGAACTGCTTTCTTACAGGGAGCTACTCCCTGTAGCTTTGCAGTAACTTGTTTGTACAGAAAGTAAGAAATCAAGATCAGGTCCCCAGTAGAGGTTATGACAGAAATTGTTTCCTTCAATCAAAATATGAAGATTCCCAAAAACTTTGTAACTTTGTAGGATGTGAGGTTTCCACTGCTGTATGTGTCTGTTCATTATTGTTTGTTGCAGTGTCAAAATCTTGAGTGAAGTATAGCCATTATCTGTATGACAGACAGAAGACACAGCCATTTGGGATGCATACTTAATTTTTGCATAAAAAAATCATAATTTTTTGTTTTATCTTTGTTCCCACTAGAGATTCTCTATTTACAGGTTGTCTCTCTATTTATAGTGTAAATTAATGTAATCGTCAGTAGCAGGACATGTAGCACATCTGAAGAAACAGGTAATGCATAGTAAAGGTTGACTGGAAAACCTCTCATGCTGAGACATCTTGGGAGACAGAAATATGTGATAGAGGATAATATTAAAATTTATATCAGGGAAACAGGCTGTGAGCATATAAAGTGAATTGATACTCCTGTGATTAAGGCCCTGTGATGGGCTCTTGTGATTATAAAGCTTCAGTTTCCATAACAAAAGGGAATTTCTTGAATGGTTATTTATTTATTGCCCGAATGGGGTAGACTGTGAATCGGGAGTTGTTTTGGCTTTCAGGGTCAGCATATTTAATTGTTGTGGTTTGTGCGCTGTATAACATAGCTTTTGGGGTTCCAATTTTCTAAGGAATGGTGTGCGTATGTACTGGAATTTATACCCATTTCTTAAAATGTGCTTTTCATACTGGCTTTATGAATTGTGATGTCTTTGAGTATCACTGTGATGATGTCTGGCAAAATACAACTTTCTTTTTAAGAATTTTTCCAGTGGTTCATTTTTGACAGTTTCCTGTAGTGAAGGGTGAAAAACGTGAAAAATTGGGATCTTGTGCTGGAACTGTATGCAGCATAATTGAGCATCAACTGACGATTTTGATAGTCTAGTATTCCTGTTACGAGGAAAGATGCTTCTGGCATTTGGCTAGCAGTTAAAAGTGGAAACGTGAACTTCGTAATGGCAAACATTAAACTTGAAAGAGGTGTTCTTGATTAGGGATTAACTGGCTGTCTTTTATTAAAGAGTCTGTGAAGTTTATTTATTTGTTTTTTATTTATTTATGGTTTATTTAACAATGTTTCAATTGATATGATAATGTTGAATAATGAATTGAGAAGGTGTGGTAGGAAATGCTTACCTTAATTACAGTACTATCCCTGGAATTTACCTGTAGGAACTGAGGAAAACTACGAAAGTGTTAATCCCCTTAGGTAGTCTCTGTGCTGAGATTTTAACCCATAACCCCCCAAATATGAAGCAGGGATGCTAATCTCGCAACCACAATATCCTGTAATATATGAAGTTATGGTTATAAATTAGTATGTATTTGCAGTACACCTCTTTACTTTTGCTAGAATAAAGCTTAATAGTAGAAGACCGGGTGATCATAACAGCGTTCACATGGCCACTTTGAATGACATTTGAAGACATTTGCATTCTTCTGTTTAAGCAAGATTAATGCAAGTTGTGTACAGTTGTGTGGTGGTAGATGCATAAAATTATGTGTAGAATTTTTTGATGATTTGATGATACTGTATGGTGTGTGAGGTCATATAGCATTGTATGAACTATGAGGATATTCATATGCAATTGGGAAGGATTTAAGAGGAACAAATTGTAACCTTCTTTAATGTAGTGTTCAAGTATTCATCTAAAAGACTTAAGATGACCATGGCAAATCTCAGTCATAATTGTACTTCAGCGAGTATCTGGCACATTATTCCAGAGCCAGCTTGTTTGGTGAGTTTTGTTAAAGATATTGTGATATCTATTGAGAACCACTGGGAAATATAAATGTGAAAGTAGCAAGACGTAGCATTCAGTCCTGTAGCATACTTTACTGTTAAAACATTGTGCAGGCTTTTAATGTTTTTGTTTTAAGACTTTAGGGATATTTTTGCTTCTGTATTGGTTTACATTGCCGTGTGTCCAACAGTCAGTCTCGAGCGATGGTGTCGGTTGAGAGGGAACTTGCTCTTCTACTTCAAGTCTCGAGAGCAATGGTCAGAGCCCCTAGGCGTTATCATTCTGGAACAGTGTTCCATCAAAGTTGACACGCCCACTGCAGAGGGTCCATATGGCTTTCATCTAGGTGAGTAATTGTCTACAGTCACAGAATAGGATAAGTGAAGGTAGTCAGCCCTGTTTTCCCAGTGGCTCTGAAATGACCTTGATGAGTTTCTTGTGTGTAGTATGGTGCAGATATTCCCGAGTCTGAAAAATGACTTCCTGACTGCTGTTAGTGATTCTGTCCTGTATAACCTAAATGGATCAATGGATGTTCATAAATTTTCATATCCAGCAAATATTTCATTTTAGTACAAATGAAATAGGTTAAAAATAGATCATTTTATACAAGGATTGAAATGCAAAATAAGGCCTCAGGTTCACCTCTTAGCATATTAAACTTGTTTTCTGAGTTTTTTTGTTGATTTACATTACTCTACAAGATTTTCAATCCTGCTAAATCTGTAAAATGAAAGAATGTTACCACTAAATAGAAAAGTTCAATAGTTGGCATTGAAAGTAGTATAAAAGTTATGTAATAAAAGTATCTCAAAATTATTTTCATCTGGAAAACAGTTGTAGTATAGTTATATTGTCTTATGTGTGTAATTAAAGGTAATTCTTTAATTCTTGTTTTAAATGAGAATTAGGTTGTCTGGACATGCATGACAGAAGTTTGGTTAGCTACTTCATTTTGAAAAACATACTGAATCATTTACATATTGCATGAGTCACTACTATTATCAGACAGTTCAGTATGTCGCTTGTATATACGTAGCTCACAGTATTCTAGTGAATGCCCAGTATGTGGCAGAAGATTCTCAGACCATTTGTTTTTGGTAAGATAGCCAACATTTCAAAACATTTCATCTTGCAGAAATCCCTTCTGTGCCGTGTTCTTTCAGCATAACTTTACAGACATTAACCATTGTCTTGTTTGTAATATTGCTGGATCATTCCATTAAAGTGAAGTTAAGTGCTTCCTGAAGTCTTGGGTAAATATAATTTTGAAGCATGCTAAATGGAGAACCAATAATGACAACTCTACAGACAATAGTATTATGCAGAGAGAGAGATGAAATAATGACAAGAACATTACAGTCAGCGTGTTATGTTTACTAATGCAACATGAGTACCTGATCAAGTGGAGAATATGGGGATTGTAAGAGAGCTAATCTGTGTTATTTGTATTCCAAAGGTTGTGTTTGTAGGTGTGCATGAGTGGGAGGAAGGCCTTGGCAAGGACAGAAAGTTTCAAGGTCATAAGGGTAGGAATACAGATGTTCTGATGTCCCACGTACAGCAAATTGAAAATGTCAGACAGAGGACATGTATATGCAATAATGTGATCTCTCTGCTTTCATCATTAGGGTCAACTTCTACCAGACTATTTGACACAACATCTCAAAAGACAGCTTTCTTCATACTCACACCCTTGTATAATTGATTAAGCTGTGTTATATTGGTAGTGTTTGATGGAGGACTCAGTCAGCATCTTGCAGCATATTCAGAAGGGGAGAGGGATGCATGGCTGCAAGCCATCCAGCTGGCAAGCTACGACTGCATGCGTTCCCAGCTGCTGGCATTGCAGCAGAGGATGGAGCTGTGTCGGGGACAAGATCCAGATTTGGATGTCCACATGTTGAGGATACGAAGGGGCAACACTGTTGGTAGGTTCCTTGTTTTAATTAATAATATTACATATGTGGTTTCAACGTCACCATGGCACGGTGTGTCCAGATGTGTGACAAAATGCTGAGGAAAAATTTTGGACCTGGCCGGCACGAACAAAATGAATTGAGTAAACTGATAAAAATAATTTTTTTCTGCTGTTTCCCCAGGACTGTCAGAGAAGAAGGACGTGATTAGTGGGGCATGTAGCAGATAAGAAATGTGTAAAAAAAATTTGGAATAAGGAGGTGTGAAAGTTGACCACCTAAGTGTGTTTATGTGAGCCAATTTCAAGAACAGGTTACATTGAAGAAGAATATTGTATATTATTCTCAAAAAATATAATGATAAATTATTTCCTAAAACAGCTTTTTAAATTATGTATGTTTCTACCAGATCCATCTGAACTTCCCCTCTGTGAAATTTCGTTGGCGTGTGACAACCTCCTGTGTGATGGACATGGTCGTCCACCCAACCCTGTGTTGGTTGTTCATGTGTACATTCCTACAGACGCAGTTTGGGTCAAGTATGCCAAAACTGAGGTGATCGAGGTAAGATGTTTGTGATTATGAAACTGCATTTTGAGTCATGGTAGCTCTTTTATTGAATCGACTGGCAGACGGTGAGGCTTGATTCCTGGCAGAGATATTTATATATTCGCTGGATGTGGAATGGCTCTGAGTCACAAAGCTTTCTCTCCATTTGGCACTATTGGAATGTTCTTGGCACTAGACTAGGTGAATGGTCAGCATCATGCCCTGGCCATGCTTTACCCCAAGGGTAAGTACCCCTGTTTTTGTTAGATAGGATGTTGGGTTAGCTTCAAAGCAGGTTTGGATGCAGAGGCTAGGAGAAAAATCCTTTGCCCTTGCGGGGGATCAATCAGTAATCAGACCCTATTCTGACTTAGCTGTCCTAGCTCCTATTATGGTGTAGGTTATGTAATTTTAACTTTTACATGCATTTTTGTTCTACATATTTATAAGGATAATATTATTTGTGGTTTTCAGCATGGTAGTAAGTTTCAAAGATACAACTTTTTATTGTGTCTTCTGAGTTCAGTATGGATGTGTGTGTGCACTGACATCAAGACATCCAAAGGTGATGGATGATTCTCACTTTATTTCCACAGAGGAGCAGTAACCCAGGCTTTCTCAACACGGTAACGTTCCGAGCCAGTGATGGTCTGAGCAGTGATACACGCGTTCGACTTACAGCGTATGATATGCGTGAACACGTATCTCAAACAGCAACGCCTATTGGATCGTCTGTGGTAACATTAGGTGCAGTCCAGGAAACAGACAGACTCCGCATCCCATTGCTCTCTCCTGCTGGTACCACAGTTGGTTTTCTCACCCTCACAGTGTGGAACTTGGAACCTGAAGACAAGGGTGGTAGCACTGAGTCTACTCCATGCAGAAGTGTACCTGAACACGATATAGCTGTAGTAAGTAATAATGTTGTGCTCGTAATTTTGTTTGGTTGACCATATTTTAGGTAAAGAAAACTTTTATGACAATTGTAGATGGTATTTACAGATATGCAAACTGTTCTTTTTTCTCATTTCCAGCCCACAGTTGTTTTGTGTTACATATTACTAGATGTTTTACTTTGGTTAGAAAGTCGTATAAAAGTCGGGATTTGCAGGTGTATTCCCATCGGAGGTCACAGTCTCTGCCTCCTCGACTTGGCACCAAGCTGAAACTTCCACACCAGGGCCAACTTTGTGTCCTGTTCGCCAACCCACATGTGCACACATACCGTTTTCACTCTGGTCTTGGTGGTGATATTTATGTTCATGAGGTTATGGCAGAAAGTAAGCTGTGTTTCCTGTTTCCACAGCAGTTGCTGTAAGTACTGCTTTTGTTAATTTGGAGGCATTATTTGTTAAGTATGAAGTTAGTCTGTATAGCACCGTTGTTCCTAAAGCACTGTTTTTATTCAGTCTGCGTTCGAACACATCTCCTCAAGGTCCAGACTTTACTATCTGGCTTATCTCGACAAGATGCTGGCAGTAGTAACAGTGCTGACCCGATATTAAAAAAGTTCATAGAAAATGAACTGCATTATCAATATAAATTTTCTGAAATTCGATATTAGGTAGTTTTACTAATATTTGTCGACACATTCTAATTTTGGTCGAATTCTGAACAATGTTAGGAACTTTATATGTGTATTGTAACCAGTCTGAAGTCTGAGAACACATCTTGAACAGAAATCAATGGGATTGCGCACATATTAGATTAAATAAAAGGAACAAGAGAACATGTGTGCAGCATTGTGTTACCACACTTCTCTTAACGGACCGAGCCATTGACAAAGGTCAGGAATTCCTGTATGGGGAAACACTGTCTGGGCAATTCCTACCACTCACCAAGTTCAGAGGTCAAATTCACCAGAATTTTTATGCTATTCATTTCCTAAATTGTTTGTTATTCATGTTTAACCATCAGGTTCTAATGCCAGAGTGTCAGTAGGAGTGTAACTTACAATATATCTTTATTTCTTTTTTCGGTACCCAATCCGTCTCTCTTCTGTTCAGACAAATGAACAAGAGGTAAATATTTGTATTTACTGCGTTGTTTGCAGAGCTCTGTGGATCCAGGAAGAAAAGGAACTTCTTCAGGAAGTGGCAGGAATGGGTGAGCTACATGAACCTTGGCACACACGTCAGGTAGAACTGCTAGACCGACATCTCCATCTTTTGCACCTCTACTCACAAGCAAAAGAAAATCTTGAGGCACACAAAGGTATAAGCAGATATTGATTGTGGTGAAAATAATTTGACAACTCTGAGGGTTCATTACAAGTTTTATCTTTCTTGGAATTGAATGTGTAGTTTGCGAGAATCTGTACAAATCTGCTAAATAGTTATTCTGTAGAATAAGCATTGCAGCGTGTGTTGTGTTTATGTCAAGTTTGCATCAGCTGGTGTTTGTAGGGAGTCACTAAGCCACGCAGATGTGAATGTGTCAAGATATTTATTTTCTTCTTACAGGAAGTTTTTTTAAACCAAGTTCCCGTAAAAATGATCGAATGCTAGAATTTGCTCCCGTAAATCTGCATCTGCAACGGATGTGGGTTCAAAATGACACACTAAGAAAATGTGGCTTTTATGATATCATCACCGTGGGAGCCTTCACTGCCCACTCACATAAGTCAAAGAATGGGGGCCTTATAAAGTAAGCAGTGTTATTTACTAAGGAGAAAAAAGCATGCTGAAGGTAGCGTTTTAAGTACGTTTTATATCACAAATGTTTTCTGCTCACAGACTGCTGCAGCAGCTAAAAGAATCACCTTCAAGAACAAATCCAACTCTGCAAGGACCAAGCAAAATATTAATAGCGCACGATGCCATACAAGTGAGTGAGGAATGGTAACTTCCATGACCCCTTGTGGGTTAATAAATATTACATAGACTTCACAAAGCTTACCACAAACCTGCAACCAACCACATTTGCTAGCAGCACAACGGATGGGTGTCATTTGAAAACTCTAATAAATTATGAAAGAAAGGTTAAGTTCGGTTAAGTACAACAGTTATTCAGTTTGCCTTGGGCTGCCGAAGTGATAAGTTTGTCAGACTGCGCTGAGCACAATTTTATTTTCGTGGCATTAGGAAAAGAATTAATGAACTGAGTTCTTGTTTCAGGCTATTAAACAGCTGCGTCAGGAAGTGGTAGATGGAATGAGGGCCCTTATGAAGTTGGCTAAAGAGAAGCAGACTGCTGGAATGCTCCCTATTTGTGAGGATATGATATCCAAGGTTTGTGTTGAAAGGCAAAATATTTTCTGACAATTTTTCATTTATGTATTTTCAATCAGTGTGGATGGTGTCTTCTTCCATGTTAGTGGAGTAAACACTGGAGAGTGACGGACGTTGCTCTATAGTAATCAGTACTTGTTTATATTTTTTTCCCCTTCTTTTCTTACAGATCTTTTACAGAAATATTTTCTGAACTGTTCTGAACATTTTAATATTTTTGAACATGAGGGTACATCATCATAGTTTCTTTTATTGTTTTCACAATTTTGCAAACTGTAGTTTTTGGCTTATAGACACGGATTCTTCTAAGCCTGTGGGACCCAGGGCTTGTTGAAGAAGCTCTGTCCTTTGTAGAGGAACACAAAGTTTCGCAACCTATACCTGAAGACCCTGTTGATGGAGAGGATGGCCCACGCAGTTTGGAATTTCGACATCCGCAAGTACTTTCTCCATACCGGCGCATCACTCAGCAACTTAATTTTGATATGAAGTCACCTGATATAGATGACCTTGTCACCCCAGACAGTCCGCACTGTACCCGAGTTTTCTGGAGCCTTCCACCCAACGGAACAGCTCACAAGGTGGCAGATGCAGACACTGCTTCCATTACAGCATTGAAAAGTTATGGGTCCAGATCAAAAGATTCCCTTTCAGGGAGTGAGACACAATTTGAAATTTTTCCAGATTCTGAAGAAGGATCAAAAGATGGTTCAGACCAA
Organism: Zootermopsis nevadensis; assembly: GCF_000696155.1. The sequence goes on from NW_019060259.1 coordinate 872,755, forward strand.
AATGCAAGGGATGAAAATGAAGCGGAGGAGCTGATGAATAATCAGGCCAATCAGGACAGATTAGGAAATTGCAATGACGTGTCAGATGTAGAAGATAGATCAATAGGAATGTCCAATGGTTTTGACTGTGACCTAGGTCGAAGATTTTTGGATACACAGGCCATGTGTAGTTCTCCATCTGCTAACTACTACAAGCCCACGGATGAACCCGAACCATGGGATCTCACACAGCTGAACATTGAAGCTAGTGTCATGTGTCTTGTTAGCAAGGTCAAGTTTCTTTGTGGACGTTGCGGTAGCCCTGCCGTGCGGCTGAGGTCCTCTCAGCGTGGGATGGGAAGATCACGTAGCTTTCGTGGTGGTCTCTCGACTCAGGCTACTGCAGATGAGGGCAGTGGCAAAGATTCTGTGGTGACAGTTCAGCCAACAAGTACCAATGGTGGAAGTAATATTTCAAGCACAGGTGACATTATAGAAAAAAATGCAAAAGAGAAGATTGAGGACAAATCTCAAAGGCTGGAATCAATTGGACTGTCAACTAGTATGAGTAGTGATGACGTGATAAACAAGGCAGTGGACACGGTGCAGAAGGCTGTAAATGGTGCTGTAGGGAGGAACTGTTCTACTGTACGCAACAAATTTACCGAAGGCTTAGACTTTGCTTCTATCGTGGATTGGACATGTGAGTTGCGTCCCAGCATGAGGAAACTTCGACAAGCCATGGATGGTCTGTTGAAGACCGCGAGACTCACACACAGTGTGTTTCGAGTACAGGAGGATGTGCGAGGTGCACAGAGAGCTTGCAACGTGCGTTACCGTCGAGATGTCTGCTTTTCACAGGCTGTGAGTTCAAGTAATGTTTAAACTTAATAGTAGAATAAATTGTAGTGGTATTTCTGTATTAATTTATTAGTACTCTTCAGATATCATTCAGTTCAGTCAGGTTTGGATTGTCCAAATATTCCTGTCTTCCAAATTTTTCTGCTATATTAAGTATATTTGAGGTACAGTATCTCACTGTCGTAGATTGTCTCATGGCTTTTCCTGTTTTGTGTCATCCATTTCCTGATTCATGGCTTTAGTAAATGATGTCATTAATATTATCATTGCAGAATAACTTCAATGATTGGTGCTGCATTAGTAACATATAAATTGAGTAGTATTGAAATTATCATATTATTTATGAAATGTGATCTTTTATTTTGAAGGAAGAACAAAAATTACAAGAATTTGGAAACATTTTGATAGTAAAGCATGTGGATGTAAGAGGGATGAATGATTGGAGAATTAAATGGGAAGTAGAAAATTAGTAGAAAATTTTGTGATTTTGTGCTTCTTCAAGTATTGGTAAGCAACTGAGACTACAGTGGGCTAGATATATACTTGTGTGAAGCAAACCAGGTATATTTTTAAAATGTTGGCAAAACCTTGTAGATGGTTGCCACACGGAAGTCTGAGAAGGAAGTGGGCCAAGTAATTCTGCATTTGTTTCTAAAAAAATATTAATGTGCATCTTCTGGCAGCTGACGTCTCTTGTAGTGGGGCTGATGGCCAAGCTGTGGTGCCAGAAGCCAGACCCCACATTCCTCATGGTGCTTACAACGCTCGGACCTCTCATCTCGTTTGAGGGGCTACTGAGCTACTGTGGTGATGAGATTGATATGTGGGGGGACATGGCTGTTGCTGTTGAGGACCTCCTGACAGTGACCTTCACCCTCACTAGGTGCACAAACAGCAGCTCCAAGTAAGTATAGAGCAGTAGGAAAAGTTAACTCAGTAGTAGTGTGTTGGAGACAAGACATAAGTGCTTGTTATGCATTACATATAACAGCATGGCGAAAGAGAACAGTTGTGGGATCCATAGTCACGCTGAGAATATGGGCTTTCTTATTGGAAGACTATCTTATGCGATTGGTATCAGGGATCTTTTAGGTCCTGCAATCAAATGTTGGAAGGAAAAATTAATCTTGTAGGAAGATGATTGTTTTCCAGGATGTTGTACTGTGTAATCTGGTAGAACTTTACTGATATTTTAGAGGTGCCTGGAAGACGGTCATCTTCATACTCACCACTGTCAAAATTTGGAAGTCTCTCCTAATCTTGTACTTCATAAAATTTGCACTTTTTCAGGTATGTACATTGCTGTTGTCTTTGTAGAAAGTATTGAACTTGAAGCTTCCATATGTAATGTAGCATGAAACTCATCTCACTTATTTTCAGTGAGAATTGTGAATGTGACTTCATTTCTTTCCCACGGACTAAAACTATCTTAGCTGGAATTAAGTTGAAGGTTCAGTATTGCTAATATTGGAGCTTGCCATTTGGATGCAGTCATGATCAATTTCCATTCACTTCTCAACATTACAACCTGTCTTCCTGTCCCCCATTCATTACTTTCTAATTCATTAAAATGGCCACTTCAAAGAAGTTTACTGGTTGTGCTGTCTTACAGATCCTGTTTACCATCTTCACCACAGCAGCATCCAGTTCCACGTGTCGTTGGTTCCCGTTCAGCTCTCACTGTTGTTCTTCCCGTGCCGGACTCCGTGCATTCTATGCTACCTCTCTCACAGTCATCGAGGTCTTTCACTGTAACTCCTGTTTTTTTCAATGTTGGCATCAATGAGATGGCAACATTGGCAGAGAGTCTGGGTAACACCAGACCTCAGGACAAGAGCAATCTTGACAATTATGAGAGGGTAAATGAGTACTACCACCGCTTCCGAAAGCTTCATCTTCCAGCGGATCTCCCAGGACAGAGAGGTAAAATGCTGCGTATGCGTATACACTGTCGTCGTCATTAGTAATGAGCATGATTGGGTGATTGCAGGTGTCACAGAACAAAATGTTGTTTACTTCTTAAGGAGGTTATCATAAGAAACTTTTCCTGTGGTTTAGAGAGCATTTTGTGGATCTTATAAATAAGGATGAGGTGGACAGTATGTTAGCGTACATGAGAGATGAGAAATTGATTCATTTCACTTGGGAGGAAAGGAAGGAACCAGTTTGGAGACCTAGGCACAGATGGGAGGATAATGTTAAAGTGGTTCTTAAAGAATCAGTGTGTGTGGGTGTGGACTAGGATAATATGACTAGAGGATTCATTTAGAAATTTATGTGTAATACCTAGGATTTTTATATAATAAGTAATTTTTAATTGCAGATACCTTTGCCTCACTTTATGCACAATTATTCAATTATTAATTTTGATGAACTTGGATTATAATTTTCTGAACATAATGGCTGAGTAGTTGGTATTCCTGCTTCATATATAGAATGTCCCACGTCCAAATATCAGCCTGGAGATTGACTATTATGACTGAGGTTTTTTTTGTGATTTTCCTCCATGCCACCAGGGAAATGTTGAGATTTTACTTTAAATTAGGTCACATCTTCCTTCTTTATCACGTTTTATTATATATTGATCATCATATTCAGTGCTATATATTCTGAGCTGTTGACAGTATCATTAAATGAACTGTAGATAATACATACCAAGTTTTGTGCATTACCATTTCATCAGTGTGATGTTCTGCAATATTGTACAGCATGCGCCTCTGCAATATTGTTTGTGTAGGGCCTACGTGTGCCCCTCTACAGCCATCTCTGTTAGAGCTAGTGGAGAGCCTGAAGGTGGCCGTGCATACTAAACAGAGTAAGAACGTGGATGTACTGCACCTCTCATCACGGATCTGCCGCAGAATGAAAGGTAACATGTATCCAGCTTGATAACTTTTAGTTGTAGACATGAGAGTACCATTTGAATGTGGCTAAGTCCATATAAAATTTTGTAAAGTTTTTAAAATGTTTCATCGTACGAAACGTCATATTTACGTCTTTAACCGCATACATTATAGGTTAAACCTTCAGTTTGATTGTTTGGTAAATATGTATATATATATATATATA
>NW_019060259.1:879302-891034 GCF_000696155.1 Zootermopsis nevadensis
TGAATAACTAGCTCATTTTATTTTTTGTGAATGGAAGAAATTAAATGAGTGAGAAAGACGTAGAAAACTGTGCCCATTTTACCACAGATGCTAGACAAACTGATTGTGGCTTCAAGTCTTGCAGCCCCAAGACAGCTGTTTAGCTTAGAAGAGTGTGTACAGTGGAGTAGTGGGTGTTCGGAGGAGGAATTACGGCAGTTCCCTGAGAAGAATATTTTATTTCACTGTGGTTGAAAGTCAGTCGAGAATGTAGGTGTGTTATGGCTGCAGCTCATAAATGTTTTTTTTTACATTTTGTTTACTGATTCTGTAGGTCTTCGGTTTACAAGCTGCAAAAGTGCCAAAGACAGAACTGGGATGTCTGTGACTTTGGAGCAGTGTCATGTCTTGGTAGCAGAGTACGGCCTGTCAGAACACGAGATTCAGCGACCTCTTGACTGCATGAGAAGGTGAGATCCTGTGTAGTGGAAGCAAATTTTAATGCTTTAATTTATTCAGAGTTGAGATTGTAGATATTTGTCTTCCCATCTGCTATAAAAAAAACAAAAATAAAACATACAAAACTATAAATGTACCTGTTATTTTCTATGGATGTGAAACTTGGTCTATCACATTAATGGAACAACACAGATGAAGGATGTCTGAGTACAGAGTGCTGAGGTGAATATTTGTACCACAGAGGAATGAAGTGACTGGAGAAAACTGGATACTGATGTGCTTTATTATTTGTTTTTTAATTTATAGTGTAGTATTATCACTGTATTATATGTAACAATTGGCAGTAAACACTGTCTAACTTAACCTAACTTAAGGATAAATTGTTTGGTTAGGTTACATTTTTAAACACTTGTATTATAATTGGATCTTTGCATAATTTGATTTTTGATATTAGATGCAGTTTACAACCTTTATGAGTTATTAAATGGATTTTACATATGTTTGATATTGTTTTCCAACATTAACTGTGAGGTTTGTATAAATGAAACCCTTTTGAGCATTATTCTGGGCAAAAATGTGGAGGTCATTATAAATGATCTCCATGGAAATCGAGATAGGCATCCCTTTGATACACCAGCCAATGGAACCCCTCCATAAAGAAGTTCCTGGGCTGTGTGAGGGCAACTGTGCCACTATGGCCCTGGTCCTGACATACTTGTCTGATGTGAATCCACAGCCCTCTTGATGAGCTGACAACATGAAAATCACATAGTAACAGGTCTAGGCTGTTTGAAGGATGATACAGCACCTTCCGGTTTGTTTTGGGTAGTGCACATCACATCAGGATGGACATTGTCATGCAGTGCAATGACACTCTTCGTTATCATACTAAGATGTTTTCTTCTAATGACAGTTCAAAGATCTTCAAGGGTTCCATAAAAGTGCTGTGTTTTGATGGCACGTCAGGGTCCTTGAATGTCGGCAGTTGGCGGAGCATTCGTATGAAAGAAAACATTCTGTTTTGAGAGATTCTGCACCCTGAAACCTAGAATTTAACCATAACACATTATTTCTGTTTGCCCTAATTAACCTGTGAACATCATGGCCAGTGCTGGTGTGCCATGCAAAGAGACACATTATCACCTGCAACCAGACGTATTTTACTAGTAGTGCCACAAACTGGTTTCATTTGAACAACCCTCATACTATTAATATTTGATTTACAGTTAAAATGCTAAAATTACAGGTAAGAAATTACAAATTCAAAATTATATTATCATTTAAAACATTATTTTGTGTTGTGTGCTGCCATAACTCATTTATTTTATTTATAATTTATTTAACAGTGCAATTAATAGTTGATGTTATAAAGTGCCAATTGATGGTATAATTCATGAATAACAAGTTGGAAAGGATATGGAAGGAAGGAGTTACCTATTTTAGGGTAATATTCCAGCATTTGCCTGGTTGGAGTGAGGAAAACCATGATGAACTACAGTCAGAGAAACTAGGTTTTGGGCTGAGAGTTGAACCCAGGCCATCCAAATACAAAGGAGTGGTAATTACTCTGTAGCTTTCTTTGGTCCTAAGTTCTGGTTAATATTATATTATATATAGGCCTAATTTTTCCACAGCATTTTCCTTTAACAACTAATTAATTTATGTCATGCATTATTACAATTTGTTTCATAGCATTGCTAGGTAAGTCACAGTTTCTATTATTATGTATTGATTGATAGTTTGTGACCACTGAAAATATCTTATATGCCCTCATGCATTATTTATAATTGTTAATGTCAGTGTGGATGATTATTACATTTCTTTGACTTGAATACCACATGAAGGCAGTTTTCTTAAGATAAAAGTGGTGTAACTTTGAGGTTATGCTAAAAAATCTCAACATAGTTTAACATTAATTTATATATATGTATATTTTTTTAAAGAGAAGTGCCATACTGCCGCAGAGAAAGCATTGCTTGAAAACATTTATTTTTAGATTGTAAATAAACATGTTTAAATATGCTCATATTAATTAGATTTGCTGACTATTTGTACAGTACAATTTGAGCTCAGTTTCTTGTCAATCCTCAGAAAATCCAGTACTGGTTGTTTTCCCCCCTCCATATGTCCATGAATCAGGAGGGGGTGAGAACCATTGATATATTCCATTATATTGACAGAAAATGAGAATGTCTTTGAGATGTCTGTATTGTTCATGCAACTGTTAGCATATTAAACCAGAACTTGAAAAATAAATGTAACTATGTCAACCTAATATTTAGGATGTACATTTCCTATACACTAGATGTTATGGTTAACATGTAGAACATTGTGCACTGTGAATTGTTCTGTTCCAGCGAGGGGTGCCGTAGGGAGAACACTTATAAGAACACTGGTGTCCGCAAATATGCATTCAATAGTCTTCAGCTACTTACGTTACCAAAGCCATATCGCCCACCAGCAGGGACGTACGGCTCAGCCCAGACATGAAACCATCAATGCAAATATTATCAGTCATATTTCATTCTTGGGTTTGAGTTGTTATAGTAATGGCCTACTAGATTGTAGAGTGTGAGGCTGTATGGTGTTCATCCACATATCTACAGTGCAAGTTTTATTTATCTGATCATTATACAAACAAATTTCTGTGTGGTGATAGAAGGGGTTTGAAAAATTCATTCTTGTACATGTTGGTCTCCTGGTTAGTAATACTGTGTTGACTTTTAGGTAGATACTAATTTTTTGGTGGAACATACTTCCCCAATTTTTATCCCTCATCATGAAGTATAGAGGAAATTCATCTCATGGGTTCTCCCATGTTGGGAAAGTTAGATTGTTTTTTATATCTAACTTTGATTGATTTTCATTCAGATTTATAAAAGATTAAATAAGAACTGTATTTTAAAATAGATTTTAAATGTTCTTTTGAAATATAGACCAGTAGCTTAGAAGTATATTTTAAAGAGTACTATCTTAGACTCAAACTCTGACCACAATTCATGATGTTAAATTTTCTTAGTCACTAAACATCTGATATATGCAGATACAAATAAAAGATGCTGTCTGTCAGTCTACAGTTGCTTGTACTGGGGACCTACGCTAAAAAAATTGGGTGTTTTTGGCCTGTATCATTTTCCTATGATCAGTAGGCACATTTTTGTCATGAAACATGTGAAAAGAATCTGACAACTTAAAGTTTAAATGTGATTGGTCTGGTTTCTGGGTTATTAGATTGATACATCAGTAACAATTACCATTTGACATACCGTGAATCATTGTAATAATATATAATGGTCATATGAGTAAAACCATGCACAGTAGACGGTCATGCTCAATTGTAATGTATTTCCTAGATTGTGGATTAATATAGAGGGGGATTCCAAGGAAAGGTTGCACAAACTAACAAGAACAAAAGAAACTGTTTCTGTGTATTTGTCTATATGTTCTTTGTTTATAAAACCAGTAATTGTTAGTAGTGTACATTTTGTTTGCTATTATAATATTTTCTGTTGCTTTTAACATTTTTTGCCTTGAAAGTACTGCATCTGGAAGGTTCAGTTATAATATGGCATATTTATTTATCATATTGGCCCAATTATAGGGCAGTCTTGAATATGTGGTGACCATGCTCCGTCTTCGGAAACGTGGCCGAAGAGCAGTGTCATAATATTTTAATAAGGGGCAATTATAAGGTGACAATTAATTTTACAACCTTATAAATAAAATGCATTGCATGTATAATTGGGCCATTTTGGTAATTTTGTAACAAATTTACAAACTGACTACAATTTAAGTAGTTAACATTGTCACGAAATAGAGACTTAAAGTACGTAATATTGAAAAGCAAAAATTGTGTTTTGTATATAATACACATATGTAAATAACCAAAACTTTATGTTAGAGTAATATATATATATATTACTGTACTTAATAATAATTTACCTTCTAAATGTACATATGAAACTGCAGAGACTTAAACAGCACAAAGCTTTATATATGTAATGTTTGTTTTAATATACAGGATGTTTCAAATTTATTGACAACAGAGAACATTGCTGAATGGATTGAGGCAGACCACAAAATTGAAATATGGTGTGGTTCAAAGCCAGCACATGGTATTTAACCCATTTAGTGCCAGGATATATTATAGTGGCATTAGAAAGTTGGTTAATGTGCCATCATCATTTTGATTATTCTGATATATGTCATTTTGGATTGTGGCTACTTTCTGGAGATAGAGGCAAGAAATGATACCAGCAGTGGTTTGAAGTATCGATTTTCATACCTGAAATGTACGTTAAAGCATGCTCATTCAGAGAGATATTCCTGCCATATTTTGCATATGTGAATCCTTCGAAGACTTAAATTGAGACTTTAGTTCCTAATGCACATGGTTTCAGTAGCGATGGTTCAAGTGACTCTGTTTCTGTCTTTTCTGAAAATGTTCTGATTTGACCCAGTCTGTTCAGGACACATTGCAGTTGTAATATATGCAATTAGTGAAATGTAACTAGTAATACTTGGGCCTGTATTACTTTTATGTTTTTTGAGAGGTGGGGTTATCTGTTCAGAACAAGGGACTGTGTTACTCATACTTTCATCTCTCGTTGTTTAACCTGAAATGTTTAATGTTTGGGAGGTAATCACTGCAGACAATCTTTCTGGAAGTGTGCATCATCTTCAAGATTAGTCATTAAGCTACCAGCAGTATTTTTAAGTGGGTGTTGGCTTTTTTATGCAAACAGAGCCATAGCAATTCCTTTTGGTGAAATGACTGCTTCTATACATGACTCCACAAGGTTCAGTTGGTGATAGGAGCATTATTAGTTTTTCACTTTATCATACACAGTTTGGTAAATTTTATCTTATTGTTTTAATTTCAGATTTGGGCAACATCATTTTTTATTCTGTGTGATTGATCATTACTTAACACTATGAAGCTGTAGCTCGTCTATTCAGTCGTACTGCAAACAAAACAACACTTCTCCATTACAAAGATCAGTTGGTTAATGCTGTTGAGGAAATAATCCCTGTTTATTATGAGAATCACATAAACCCCATGTAACCATGATGCCTGTTCAAACTCTGCCTCCTCTTCTGATTCTCCTCCTTCCTGTTAATTGTCTTATTTTCTTGGATTTGGGCCTACTGGCTTGTTCTGATACAGAATAATCTGAATCTAAATAAGTGGTAGTAGGACTCAACGGATGGTAGATCATCAGCTTATCATGTGGCATGTCATTTGTCATTATGATAATGCATAACACTGCAGGAAAATATCCATGGTCTGACAGGATTGGAATCCGTTATGTCCATTACCTTATTTTTCACATAAATTATTTATAGGAAGCAAGAGTTCTAGAGTGAGGATAGATGCATGGCTTGACATTGAAATTTATTAAGACTGTTGGTTACAGTTTACATTGTTCACATAACTTCCTGATGCATAACATGCATAATGAGCTCATAATTTTGTATGCTATAATCTGCCAGATGCAGTTTAATTGCTGATACAGTCACCCCACCTCAAAACAACTTCAGACTGTAAAGTTTAATCATACTTTTTGTGACATGTAGCAAAGCTACTTAATAATTATGACATGGAGGTTTAAATTATGTTGCCAAAGAATCTGTGTGGCTCTCCACAGCTACTGATGTGTTTTTTTCTGTGTATCTTTATCTTGTAATGTTATTTCTTTGAACTGAACCAGTACTTCACAAGACTAGGAGCTTCTTGACAGCAGGTAGTGACCTAGTGAATTTTTAAGTTCTGATTGTGCAAAATATTCAACACTGTGGCACATGCAAGAGATACCTGACACAAATCCCTGTAGAAGATAACTAACCTGAGGTATTATAATTTTCTGTAACTCCTATAGGTGAATTTCAGGGTAGTGCCATAAAATAAACATTAACCACTTTGTCCTATGTACCACTTGATTTATCACTTACAATTATTCTGGCATTCCTCAATCAGCACTACATAAGTTATGCAGTCAGTACATCTTTATGAAATAACAGCCAACAAATCTTAACCCAAAATATTTAATGAAAATTATATAAAAAAATTAATGTATCTTGGTGTTATAAGGATACAAAATCTGCTCGCTGTCTCTTGTAATAGGTGTTCGTAGAGTGGTATAATGATATGTGCCACTTTCTTGCAGTATTACAATACCTGATTCAAGTAGTGTTGTTGAACATAGGACACTTTCTGAAATTACAGCCTTAAAAATTCACAAGACTCTAAATGAGATGGCTTTGAAGGTCACAATGTCGGTATAAGACAACATAGTTTGATATTTAATTCCCAGTTTTTATAAGCACAAGGCAGTTGTATGTTTGGTAATGTTAGTGTAAGTCAACACTATTTAAGGATGCAGTAAGTTTTGAGGTTATGTTACTTTGGTAATTGGGTCATTTGCTTTGGGTGAGTGGAATTCATTGTATCTGATGTAGTTTGTGAAATGAGATGAGAAATGGGAAAATGATTAGAGGTGGTAGTTTTATTGATAACTCTGTTAAGGATAATATGAAAAAGTTTGTCCATTGAATGAACTTCCCTATAGAAGCAGGAGACCAAAGAAAGAAGTAATGTTCTCTCATTTTAGTTGTTGACCCTTGTGTGATTTGTATTGTATTACTTTGCAATCAATGTCTTGTCATGTAATAGGTCCAGCAGTTAGACATTACTTGATCACTGTGACAGTCTTAGTTCAATTACAAAGTTGTGCTCATAAGGTTTGTGATATAACAAAATTGAATGAAGGCAGGTTTTTCTGCTAATATTTATATTCCTCAGCCAATTATCATTGCATTCATGCTTTGTACACATTAGTCAGTGGTCATTAATTGGGAATCACAGGGCAGCAGGACTTTCTTTCAGTTCATGGTGGGTTTATGTTACTTTCTGTGATTAGAAATTTTGGATAAAGTTCTGTATTACTATTCAAGAAAAATCTGAGGTGGTATATTCAAACTTACCTTGACGACAATAGTCATGTCACAAGAAGTGGAACAATGTGAAGCTATCCAGTGTCTTATGCTTCTGTTTGAATTGTAAATGCATCTTTCAGGATGGCTCCCACAGAAGATTATTCTAATGGTGCTAGTATATTCTATTGCTGCTGTAATTTATTGTACTTGTTTAGTACTGTACTTAACATTTCGTCATTAGTGGTGTTTTTGTTTATGAATGTTGAATTAAGAAACTCAGATTCATAGTCTGTGTTTATGTCAGGGTCAGATGTGAAGAAATATTTGAAGGATGCATATTAATGTGTTATAATTAAAATATGATAGGTGCATTACTGAAAAGATTACAAACACTTCACTATAAAATTGTTAATCAACATTTTCACAGCACTGAGCATAGCGTAGCAGAGATAAGAATGAAAATAACTGTAGGGTGTATATTGTGATATAGTTTTCCTGTTTTAATATGGGCTATCCCAAAGTGGAAAATGTTGAGTCACCCGCAGGGTATCCCCAGGAAAATACTTAGACATCCAGAATAAAAAGTCTGCATTTTTGGGGCCTTGGTTCATTTCATACTTCTTTGTTGTACTTGTGTGGAAACGCTGAATTAAGACACTTTCTTCATGTTCATCCCATCATTCAAACACTTGATATAATATTATTACACTATTAGAAAACTTTGAAAGTAATAAATATTTTAGGAAGATATATACGATGTCTTACACTGGGCCTCTGTCCTTTGCACACGTTTCTCCGTTACAGATATACATATAGGAATTATAATTAACCTGCCTGTATTATTAAATTACAGATTGGTTTGAAGTGGGGTTTAAGCTGGAAAAACCAAGACTTATAAATTTATTCTCATCAAAGCTTTATAAAACGTGATAAATTGTCATTGTCGTTGTGACATTATCAGGACCTCAGCCCTTCATCGAGGCTTCACCTCTGACTTGATGTATGGATGTGTAGATTATTCTAGTCCATGGTGGGATAATGCCAGCTGATTGTGTAAAATCTTCGTATTTATCTTGTAAGAATCTCCATCTCTGCTCCATTTATAAATATTGATTTGAAGTATTCTTGTAAAGTTACACTTTGATGTTCTATTGGTCAGTGAAATTTCAGGTTCTTACGATGCAAGATGGCTGTCTTCTGCGATGTTACACCATGTAGTCTGGTAGAAGTTTACTGACATTCACACTGCCTCCATTGTCAGGGCCTGATAGAGGCAGGAAACACCTTTGAAATGTCAGTAAACTTCTACCAGACCAGAAACAGGAGAAATATAGATTCATACTAAGGAGAGGAAAAATAAATGATAGTATGTATTATCACCATTGTACAAATGAAGGCTTTTATCCATATGCAATGTGTGTAACCATGCCAATCTCACACACACTGCACATATCAGGGTTGTCAACATTCCTGGTTACTTCTTGCACATAATTATTTTTAAAATATATTGGTATAACTATATTTATAACAGTGTTTGGAGATTCTTTACATTAACAAGATTATAACGACTGATACTTAAATCAACCCGGTTCTGAGATGTTAATTAATTAAAAGAACCTGTGTATGATAATATTCAAATGAGAAAAAGCTCTATAAATTTGTTTGCAAGTACTGAGAAATATTTGATCCTCTGTAAACTTTCCAGTAATGAATCAAATTTGGAATCTTCTGTTTCATCTAGTTATGAAAGTTCACCGTGGAGCAATCCGTCACATATCATCTGATCTTTTGGCACAGCCTTGATCTCTATCATGTAAAATCCCTTTCCAAAGTGACTTCCGTTGTGAATGTTTTCTGCCAGTCACTGCCAACTCATTAGTGTACAATCTAACATGACCCCAAGCTGCCTTGTATGATTAGAGTATAATTCTCATCTGACAGGTTCCATTTTAGGCCTATCCAGAGCACATCAAAGATAGTGAAGTGCACATTTTAGGAAGCAGAAAATGCTCCTCTGAGAGCATTAACTGGCTGGTGAATGTGCAAGGCACTACATTAATATTGAGACTAAGTACATTTTTAACAGTAATGAAAGTGGAGGACCTAAAATGGGATATAGCATATGGTGATGTGCAAAACTTTATTCTGACTTTTAAATCAACTAATTTTATCGACAAATCAGTTGTTTGTTTGTTTGTTTAAAAAAAAAAAAAGTAGCTAAGCTTTCACTCTTATAGTTTCTAGTTAGTAACATATCCAATTAATATAACAAAGTAAATAAGCTCCAATCCAGAAAGTAAAGGTGTCCCTGTGCTTCATTAAGCACCTTGCCACAAAGATGTATGGGGTAATGGAGGTATAACTCCCCACACATACACTCCTAATATCAGCACTAGAGGTGAGTGGTCAGCCTTATATCAGAAAATACCTTGGGGGTAAAAGTTTTGTGTCCAGTCACTTTAAATATTTGTTAATTCATTATTATGGTTTCACTTATTTGTGGTTCAACTCCAAAGTGTATTTTGTCACAAAATTTCTTTGCGGTGCGTCTTTGTTTACTCCGTATAGCTTTTCAGCGTCTGACCCACGTGAACTACATCACGGCATGCCTCAGACCACTCCTTGGTTTTACTGCCGGCATGTCACAAAGTTTAGAATCTTCTCTTTTGTATTTTCTGTGTACTCCTGCCTCCAAAAAGGAAAACGTATGATTTTTAGCCATTTAAATGGAAGTGTAAAAGCTGCAGAGTAAAGGATAACTCATTAAAAAATACATATATTTTTATCAAATTCCATTATATTACTCATTTGCAAATTTTTCTGTATGCAATCATTTCAAGAATGCAGCACTCATGAGTCAAGATAATACAAAGCAGATTGGAAAATGTTATTGGACCAACAAGAATTTTCAAGGTGCAAACAGATTTGTTGACCATAAGACTAATGGTGCAAGACTGCTTTTAAAAATATCTCGTCTGTCATGAAGCATTAGAATCAAGGGGTGGGGGAAGGAACATTAGATTTTCCATCCACATAATATTAGTGCAAAGTGCCAAAATACTGTAATTTGTTCATGTCACTGTTATATAGCTTCATTTTAAGCAAGTTTCTAATTAGAATGCAATGTGACTGTTCCTAAATGTGATAGATCATGGTTCCAGTAATTTTTAATATGTATTTTAGTGTACCACAATAGTTTTTAAAAAAGGGAACCGTGATAAGTCTAAAGGTGTTATCAAAATAAGCAACATATGATTGAGAACTCACTTGTAGAAATGGTTGGTTGCCATATCCTCCCTGTTCATGAGAACGTAACTTCCGTTGTAATGGCAGGTGCTTGGTTCCGCCTTGCCTACTTTGATAATACATTATCCCACAGTATAATTATTTTATGTATAACCTGATGTGCTTGTTTTAAAAATTCAACTCCTCTTCCAATTAATTGTGATTAATTGATAGTACGTTTATTATACTACTATTTATTCCACAAATTATAATTATAAATCTGTTATGTACAAGATAATGCTAAAATAAAATGTAACAAACACTGAATCAGTCTTAGAACCAGAGGTCTCCACCATCATCCTCTTCATCTGCCTCTCGTTTTACAGGTTCACTAATGCTTGCAGTAACTGTACGTATCTCGTCATCAGACTCGCTGACTTCAAGGTCATCGTGTATCTTGTCGTGAACTGAGACCTGTCCCGCTAGTTGTGCAGCTCTCTGCTGGGGCAGACCGTGCAGTAGGAAGTCCGATGGGTCATAGTTTGGATCGACGTCCATACTCTCCTCTGTCGTGTAAGTAACAAAAACAACTGAATCAAATTATGTTTCTTAACACAATTAGTACATAACTCCTAATAGATGGCCAGCCTGTCAGATGAATTTATATGCTGTCCTGCTATGCCATCGGCATATAAGGGTTGCAGAGTAAAATCTTATGAATTTGGTGTCAGATAATTCAATTATCAGTCTCACTCTGTTTTTCATTATCCTGACAGCAATAAGAAGCCCAGTCCATCAGTAGCTACTGCAGGTGTCACAGAAAAGATAGAAACCCTCTCGACTGGTTTTGTGTGCCTTAAATTTCTCCAGTCATGTCTTAGTCATAAGAACCCAGTCAGCTTAAAGAGGATAAACCATAATAAGGTGGGAATGATATGATGAGGACAAACTTCTGGACATACAGATACTTCACTAACTAATTAGATGGCGTACCAAACCTGAAGGTTCATCACCGAATTGACCAAATCCGTCCACTGGTCCCTGTCCTGGGCCAACAAAATCCAGTCTCCTTCAACTCCTATCTCCGATAGATCCCGCCTGATATTATCCTCCCATCTAGGTCTCCCCAGCGG
>NW_019060259.1:891049-918360 GCF_000696155.1 Zootermopsis nevadensis
TTTCCCTCAGGCTTCCCAACCAACACCTGATGCACACCTTGTCCCATCCATGCGTGCTACATGCCCCACCCATCTCATTCTTGATACTTCACTACTGTTTACATTGACTTATATTTTATTTAATGATGGTATCACCATAAAAATATTGTCAGACTTTTAAAATAGCCATGGCACTGAAATGTGGAAAGTGACCACAGAAAGATCTTAGATAGGTTGTGATGATGTTCAACGGCACTAGCTCACAGCCTTGTAAAATGGTATTTATTAGTGGTATTAAACCTTCAAGTTCTTCTCCCAAAAAAGTGAGTTTTCTCATTTTCTTTTATGATTGCTGTCCATCTATTAAAACTCAGCTGATATAGCACTTAACACCAGACTTGTGAAGAAACTTTGTCTCGTAAGGCAGTTAAACGTTAATCTTCTTTCTCGATACACCATGGGTCTAATAAGCGTTATATACATTTGAATATCATCTGCAGTGGTTTGCAAATTTGATGTACCAACTGATATGACTGTGGCTACCTTGTTCATTTGTGACCCCTGATGCCGGTGGGTAGTAGCCTATGTTTCCAAGCTGAACCATTGCTTCAGCTGCCTGCTGACTGTCATCATCAGGCATCTGGTCTGGGTCTCCTTCAGACAGAGGTATGTCATCCCCTTCCTCCTCGCTCGAGAACTGTAAATCTGTGACATTGAAGAAAAGAATTACGCCTCTGAAATATCTCATTACCATTGGTGGAGATGAATGTAAGAGTTATGAAACTAACCTTCTGCTAAGACATCCTTCTTCCTCTGTCTGGACATTCCTCGTATCATCTCCGCTTCCATATCTCCCTCGACATCCACAAAGTCAAAATCATCGAGGTGTGACTTGCCATAAATATTGTCGGGTGAACTTGCCTGGCTCTGTAAGGAAGAAAAGCAGGAGACTTCACTTATGAGGTTCCCACTTTGGTACTTATGTGCAACAAAGAGGGTCACAACCAAGCACTTCAGATTTTACAAAAACAGGAGTTAAAATCTTCATAAAGGCAATAAAAAAGTTTTTGCCATGATGCTTCAGGGCCTCCCTCTACATTTCCCTCTTACCACCTTGACAGAAATGTTGCGTGTGAGGGCATAGCAAAGTTGAAAGGGACAGTGCTACAAGTGGATCATAAACTACACCGATTTATTAATGTTCATATTTCAAAGCAGAATGACCACTTGTAACTTGACAAATATGTGATGAATTTTCTAACATAAAACATATATGTGACCTAACATGCATAAATATGGATCTTCATCTGTTGTCAGGTGTGTAACGATCTACATACCCCGCCTCGAAGATGATCTGTCTCTACAATGGTGTAATTCTCTTCTTCACCTCCAAGCCAAGTTCCAATTGAATCAATCTCGGCCTGTTCAAGGGCACGCTCCTGCACAAGTGAAATGCTCCGCTCCAGCTGTGTCAGGTGGTCTCCATACTGGAACAATGCTCAGTGTTACCAACATGCAGCAGCACAGGATTCCTATTCATTTACTAGAGCTGTTCACATGTCATCATCATCGTCATCACTCCCAGTATTAAAAGGTCTAATTGCCCTGTTTTTGATGTTAAACAAAATTTTTTTACCCTTTCAAAGCTCTCCATGTCTTGTTCTGGATACAATTTAACTACTGAGATTATGTTATAATGCATTCTTTTAAACAATGCAGTGGAACAGATTACTGATGTCCATTACCTCATCTAGTGTGGTGCGGCATACATTCACCATCTTCTCGGCCTTCTGCGTGTAAGTCGAGTCTTTGCCATTATACAGAATGCAGTTCTCCAGTATACGCTCTATGTCTGCCAGAAACTCGTAACGATTGTGATACTTGTGCGCTGAAAATGAAAACGCCTTTCTCAACAAACTGTCCCATATTTTTACCAAACTTGGAACCATAACAGAGTAACATTTAAGCACTCACAGGAAACTTTCTTGGCAATGGTTTCCAGATCCATCGGATACTTGACAACATTGTAGTAGTCCTTGACAAGCTTCTTGTTGACAGGTTTCACAAATGGCCACGACTCTGACATTCCCTTCAGTTTGTTATTGACTATGTTGTCAAGTATGAACGACAGAGCCACCTGGTCATTGTCATCTAGTAGCGGATTGATCGCCTTCTCAAGCCGCATCAATCGCTCTTCCTTCTCTCCTAGCCTATCCACGCACAACGTCCACATCCTCCGTGCTGCCACTGTCAACGAGCTCTTGGCGCCTATAAAATTAATCAGTTCTGTATCTGGCAACCTCCTGATACACACATTTTCATTCTCACAGTTGTACCCTCTGAGAATTCATTGATAGCATCTGACAAAGGAAGACAGTTTGAGCAACCAGACAGATCATAAATGTAACACTGATACTGACATGGCTGATCACCCAAGACAACTTAACTGTATTCAGTAATTATGAAAGCTTCGATTCTTATATGAATTATTTCCTTGGTGATGGATAAAATGAGGATATTCTGCTGCAAAGCATTCTACATCAGCGTTAAACGGTAAATAGGAAATATACATTAGCCTTCTCACCATTGTACAGAGTGGAGTTTTCAACTATCTGGTTAATGTCTGAAAGAAATTCTTCCCGACTTTGGTACTTCTTTTGTCTCAGATTTTCCCTCACGCTCTGAAGGTCCATTGGACGAGTTACAATTTTGTGATAATCTGGAACAGCCTGTGAGAGAAAAAAAATATTCAGGTCTTCCAAAATTATGTCAAAAAAGCATGACTGGTTATTGGTTTACTTAACAAAGCTTTGTCAAATACAGCGATAATATTTAAAATGAGAAACAATGTGATGATTATCACGGATTAATTGGGAAGGGATATGAAGGATTATTCTGAACATTCTTGAACAATATTAACCATTAACAATTATCGAACAGTATTCCCACGGAAATCTAAGGCCTCCACAATTATCATAACAATTAAATGGATCTGTAATACATTCTATTCTAAAATGCCAGAAGAGCATATCAACAACAAAAAATTGTGGGATGTGTCATGCAGAAGGGCATAATACTGATGCTGCTCTACACAGATATGAACATATGAACACTAATAATGCACAATTGTCAAACTAAATAAGCATTAAGTCTCCTGTAAACCAGCCATTTTGTTCATATGCCCTTCTGGCATGATGCCCTCAATAAGTATCAATCAAATAATCCATTCCATAATCCAAGACCTTTCCTGAAATGGTAATAACTCGATTTTGTACCCTCTCCCAACGCAGCTCCATTTATTTCACATCTTCACAGTCTACTTGTCTAGGATCCATTTTAGTATTACTCTCCCATCTACATTCTGGTCTCCTAAGTCATCTCTTCCCTTGGAATTTTCTAGCTCTAACAGTATTATATGACAGCTGTTCTGTCCACAATTATGATAAAGTTTTCAGAGTGCTTGGAACTTATACTCACAAAGTTTGACCGTACCTTGGCGTTCACAGGGAACAAGAATGGCTGAACATCTGGCAAATCCCTCATTTCATTGAGTATGGACTCCAGAATGGTTGACAGTACCACCACTGGATCCGTGCGTCGCCTGTTTGCTGGTCGCTGTTGACGTTTCAAATAGTCACAGTGCATCTCATTAACTGCACGCCGCTTTTTCCTCGAATTAACAGCGTCTTTGGGCACTTTAAGCAGCAGAGTTCGGCGCTTCATTTCTTCAGCATGCTGGAAAGGTAAATTAACTCAAATATCAATATTAACAAGAATAAAAAAGTGAAGTGTATATTATTTTCAGATTATTTGTTGTTCTGAAGTATCCATGTCAATGCTTTTCTACTTTACTACAGATAATGGGATCTAGTGTATTTGTAAACAAAGTGTGAAGAAAGGTATTTGGAAGAAGAAGGTTTCAATACTTCAGTTAGGATCTTGGCTACTAGATGGCATCTGAATCTTATTTTCTCAATTTCGAGGAGTTCCACAAGATTTTTTTGTGAGGGTGGTGATATTTTGGTAAGGAAATTGTGGGAAGTGACCATTTTTGAAACTAAGCCAAAGATATGAGTGAAATATCAAGGATCTTAGGAAATAAATTGTGAGGTTGTGACTGCACTGCAACAGCTGAGGATCATGTAAAATTCCAGGCTTTCATGTTACTGACATTTAAGCTTCCAGATTGTAATATCAGAGACTTAATTTTAATTACAACGATGAAACAAATGAGTGCATGGGAAAAATATTTTATTTCAGGAAAAAGATGATGGATGTACAGGAAGACTTATTAATCATAAGTGGGCTCTCTTCTTACAAGAAAAGTGCTGAGATGACGTAGACATATAAAACAGATGAAAAACAGGAGTTCTAAGGACTTTGTCTTATGTATTGCTGTCTGTAATGTGGCATCTTTCAGTACCTTGAGTAGTTTTCCTGAAAGTTTCACTTTCGTGCCGTCCACGTTGACAAGATCCTCATCGTCAGCATTGAGCTGTTTCTCAATCTCCTCCTCTTGTTCTTCGGTCAATGCAACATTCACAGGAGGTGCTGGGGCAGATGGCTGATACAGGGGACATGCCTTATTTGTCCTCATGTGACCCACCTAAAAAAAAAGTATCATAACCTTAGATTTGCACAGTAAATGCCTAATCAAAACAAAAAAGTAATCTGTACAGACATTGGTCTCAGTCATGTGTTTCAAAAGAGAGTTTCTGTACTAGCGTAAGTAACAATTTTATGGCATTTACAAACATTTGAAGGTACGCTAAATAAATAAACTTACATTTCCACAAGCTCCACACTTTAGCTTGAGGTCAGGTTTCAGCTTTGGTTTCTTTCTCTTGGGGGTTGTCGTGTGCGGTGGATGATGAGGGTGTGCAATGAGAGGCGTATGTGCCAGTGGGTTTGGTAGCACACCAGGAACAGCAGTCACACCACTTGGTGCCACAGCTGCTCCCTCTGGGGTGGCACCCACTGTTAGATTACTAGGGTTTGTTGCACGGATTCCCATCAAGCGTTCTCGTTCCTGGTTACGTTTGATACGTCGCAACTGCTCCTGGATGCGACGTTTCTCTCTCTTCATCTCTTCTTTCTGATGTTCATCCAGTGTTGCAAACTGGCGGATGAATGCTTCATCCTTGGTGGTTCGAATTTTCATGTAAGTGTCGATAACCGCGGGCTTTCGAACGAGTTCCACTCGAGTGAATTCTTTACCCTCTGCATTACGGAACGTACGGTAGATTTTCAACACTCGACCTGCAAGATATCCAAGTTATTAAAGCATTATAATACACTTAGAATTTATTGGGATGGAAAGGGAAAAGATAAATAATTTTTAAACTGTGCTCTGGTCTAATTTCCGTCTAACGAAACGCTGATGTGAACTCAAGGTCTCCTCACCGGGCTGTGAACTGTACCCGGCCAGGGACTGGTTGTCATCATCGTCCTTTTTTTTGTCCTTCCCTTTCCTTTGGTCCTGATCACCACCTTCACCCATGATCATCTTCCTCAGTTCTTGTCGTTCTTGTTCTTCTTTCTCCAGCGAAAGCTACACATTAAAGAAGCCACATTATTAACATTTAAGGTGCAGGTGGTAATTGTGTCTGCAACCTACTTTAACAATCAATAACTTCGTGTTTTTCCAACAGAGTATACTTACAGGTTTCGTATGGTTCTCAGCAAAGACAGTGATTACTTCCCAAAACAGCATTAATGAATTAAGTTAAATAACTAACCTGTGTACTTGTCTTTTTATTTGACAGCATATTTTCAATATTTTTGCCCATTTCTTCTATGTCAGAACTGTCTTCATCAGAACTTTCTCCTTCATCTGTAGACAGTACTTCATTGGATGACAACACCCTGTTCTGAAGGTCAAATATCCTCTGGCACTCTTCTTTGTACCTGAAATTATACAACACAAATTTTCAATCACTTGGGGTCTGTGCCAATACTGTTTTATTTTGAGGCTGCATTTAAAAATAGCTGTACCATCTGAGACTTGATGTTCTCACTGCGCTAAAAGATGTCAACTGAAATTTTTACAGTTGTGATCCTGAAGATGGAGGCAGTATGTTCCTTAAACACTGGTAACCACATACATGACCTACAATACTACAGCATCACAGCCCAGAAGACCAAAATCAAGACCTGTACCATTATTTTAAGATATGATCAACATTTTTAGTGCTCTCCATTGTAAATTTGTTACAGATATCACTGTCGTTACTGTTACTACTACTACTACTACCACCAAGTGGAAGTAGTAGTAGTAGTAGTAGTACTACCACCAAGTGGAAGGAAAATATTCAAATTTATCTTTGTAAAATAGGTTGTCACTGAAGTGATTCAAAACAGGGTCCAATGTGGGTGTCATAATAATACTTATTATTAAAATAACTGCTCATGGAATACCTTGTACTAGGGAGTCAGTCAACCTAAGCAGTATTTATGTACCTTTCTTGATGTTCAGCAATTGAAAACCTATTCCCTCTTGAGAATTTGGTCATCCCTTCTTCTCCAGCCTTGGCCTTCTCAGTAGACAACGTTCGTACAACGTCAATAACTTCCCAACGAGACAGTTTCTTGATCTTGAGGCAAAATGAATATGCAATTCATTAGTACAGCTTTCTCATCTCCGAAATTACTTACGTTCTGTTTTTCTATTTACCTCCTCATGTAAATTTAAATTACCTCTTTCCAATACTTAGTTTTTGATGTAATTCATATATTTAATAGAATTAAATGACATATAAATAGCTCTTTAAAAGACAGAACTTAAGAGTATATGAAACACACCTCTTCTTCAGGCACCCCAAACTTTCTGAGTAAAGCCTTCGCGTTGTTGAGAGACAGCCTCCTCAAATCAGCATCTGTTCCTGTTACGGTTCTCTTTGGTTGCGCTTCCTGCTCCTCCTTACTTTGCTGTAATACGAATATTTTAAGGAATTACTCCGATACTGAAAGACAGACACATTATAAAGGGTTTACTAGTTGACTGCAGGCTGTATAGTCCCCTGAAACTCTGGTTACCCACCTACAGTCTATATGACATTACAACCCAGAAGACCAACATTGACATTGAGCAGGGAAGTCATACAAGGGATCGGAATGTATATACTCAACCAATTTCTGACGCCACACTTGTATATTCAGACATTGACAAAAGAAGACATCTATCAATATGACTCATATTAGAATCTACTGATAGCTCTATAATGAAGTGCTTGGCAGAAAGGCATAAAATTAAGTTCTCATGAAGATTGATTAACGTGCTTGTGACAGATACTGTACTGTTGGTTTGTTCGGGACCCTGACATACGAGAAGCCTTCCCCGCAGCCTGTAGGATCCGCAGGTCCCGTAAGCTGCAGAAGGCACTTCCCCTTTATCGCCTGAATATAAGCACGAGTCGTATTCCAAGGGGCGACCTTCACTTCATCATCCATTTTCAACTGCATTTCCTCATCATCATCTTCTTGAGGAGTAAACAAGAACTTCTCTCCATAGCCAGCATCCTAAAACAATTCCACCATAATAGACTGCTATTATCTTTTTTTTTTCGTGTCCAGTACACACTGTTCAGCATGGTGTGCATTGGTGGTTAGCAGGATTCACGACCCATCAGTACATGGGTTCGATCGGGACCGCGACAATCAAATTATTTATTCCTTGATTATTCCACAGGTTACGTAGTAGTAAATGACTGTTAATGACGAATTTGATTGGGTGTGGGAAGGAAACAGTAATGGTCTATTGTACGGTATTATACCATCATCTGCCTGGAAAGACTGAAATATACAATGTGAAACTATAGTCAGGATAGCTAGTCTGCAGGGCAGGAAGATAAACTAATGATGCCATTAACCAAACTCAAAACTGCAGATTTACCTTGAGTCTCTGTTCAGCTGCAATCATGCTAAAGTATGCACAGCACTGCTCTGGGGAGACCATGGCACGGATTTCTTCCTCTGTCGGGAGCCGGAAGTCAGGCTTGATGACCCACCAGTTAGAATCCATGCCTAATCAAATACATCACAATATTCTTAAAGTGAAATTATAAACTGAAAACAGCGTAGTGAGAAGTTATTTCAAAGCAACTACATTTAACAATTCTGACTTATATCTACTTCTTAAGAGGATCATCCTTTGTGCTCTGTCATCGTCTGAGAAATTAACAAATCAGAAAAGTTTTAATCCAGTGGGTGGCATCTCAGTTTCTCACAGCAGCAAATATGAAGGTGACCGTCTTCTGGGATGCTGTGCCACGTGGTCTTGTAGAAATCGACCAACGTTTCGGAGGTGCTTACTACCTTTGAAATGTCATTTGATTTCTACAAGACATGGTGCCTCATCCCAAAAGACAGTCACCTTCATATCTACAAAACATTTATTATACTGTACTTTTGATAGGATAAGATTATAATTAGGTTGGTTTCTATCTGTAATGATTTAAAGTATCTTAGCAGTAACAGGTATTATGAATAATTTATTTCTCTCTGCTCTTCAGGTTGGTCTTTCATTACAGCCACAATGGGAAGCCAAGAGGACGGCACAAAATGATGGGCGCAATACCTGTTCTCTTGAAATCAGCACAGAGCTTTAACCTCTTCCTGATACTGCTCTCAGAATGAGAAGGAAATGCTCTTTTAATATCGTCCATCTTTATCCTGCGAGGCAAGTCTCGGCTCTTCCAGAACAGACGATATATGAAAACCTGAAACATATATTCAGGATAAAAACAATTTTATCTTTAGATCACAGATGTGAGACAGAGCTAATGCTGGCTGATGGTATCACGGTGAGTCATCAGAAATAAAAAAACTGTTAATCTTTTTCCAATTCCTTTCTTTCTTTCTTTTTTGTGGGGGGGGGACTCAGTTTCTCATGTATTGCTTCATTCTTACTGATCTCCAAATTCTTGGTATCACTGTTCAAATGTTATATTTATAGTTAACTTAACTTACTGATGTAAGGTGCAGGGTACTTTGATATTTGAAGTAGTAGTTTATCCACAGCTGAGGTGTTGGCATTTTTTAATTGCTGTAACTAAAATATGCCCACAGAATGGTTTTATATTAGATTAGTAGCTTCTGGGGTCATGCTGCAATGTCCTCCAGAGGGTTGATATTTCAATTTTGACACCATCAATTTATTCAGCATGAAGATGGCTGTATCGTTCATGAAGCATTGCACTGTGTTGACTGGTAGATACTGACAAACATTTCAGAGGAACTCAATGCCTCCATCATCACGGTGATGAGTGACAGCCATCTTCATACTCATTATCATGAGAATCTGAAATCTCACCAATTTCTTCAGCAGTATTGTCTCATACAATCTCAATCTACAATTGAACACACACCCACCTGCAAGAAATCTCGAACAAAGTTGTTGGCTCGTTTTGAGTTAGGGCCAGGAACCTCATACAAGGGGCACTCTTGGCCAGCAACAAAAAGGGCATCTATCTCTCGAACGTAGTATTGTTGCCTGCCACACGAACCATGAGCATAATTAGTACGTCTGATAATACAAAATTAACCCTTCACATGTTACAGACTTGACTGATATCTTACTGCTCAGTGCCATGAGGAACCTCAAATCTTACAAAATGATATCTAACTTACCAACAATCCTCTTTACAGTTTAAGCAATTTATTTTGTGACTTTATACCAGCGGAAATTATAAGTTCCTTTGGACATAATGATATACCATATTTATCTGAATACAAGACTGACTTTTTCCATATAATTGGAATTACGTATTTCAGAATTGTTATCAAATAGTGGCTAGGGGAAAATTTTTCCTAAGCATTAAAACTGGTAATAAAATTGTTTTTCTGTTAATTTAAGCTTTGATAAAGGAAATATATGGTATATTCAGTTTGTCTCATATTCAGGTAAATACAGCATATAAAAATTAAACAACCTTTTTGTCATTAAAGAACTCAGAATGGAGATACGTTGTTAACAATGTCCATGGTAATTTGGTAATTTGAAGGAGACTGGATCTTGTTGGCCCAGGACAGGGTCCGGTGGAGGGCTTTGGTTAATTCTACAATGAACCTTCGGGTTCCACAAGCCATCTAGTTAGTTAGTTAGTTAGTCCATGGTAAATAAAAAAAATGTGATTCAACTCTAAAGGGTTCTGAAGATGGTGGATTACATTTAAAATTGTTCATTGTCTAGACTTTTTCCATCGTCCTTGTTTAAAAAAATTGTGCTTTCCCTTTATTAATTTCATGCTGAAGGGAAAAAACTTTAATCCTATCTGCTTGTTCATCTTCGTGAACATGTCTTGGAAACAGCACCCATGAAACAATTTCAAGAACTCTTTTTCCAAAACAATACTTGTACTTTGATTAGATACAATCAATTAAAAATACTTTTAACTTCTTTTAATTAATGAGACCTCTCAGCACTGTTATCATAGTTGGTTAACATGAACTGAAATTTTAGAAATAATTTTCAACTTTAATGTTCATAAAATCTAGTCAAGGAAAACATGAGAAATGGAGACAAAATCAGAGAGGTGTAACAATCTTTAAGTTTTGTTTGCAAGCGTCACTACAAATGTCTGCATTTATCAGTTTTATTTCTTTCCTTTCAGAATATGAAGGGCGCAAAAATCCATTCCTATCCCTGAAACACGGTAATATAACATAGTTCCAACAGATGACGAATGCTTCCTCACCTTGTTCTGATGACAAGGAAATCAGTATCCTGAACTTTATGCTCATATATTGGGGCTCGATACATGTTATTTTCCACTGCCTGCAGTGACTGCCCAGGGGGCAAATGCCCCAGAAAGGGAGAAGTATGAGCATATGCTACTTCTCCATATCGGTACTCTTGTGGCCCCTGATCCTTGCCGGCCCTTCGTTTGTAGTAATTCTTTATTTTTGAACACATTCCGACCTAGATAATAAGACAAAAGAAAATGTGTCATTTTATGGAATGGTTGTAAAACGTTTGTAGTACTACAACACTGTAAAATCTCAGAAGTTTCAACAGAACACCAAAGTGACGATAATTTACCTGGTTTATGAGCGGGGGATGCTCTTCACAGAACTCTATTAGAACCAAATCTCCATCCCGTCCTGTGAGATCTTCAGCAGTCCTCATGAAGAACACATCTCCACCTCCAGATGCAGCACGTTCTTGCTCTCGTTGCTTAAGAAATAGAGTTCGTTAATAGTCGAGTCTAGTCGAGCAAAAGCAACTTATCACATTTGTAAATTTATTATGTTCACTTTTCAAATTGGAACCACTGATCTATATCAGTTATTTACAATAAAATAATCTTTGAATAAAGAAAATATGACAAAGTTAAAGAAATAATGTTACATGGCCTTTCTCCAATATCCAAACAGACAATGTACAGACACTTTCCCATACTTCATAAGAAAATCGTGAACCACCTCAACAACCTCTAAGCAAAATGCCAAGAATCACAGACATATTTTATTACTTTAACTATGCGTTTAAATGAGAGTTTGTTTTCCTTCTATATAACATTTAACTTAAAAGTAGATTTGTCTGAAGGCATATTAGTTGTCTCTCTTAATGTGTAAAATTTACTTTCATTTGCTCCATAATTTGGGCCTCTTTGCTTCAAAAGCATACCTTTGCCTTTTTCTTGATGTGTTTCAGAAGTGGCAGCACTGTGTGAGGCCCAGGATGTGCAAGAATTCCATGCGAGAACCTCTTCATGGGTGGACGATGGAAGTTACGCAGTCTCATCGGACCCATGTGGGTCTGCACAAAAGGTGCACGCAGCTCTACTACAGGGGTAGAGTGCTGAATCAGGTTGCCACCTCCCACTTTAAGTCGCAGTGAAGACTCTGAGGATCGTGGCAAGTAATGTCTAGAAAAGAGAAAGTCTCATCAATTGGATAAACAATCATAGTTTCTAGACTAAGTCTACTTTGGAATGAAGGGAAATGTACGAGTCCTGACCCACATACAGGAATAACAAGCTTAACACTCTCAGTACATGAACTGTAAGTCTGATGCAACTCGGACATTACCTGTCATTGGAGACGTTGAAGGGATCTCTGTCTGGCGACTTTGGTGGTGGCGGTGGCGTGTCTTCCTCCATCACATTGATCACACCAGCTTTACCAAGGAGAATTTTAGATTTCTTCACATGTGGATGTGGAATCTTAACCTTTGTAGGAACCACAGAATCGCTTCGCTGTTTTGCTGGGTCTATGTCATCAGGAATACCTAACACGATGTTCTCATCATTGGGATCCAATGTCAGAATCTTTGGTTTTGGGATATGGGTCATATTCTCTGAATCCCATATAACTTCATCCTCCCATGCACCATAAACCAGCTCTTCATTTTCAACAGGAAAGATGGAATACCAGGTGTCGTCAATATTATCCTCTGTTCGCTGAGGGTGCTTATTGTTCAACAACCTGTTGACAGCAAACAAAATATTAGTCAGAAAACTTGAAGGGATGAGACCACTTGGGAGACTTATACATAGTTGGGAGGGTAATTGTGTACTAAAATTTATCTTTGAGTAACAGGGTGTGGACTTAGTTCATCTAGCTCAGAAACAGAAGCAGTGTTTACATTCTTGTGGACATAGTTATGAACTTCTTGTTTCCATAAAAGATGCAGAATTTCTTGATAAACTGAGGAGCATTTGGCTTCCCAGGAAGACTTGGCTCCACGGAGAGATACATACATGTGAGACGTCTTGTTCTGCTTGTTTGCAGATGCAGACGGCCCTGCAAGCTGACTTGAGGCCAGCCTCACTGTCCCTCCTGGAATATGTGGTACTCCCTTGCCTGGTTGGCTGAACGCCTGAGCAGTCCGGTTGCCACTGCTGGGTACCCATCCAGCAGCGTTTGTTTTACAGTTCAATTTCTGCATCACCTATATTTAACAATGTACACACCATATCTAGTATGTGTAAAGATGCAAACTTTCTTTTGTACATTGCTTTATTTCATGAGAAATGTCAGTGTGATTATGAATGACTCCTGAGAGTTTCTGTGATTTTTCTTAGCTTACACAGCACTTTAATACAGGTGGTTTCAGAATGTTCTCAAGTATCTCTATTCCACACAAACCCTTAGTTAGAAATTTGTTACCTTCATCCTGCTTTATTTCATCTAATCTACTGTCCCAATCCAATGTTAACTAATTTATCCCCAAAACCTCATTCTTTAGAGATGAATTTCTTTTGTCGACAGGAATAACAACATTCCATTATATTAACATTTTAGTGTCAACCTTTTAAATCTCAGGGATAACTCTCAGAATAAACAGTGTTAACCAATCGATCTTCAAAAGGGTTATAATTAATCAAATATATATTGTATGGATTATAGTTTAACCAGATTGTATGTATGTCAACAACAAAACAGAGAGTACCACATGAAAATGATAGAATTAATTTATTTTACCAAATCAGACTTATTTCACCCTCAGACTGCAGTTTGTATAGTGAAGTGATTTGCTACACAAAAGTAACTGTGTATAACTTATAACAACAACATTTTAAGCATTTTTAACAAGACTAAACTTAAATTAACAATGACCAGAGCAAGGCATCCGAAACCAACAAAGGTAACATTTAATACAAAATCATTTATTTTATCAACCCACTAATGTTACATGCTATTAATTAAAGATTACTTTATGCTTGATATCGTCGCCATTCCACACCACTTCATCCTCCCAGTGCAGCTGTGACACCATCAAGTAAGATTCGTCAGGGAAGTCTTCAGATACTCTTTGATCCTCTTCCTCATCAGGCCGCTACACACGGAAATTTTAAGTTTTGCAGAATGATCATGAAACAAAAATGGTATGATCTCACTAGAAAATTATCTGTTGAGAATGATAGGAACATCTTACGTAGTAAACACGCATAGTCATAACAACGTACAGTCATAAATATCCCTAAATGCCACATATCCTAACTGTGTTACTATGGCAACAGAAGACACGATGCAAATAGCGATTTTAAAAACTTGGAAAAGTCTTTCTTCCACTAAAAGAAAGGAAACAAAAAGCTGTTAACAGACAAATTACAAATACATATATCCACACATACAAAAACATTGTATAACATTAAGTATGAATTTCATGAGTTGACAAGGTTAATATGTACCTTATCTTTAAGTTTGAAGCCATAATTGAACCCATCGCCTGTTTCAGGTACCTCCAGCATGTCATACCAGACCTGTGCAGGGCCGAACCTCCAGTCAGCTACCTTTGGTCCCATATCATTGCTCTCTCCAAGTCCCTGATTGCCAGTCTGTGATTTGTCTTCGACTGGACACAGAAGTTTGTCCTGCAATATTGCAAAATGTTCAGTTCCCACAGACTGGGGACATGTATGAACGCAAGTTCTGTTGGTAAGATATGTAGCAAAAGAATCTAAAATGGAACAGAATGAAACTACTGATGCCGACAATTGTGTTAGACAGTCACCTCATCATCAGACTTGCACATGTTTGGTGTTGGTGGTGGTGCAAAGTTAAATGTCCATCCCCTCTTCCTCTCCCGCTGATTGTCTTGATCAGATCCAGAATCGGAGTGATCGTGGTGATGCTGCTTACGTCGCCGCCGTCTCTTCCGTACGCTGCGCCAGATCTGCGGCAGGCTACTTGGTTTCCCCGGACCAAATAATCGTGAGAAACACAGCACCTGTAGCATAACAAATGTTTGTATGCATTTCTCTGTGTTGTGCTGTCCAGTGCAGGTAGAGGCCTCACAACAGGCTGATCACCAGTTCAAACAGTCCTGTCGAATGTCTAAATGGGTTCATAATGTCAGAAGTATTTCTTAATTAGACCAGGCCATAAGGACTAATCCATAAAACATGAAGAAGAAAATATACAATTAGTCATAAGACCATACCTTATCCACACGAAAGTCTGGGAAAATTTCTGTAACATCAACATTCTGATACTTGGAAGGTAACATTGCTGCTAAAGGTGTGTCTAGTTTCCGCCGCCTGGCCTCCGCACTCGCTTCATATTCATAAATGTTACTGTCTTTCTCCGCACATGGTAGAGGTGGAGGAGGCATCAGCTGGATATCAGACTTCAAACACGTATCTTCATCATCAGCATCATAATCCGTTCCATCTTCTGTCTTTATTAGTGTGTCAGACTGCCGAGTCTCTTTTACCTCAGACACATCGTCCGCCAATTCATTTATGTCTGAGTAATCCACTGCAGAAGGTGACTTGATGTCATAGTCTGTGAAAAATAGATTTATATGTCAAAATAAAGTAACAAGCATGGCATGCAATATGCACAACTCATCATAATCTTCATTTTACTAACATAAATGAATAAGGTAAGCCATATCATTACAAAGTTCCTTTTTACATAACACTATCTATCTTCTTTTTATAGATTGCGATTATTTCCATTTATAAAGACAAGTTTCTCACAAACATGTGAACACATATTATAAAGGAATGAAGTAGCATGATTGTTTTAACACTGTACTATGTGTAATGAAACACAATGTGATGTTTACTTCAACAATGGATGAGGAAGGGCTAAGTGATGAATATATTTAACACAGCATTAATTTTACATTTCATTACAACATGTACTTGAAAAATCTTTGCCTGGGAACAAAACACATGCACTTTGATAGGAACCATGTACTTTAATTATGCATTAGATTTAGTATACAATTACTTTCATCTCTGTTGGTTTCAGATGCATCTTGTGGTTCTTGTTCTCTGTTCTCTTCAGAATCACTGTCACTTCTGACCTTCACTTGTTCTTCATCTATCACCTCTTTAAGGATGGAACTCAAGCCAAGTCTGCTAAGGGATGCAAGATGTCTCTTTGATTCATTATCCAACACATCGTTCTCCAATTGACCTGACTCATCTATGTTACCAAACAAGAAACCTGTGAGGTCAATGCCAGCGTCCGACGATCCATCTCTGTCATCATCACTGTCACCCATACTGCACCTGGAAATGAAATACCATCTCATGACCATACCAACAAAAATTATTATTATTAATTATGTTCTTGTATACAAATAGTCTGCCTCAGTAAGAACTCCTTTTTTTCCAACCGATTAATAATTTGTCAATGTTGGTCTCATGCACAGTCATGCTGTGTGGACCTGTAGGTAGATACCAGAGCCTCAATAATCAGGGGTCAAGCCAATAACAAAAATTATATATAAGGGTTCAATTCCAAAGAATTTTATTGGAATTGTCCTTATTTTACATTGATTTAGGGTGATACGTACTTCGTCGTGGCATCGAACTCCTTAAAGTTCATATTTCATTGCACTAAAATTCAAGGCAGCTCTGTATACGAGTAAGACAAGTAGTCTCATAACCCTATAAACTTGTCGTATTAGGTTGAAACCTTCATAACGGCAAGAAAGAAACATATTTTTACATTACGTTAAACTTCATCCATTATGCCAATCATAAGCATGAAACATTCGACGATGAAAATGTACAGAACGTGTTGCAACGACATTAATTAAACCTCTGTTCAACATAACATACTTACTTGTGTGTAAACAGTAATATTATGCCTACATAAATATGTTTGTTTGCTACACAGTATCATTAATATTGTGCTGTCATCTTTCAATCATCATCAGAACAAGAGTAGTGGGCTCAGCAGTTCAATCGGTAAGAATGCTATTTGGACACCAAAAGTCATGAGCTAAAATCACTACACGTTTGTAGTAACTTCTATGTAAGATTTGAGATTTTTCTGCACATAGGTTTGGTATTAGTCAATGGTTGTGTACAATCTGTGTGTTTCGTTTTCGAGGTTAGTGTTAATGTATGAACATTTGTTTGTGTGAACGTTCATGCACAGTTCAAATTTTAGTTTTCTGTGTGGTGTTAAGTAACGGATTATACAGTCGTCGCTGTTATAAGGAGAAACTGGAAACTATCAGTGCGATTGTATATAGAAATAAAGTGTAATGCTAGACATTTTACTGTTGTAGTAGGTGTTATCTTTAATCGAGAGTCTTTGAGAAGATAAAATTGCAATTTCAATTGGAATATCTTCCATGTTATAATCTTTTATTATCCCGTGTCTGTTTCCTCATATTTTTAACGGTCTTCACTTCCGGAACATATGAAGGTCGATTCTTTAACACGTCGACGAGTAAAAAAAACGCCTGACACGATTACATTGCGGTTTGTGCTTGTTTGCTGAAGGGGGGTGTTGTCTATATTGTTTATGTTTGTGTAAATTTTATGTAGGTAAGTGACGGTTGTACGTATCTACATTGTTCTTATATTGGATAGTACTCCCGGGTTGAAGGGAGAATAGTGCGAGTGGTTACATGAAACAGCAGTAAGCTATGTAAAATATGTAATGATTGTATCTTATAATTTCTTTGACATTGGCCCGATTACACTGTGCATGGTACACGAAGCCGGTGTTTGTAACAAGCATGTGATTGTTCGTCAAGATAAAAATATCTAGGCGTTGCCTTAGTGGCGCCAGTAGTGTTACAGTGAACTTGTAGTGCGGCTACGTTAGAAGTTTGTTCTAGGTGTATCATGGAGTAAGACTTAAAGGTGGGATTCAGAGACATTATGTGTATAACATTTTAAACGAATGTATACTCTCAATATGGCTACTGTCAAACTTAGTATACAGGACAAAAAAGACTTGGATAAATTCACCAAATTTCTGGCACTAAAAGCTGCTCAGATAATTGTACAATCAAGGCTGGGAGAGAAAGTTCAGACAAAGTGTAAACCACATTCTTCTGGAACGGACTGGGTAAGTATAAACATTTGTTGTCTAATCTTAAAACCTTGCATACCTTGTAGTGTATTGAAATATAAAGTATGTATACAAACAAAACTGTTTACACTTCTAATGACACTAATGCCAAACGTATTCCGACCTCAAGAGGTCATCATCAGTGGCAGAAATAAGTTAAATCATATAATACAAATCAAAAGTTGACAGTGGAAGCACTGTTCCGGAGAATCTGACGTAAATACGTCTCTGTAATGTAATGAAATGAAATGTAATAATTCTTATATAAGATAAGTACTTGTGATATTCTAAAACGTTCTTACTAGCACAAAATTATCTAGTCTACGACGCACTTCTTCCATAAGCGATTCACAGCTCAGCTCTTTACGCAATAACGAAAGCGGATTGTTGACGGCAGTAATGTAACAACAATGCCGAGTAAACATGACGTTTCCTAGGTAACATAACGATGCACGCAAGCTGACTATTGTTGTCGGTCCATGTTTACACATTGTTGATATGGATCTTACACATTTTCGTTACACGTTTTCCTTTCACTTTTTTGCCGAATGACCCTTCCGTAGAGACGTATTTACGTCAAAAAGATTATGGTATTTAATGGCATAAAAGGTATGTGTTTTACGAAACCATATTTATGTAACTGGGGTGGTCAAGGCCTGTAATAGGCTGTAGAACCAGTGATGATGATATTTATGTAACACCTCACTAGATGTTAATTGCACAAGACTTGGTGTATTATACTGGGCACTTAGCTTTTATGTCCAGTGGTTTGATTGCCGTTGTTGGTCTACATTGAGCAAGTCCCTGTGAGCAACATCACAGCATGAATGTGGTTGTAAATATATATACATTCTTTTCCTTCATACTAGATTAAATTCTGCATAATGGCAGGCTTTGATTTTACAAGAGTTGGGTTCTCATGATTTGCTATATGTTCAAAACCAGATTTAGATTTAAGATAAGCCAGATTTCACTAGTTCAGTACAAGTTCATCTGGTGGTGTAGCAATCACAGGAATGAAGCCAACTTTCTTGCTGAGTTTGTTTCATTTTGTGGTACTCGTAAAGTACAACTGAACTTTCACATTATGGACGTAGTGTTTGTTGAATTAAGTGAAAGTTCACAGCATGTTGTTTGTCATTATAAAGAGTCACTATTATGTAAGCCAGGATTTGTTGTTGATGTGGAAAACTTAAGTCTTGAAGGTGAAATTGCTTATCATTTTGACACTTATGCTCTGACAATTCAGCCTTGTATTTTGTTGCATAGTCTGAAAGAGGGCTTCACAAAGTATAGCCATGGTCAGAAGTGGCCCTTAAGATTTATAAATGTGTAAGTTTGTTTCTATATCAATAACAAATGATATTGTAAGGAAAATATTTGTACCAGAAAGAGCAAAGCTGAATCACGTATAGAGGAAGTCGTGTGATGGTAATTTTTTATACTTCTCATTTAATATTATTAGGGTCATTAAATCAAAGTATCACGTAGGTTGATATGGCAGTAATGCTCAGTGGTTACCAACATTTCAGAGGAACATGTCATATCCATCTTAATTGTTGCCATCGTAAATCTGAAGATAGAGTCAATACGTTCCTCAGAAACATTGGTAATGACCTACAAGATCACATGTCATCATAATCTGGAAAGCCACAAATTGATATCCTAACCAACATGAGTGCTTCAGGTCTCATACCATATCTTGTTTATGAAGTAAACTCAGCATCTGTATGGAATCTGACTTCCATTATTTTCTATACAGTGAGTGAGCCAGGCATCATGTCTGCTTGTTTGGACTATTAAACTTTGAAGTACAGTATCTGACTTTGGAATTAGAATTTATTTGCGTTCCATAGATTCTTCATAGTTAAACCAAGGATGTGGAACATGTCATAGTATGAATATGAATACTTAGTACAGGAAAATACCAAACGAGCCGACTTATTACATCTGTTTATATAAATATTTACAATATTTGATAATTTTCAATTGAAGCAAATTCTTCTCTGAAGTGAGATAAAAGATAATCTTTCAATGCTGATTTAAATACATTTTATATCATAATTTAAACATTTCTGGAAGAGTATTGAGTAATTTGATCCTTGTATAGTAAGCACCTTTCTGATAATGAAGTTAACACTCAGCTGATGGAGATTATGCTAATGCCTTGGATTTATACCATGTATGTCAGAGTTTGTTTCAAAATTCTGCATGTTGTCCGCAACGAAAGGCATTAATGAGAGTAGAAATTCACTTACAAAGGGTAGTATATTAAATTTATTTAATAGTTCTGTGCAAGATACTCTTATTTTAACACCTTGCAGATGGTTTTCTTTTGGTTGATGAATACTCTTTAAACCTTGCATACCGTGCAGTGTATTGATATATAAAATCATGCATACAAACAAAACTGTTTACACATTAAATAACACTTTGTGCCAAATGCGTTTTGACCTCAAGAGGTTATCATTGGTGACAAAAACATCAATTCATTAGTCGATAGTTGGTGTATTAATATACCAACTCTTGGAATTAAACGTTCAGTGTGGTATTAAATGAAGTATGGCTTTATAAAGTGTGGCCTTTTATGGTGCTTTATAACAGACTATCGTTTCATGAATTGTATGATTTTCATAGACAGATTAATGAATTAATGTTTTTGCCGCTGATGGTGACCTCTTGAGGTCGAAATGCATTTGGCACAAAATGTTATTTAATGTGTAAACAGTTTTATTTGTATGCATGATTTTATATGATGAATACTCGTTTGCTATCTGTTGAATTTCCCCGGAAGATTATTCCATAAGACATGGAATAGGAATAAGCAATGTCAACTAAATTTAAATTATCTACTTTCAACTGTGGGGTGACTATTCTCATGGCAAAGCATGCTGAACTTAGTTTTGGGATGATATATTCAATGTGTGTTTTCCATTTTAAGTTATCAATTTGTAAACCAAGGAAGTTAGTTGTTAATACTTCTGACCTGGACACTTTAACCTGTTGGTTTTCTATTAGTTCTAATTGAAGTGAAGGCTAGATCCTTTCACATATCTGTGTCTGTGCGCACGCGTGTGCGTGCATTGTGCTCCTGGCAACGTCAAACATTTGAATCACCATGAAGGGATGTGAAGAATTCAGATTTGAAATTTTTGGCAGTGTTAATATTGCACTTTGTTCACAGAATGTGTTCATGGGTTTTGTATGATTCTCAGAATAAACAGCACTAACCAGTTGATTATGTAATGGAAAGTGTTATTTTTTCCTTTGAGGTACAGACTAAATTTTTAAATGTTGTTCATCTTAAAAGGATTAAATAAGTCATTTGTGAAAAATAAGAATGAAACATATTCTGAATTTATGTGCATAAGTTTAATATGTACTCATTTGTTTTTGTGTGTCTTAAATACTGAAACACGCTATAACATTCATATATTGTGTGTGTTAGCAGTTTAACCTTGCAATTCGTGACCTACCAGAGGTTCTTGCCGAAGCGAAGAGGGCTCTTTGTGGTGAGGTGGTGACAGCCCGCTTACCTCTGTGTGTGGAGATATCTCTACGCACTGTGGAGGGTGACAGTATGATGTTAGAGACGTGGTGTCTGGGTGTTCTTCCAGAGCAGTGCGATCCCTCAGTCCGCGTTACGTACACTGTGTACAACAGAATGGGCATTCTTCTCAAATCTCTTGTGTCTGTGACAAGGGTCACACCAGCTTACAAGCTGTCAAGGCGCCAAGGGCCTGATTCATATGTCATCTGTTACCGTATTTACATGGGAGAACCTCAGTTACACAACCTGGGTAAGATAATATAATATGACAATACATAACAAATATATTTTAGGAAAGACTGTCTTAAATGGGTTTGCTGTAATGATGCGACTCGTATGAAATCAGATTTTTCTATTTCCTCATTCTCAGATCTATAAATGTCTCCTATAAAATATTAATGAAAGTGGTTCGTAGCTAATTCATTCTCTATATTCCTATACAGAACATTGTCATAAATTTGTCATCGTATCTGAGAATGATCTAGTGTAACTCATATTTGCCTCTGAAGGTTTATTATCAGAGGTTTGTCTCTTGATTTTTAGGGGAAGGTTATAACCAGGTGAGGGTAGGTCAGCTGTGTACTCCTGTGGGAACATTGCATCTGTCAGTATCTTATCGTACCAAGATGACTATCTCGCCACAGAACACAGGCAGAGACAATTCCATCATGCTGAAGAGTGACCACTTTCATCCTGACCTCAGTCCGAAGCACTTGCGATATCAACAGAGGTAAAGCTAGTTATCTCTTGATTTTCGTATTTTGGTTTTGGGAAAGATTTTTCTGCATCTGTCATTCTTGCATTAGCGTGAAGGCACAGAGGGAACCAATTTTTATGCCGTGCCATGGCAAGAAGGTTTTAGTTTATGTTTCTCACAATAATTGATGATCATAACGAGGCATCAGAAGTTTGAGATAGATTTGCTTAAAATTAAAATACTATTGTTTGTAGTTTACTTTTATTTGATATCAATGTGTGAAGGGATTGGAAAATTGCATTGTCATGATACTTTGGTGATATCAGTATAAAGGTATAACAAAAAGAACTCTGGAATATTTGTAACACTTCTACGAACCATTGAGTATTTTCTGTTGCCTACTGCCTGGAATGGTAGCTCAGTCGGTATAGTGACTGGTTATGGGCTGGGCGACCGGAGTTCGATCCCCGACAGGGGCAGAGGATTTTTTCTCTATCCTCCGCGTCCAGACCGTCTCTGGGGCCCACCCAGCCTCCTGTACAATGGGTACCGGGGTCCTTTCCCGGGGGTAAAGCACGGCCAGGGCGTGATGTTAATTGTAAATATTCACAATCAATTTACTTTCACTTCTGAATGTTATGTCTAAGCTTCATCCATACATCTTTATACAGTTATATAAAGAACAGAAGACTGAAATTGGGAATGTACAGCATTTTCATTTTAGGTAGTCACAAATGCAGCAGGTAACACTTTGAGCCATCACACTGATTGGTTTCATGGGAACATATGTAATGTCCTGACCCCACACTATTATTTTTGAAACCTTATCTGCATGTATCTTATGAAGAACTCTAAGAGATTTCAGTATTTTCTTCTTTTATGTAAGACATGGGGTAAAATAACTTTGCTAGACATGACAATTATGGTAGAATGATAAAAAGTGCTCCAACAGATATATTTTCATGAAAATTACGTAAATCTAGGTCTGGATACTCGTGTTAATGATAGCTCTCATTTTTTGCCAGTGAGGATAATAGTGCATCCCTAAGTGACACCATCAAGGTGGGGGCATTTGCTGACAGCTGTAGACAACAACAGATTCCTCTAGAGCCAGAATTGGAGATACCAAATGTGCCATTTAGTAGCCTCCTCGCCCCCCGGCAACAGTCGCCTCCACGGCCCTCTTCCGTTCAGCCCGCTGAACCTCCAGTCGAGACAGGAGGAGGAGCTGAGGTGGAGGATGATGGGAACGGCAACGTAACTCCTCGCTGTGATTCTCGGCGGTCGAGCTGTTCCATGGTGTCCAACAATGAGGACTTCATTATGGTAGACTTGGTAATAATTTGATTATGCAGTAACATGCATCCAGCTTCAGTGTTTGGGATTTGACATGTGTGGCAGTTTCTGTTGTTGAGGGTTCCCAGATTTACATAATAAGACATTTGTTAAATTTTCTGTGTGCTAGTGTTTATTCCTATCTCCTTTTGGCATCAAGTTTGTTGCATGCCCTGATATTTTCAAGCTGTGTGAGAACTGACAAATTTATAAATCACTACCTTTGATATTGTACTTAAATTTTGTGCTGCTTTCTTTAATGTCGTACTGGTCATTTCGTTGCTCTAGGAACTTGACTAAATTTTAACAATATTGCTGAAGGTTATGTGAACATTATATAGTCATCTTTGACATTGTGATGCCGCCACGGTTGTCTAGCGGTCAGAACGCTTAGCTTGTAATACTGGGGTCCCGGGTTCGATTCCCGGCGGTGCTCAGATTTACAACTTGTGTTGGGCAAGGCCATGGTCCAGGCATCACGGAGTTTTCCTCCGGGGTTTCCCCGGTTTCTCCGTGGCATCCCAACAATTACTCCACTTTCTTCATCATTTCGCGAAAAGGGGGTCACAGCAGAAGCGTTAAATATCGCGGTCCCGGTCGAACCCATGTACTGATGGGTCGTGAATCCTGGTAACCACCAATGCACACCATGCTGAATGGTGTGTACTGGATACAAAAAAAATTGTGGTTTCATGTGACGTACATAAAAATAAGATAAATGTTCAGAGATGTTGTTATATCAAAATAGGTCTGCATGGTTACAGCCCACTGGTGGTCTAAATTACTTTATTACCATGTGTGATTTTTTTTATTTATTTATGACAGCTGATTTTTACAATCTGTAAAATTAGATTAACGACAGTTTAGTCGTTGCCTTTCATTGCACGTCATGATTCATCTGTTTATAGAGATGTTTCGATTTTTTAGGAAATCTGGGAACCATGGTGTGTTTACAAGTAACTGTTAAGAGTAATTTAAGTAGAACAGATGTTTGTTATAACCTTCGTCATTAAATGTTCACACTTTGCATTAACCATCTTTGACAGCACTTGAAGTGTTAATATTAATCTTGAAGTTGCATTTGGTAGTTTGCATGCTGCTTGCAGGAATAATGCCTCGGCACTAGGACACCCAGCCTTTGACCACCCTGAACATTGCCCATTCAGGTTAATTTTATCCATTCTATGAAATAACTGTTTTGTTAGTGTGACTGTGTGGAAATGATCGTGGTGGATCATTTTTATCTTTGAAACAATTCAATCTGTTGTATTTGTTCAGTAAAATGTGAGAAACTGGCAGAGTCTCGGTCAAAAAACAAATTTTTAGTATAATTTGTTTTGAAACAAGATATTCTTACTGTTCCCTGTTCGGAAGAATGTGATGTTAAGACGAGACTTGTCTTCATTCTTTAAAACTTGTTATAAGGTGTTTCTTACTGTGATTTAACATGGGAAATTTTCGGTTATAAAGGATTGATCCTCTGAAAAGTGTAAATACATGGTTCCGCTATATTCGTTTGATGAAAGTCTAATCAAATGCTTATACAATGATCTTGGATTTCATTACAGAAAACACCGTTTGCTACAACAAATGCAAACAGCGAGCTCGGTGCTTTTTACCTGGAATGCCAGAGCGCCCCGCAACTAAAGACGTTCTCCGAGCAGCCAACGCTGGCAGAACAAGTAGGGGACATCACTAAAACATTAGAAGCGTTTGAAACAAGCATGCAAGAGTATGATGAAATGCTCAACTCTCTCTGCCTTTCTGATAACAACAACTAGGAACTGCGACGTTCGATGGCAGAAGAAAGGAATCCCAGTTCCTGGCAGCTTGTTTGAGTGTATGAACAAATATGTAGTTTTGTCAGTAAAACCCTCTGAGATGTTTGTGTTGCCAAGTTTACTGTTTAATTTTCAGGTCCTAAGGAAGCAGCAGAAGTTTTTAGTGGGATGTCAGATGATATGGAAAAAAATTTGTTACTTTTTTTTTTCATGAGTTGCTAATTATAAAAGATTTACATTTGGCTGGCTTCAAGCTATTTTTTGCCTTCTTAGGTGGGTGGTGGCCAAGAAGGTTGATATAATTATACTGGACACACTTGTGAACGTTCTGTTAACTGCCAAAGACCTATTCATATTTTTGCACACATAGGTTGAACTCCTGTTTTGTAATAAAAGAAAAAATGGTAACTCTTAATTTTTTGTAAAACTTAACTTCAGTTCCCACCACTTTACTTTCACCCCTTCCCACCCAAGTGGTGGAATTTGGTGCAGTTTATTTTCAGAAACAGTCCCTTACTTTCTGTGTCAACTCCAGTTGCATATTTTGAGTACAGTATGTGACTGATTTTAATTATGTTTTTTGTCGAATTGTTGATATTGTTTGACATCCACTGAATAATTTAGAATGTGTACAGCTTAGAATAGTAACGAGAGATTCCTAGGTAAGTTATGTTAAGGTAATATTGCTAGAAAGTGGTAATTTCAAATATTTGAAAGTAAAGTTATTTGAGATTAAAACCTGTATCTTATTGATTGCATTCTAACAGTGGGTTTTGTAGAAAAAGAAAGCAATGCAGTGTTTTTCACAGATCGATGCACTTGGTAAACAAATTGTCCTTCCTTCCCATGGGCTTGACTGATTACCCGTTTCACAGGATTCGGCCATTTCTACAAGTGCCGAGTTCTTTGATGATACAGAATAACATTCAGTACAAGTGGCCATTCTTATAAGTTCCAAGATAACTGACTTTACAGTTTATCAGGTTTACTTGTAGCCATTCCACCAAACTGCTTGGATCTGAGAAAAAGGCTGTGAAATAAAAAAACATTTGTTAACTGTAAAGTTACCATTCCAAATGAAGCAAGGATATTACCATCTCACGTACTAATATGGGAGATTTATAATAAGACTGATCTAACGGCATTGGACAAGTAATATAAGGTAGATGAATGTCTTGTAGAGAACACCTCTGTTTGCCTTATGTGCTGTTGCTAATTTTTATCAATATTGGTTTTTCTGTTCTGTGAAATGTCAGTATGAAAAATATATTTTCACCAGGGGTGAATACAGGAGTGGAAAGCTGTAAAATTTACAGCAATGATAACCAGCATCCTCCTCCTCTGTCCTTGACCCTTAACAGGGCGTGGTGGCGCTTAATGGGTCGGCTCTCAAACTTTTGAATCGTCCATCCATGAAGCGCTCTCTTGGGAATATAATCAGGTGATTTCCCCCTTGCCTGCCTGATTCTATGCCATTGACTACACTAGGTAGTGATAGCAGCATGCCTTGCTGATATAATTTATTGTTCAGATTTCACAAAATTGGTACACTTCACCCCAGGTTGTACGTAACGTACATTTTTATCAACATCAGCATAAAGCGGCCCCTAGACGAATGATATTGCACAATAATATTGCGAGGTGCTCCAGACCGTACAATATTATTGTCCAATATTTTAGCTGCTGATTTTCAGTGTACATTTGATTGTTGTGCAGTCAACATGTTAAGTGACACAGAAGCTGCGTGTGTGGCTATCGCTGTGGCTGTGTGTTTGAAGAAGAAGGAGAAAGCAAAGATGGATGAAGGAATGGTTCAAAAAAAGAGATGAGTACACTCATGAGAACTTATTAAATGACCTAAGAGTGAGTGAACCAGGCGACTTTCAGAATTTTCTGCGTCTAGATGGTGAATCTTTTGATGAACTGCTAAGAATGATTACCTCTCGAATTCAGAAAAGAAATACTACCTTGCGAGATGCTATCTCTCCAAGTCAGCGTTTATCTATTACACTATTATTGCGCAAAGATTGGTTTCTTTAATCACTTCTTGTTTTTCAGCTTCCGGATGTCTTTCTTTGTATTTTTCAACGAGTAGGTCGTATTGTTCATTTTTTTGTTTCGGTTGCTGTACTCCTTACTCTTAACATTCCACAAAGCCGACGAGTGTTAAACCTCTATAAATTCCAAAATGAACTTT
>NW_019060259.1:918476-954205 GCF_000696155.1 Zootermopsis nevadensis
GTGCAATAAATATCAAACCATTTTTGATTGACACAATATATTGCACAACCTTTCAATTCGTAACATAGACGATCAATATTATTGTACAAAACTGAATATTGCACAATAATATTGATCGTATAGGGGTTGCTTAAAAATGTAATATTTTAATGCGCTTTGTCTCTAATTTTCATGATCAACCAAATGTTTACATTAAGTAATATGTACATTATTATACATATGCAAATTATGTCCAGAAGTGTAAGTTTTCTGGAGCTAATTATATTTAAAATAAGTGGATATTTAAGCATCAAATTTGTCTGAATAAAGGATGGTAAGGACATTCCAATATCCAGTTGTAGGTATAATAAATTACAGTAATAAATATGTGTGCCAGGATGCTAAAAATTGCATTTCCATAAAAATTTTAAGTTTCATGAACTCTCTTTACTGTGTATGAGAGAGTAATAATTGATAAAAACTCTGTTTGTCGCAGGCAGGACCAAATTTTCTTCCATGGGCCATATCCAACCCGTAGGTCATAGTTTAATTCTGAGCTGTTTTCAGGACTTCCTTATAAGATACACATTTCAGATGTTTGTTTCTTTGCGTGATTTTTGTTTTTAAAGGTTCTCAAACCAGCACAGTATGTGGTTGCAGTACAGTATGATACACCGGTATAAAGTTACGCAGCGTTAAATATAGGTATGCACACTAGGATTCATCTGCATTTAATGCTGCGTAACTTTACATTGGTGTATCGTACCGCACTGCTGCTACTCCTACCTACCGCATTATTCTGAGAGAACTTGAATGCCCCTCCCGGCTGTTCGTTCACGAGTGGTGCTGAACAGAACAGGAAAAATTGATTGATGGGAATGTCATTACTTGAAGGTAAAACTTGTCTGCATATCCACAGATTTTTTTATTACACTTGACATGTACAATATGTATGAGCCTGCGATTTTACATTTTCATTTGTTTCAATTGTTGTTCCTTGTCAAGGATGTCTTGAAGCCCAGTGTTCCAGAGCCCATAGTGCAGTTCCAAAATTTGTTTAGCTCTCTGCACAAACTCTGTTGCCTTCTTGTGCTTTTCTCTGTGAAAGAAGTACATATCTTGTATTTATTTTTTTTGCAAATTATTTCATCATTAATTTATGAAAAGGTGTGAAAACCAAATCACTCGCCGTGTATAACAAATTTATGTAATTTAAATTTTAAGACATTTAGTGAATCAAATTTATTTTACAAGGGAAATAAACAGCAAGAAAATAAAATTTCATTATAAATCCATTAAATATATGTATCTGTTTCACTTCAAAATGAAACCTTTATCATGCATGTTAAATATCAGTAATCGGAATATAAATTAAAAATATTAAGGCGCCACTGTTTAATTGACCAACTATTGTCTTAAAATTAATTATTAAGTTACTTAATGTTTTGAACTTGCAGATTGTACCAGTGTTTCTGTTTTAGCTGTTATCTGTAACACTGCAGTGTTGTCACCTCCAAACTGATCGTTGAGTATAACACACTCGCACAATGTGTTTGTCTCGCTGTTTTATGTATTGAATGATGTGGGAGTGAGTGAAAAATGTTACTTGTTTTCTAAAAATAGATTTTTACCTTGTGAGTGAATGTGACTGAAAGATCAGTTTATCAAACAGTATGCTGTACACAATATGCATAAACCCTGGTCAAAATATGAGTATAAAGTTTTGGGATAAACTGTCCAATAGCA
The DNA here is from genome assembly GCF_000696155.1 of Zootermopsis nevadensis. The sequence continues at coordinate 920,202 of NW_019060259.1, forward strand.
TTTATATTGAGCACGCAGAAGTACAAGATAAATTGTTTCATTTTTCTGGATTACCAGGAATGTATACAAATTTACATCTTACTGAAGATACTTTCCAACGTGTATTTCACATATTTTTCAGCACCAAAATTTAGGAAATCTTGACAACTTGTCTGTGTTACCCATTTTGCCTTCCAGGGGTAATTTTCGTGTTCTTCTACAGATTGAAATTTGGTAGCAAATGATGTATATACCTTTTTTGTTCCCACATCACTTCTTCCGACCTTCAATTATGTTTTCATAAATGAACACTTAATGCACATGGCTCCTGTGTGCCTTAAATTAATGTATTGTTGGTCATGGCGCAAGGGACGTTGGTGTCCGGACCCATCTACTCCGTTGTGTTCTATTCCACTCCATCACTTACAAGTAAGCTGCAGAACCTTGGCCGTGTTGTGATACGTCACACATCATCACATCTGAAATTTTCTGTAGCTCATTGGCCACCTCGATGCTGTTGCAGCCAAACTGTTCCTCCACCGCGGGTAGGCACCGTAGCAGACACTCGACACTTCTGCCATAGTCACCTGTCAAACAGATTTCCAGTTGCTAAAACCATTAAATACACCACCCAAAGTTTATAAAACTTCCAACATGGCATGGAAGGAAGAACAAGTATGAAAAAAGTGTGTGATCGGCTTCGAGGGCATTTAAATGAACAACTTCGGCTGTACACTGTGTAGTTTGTGAAAAAGTTTGGGGAGACGTGTCCATTTTAGTATGGTCTAATGGTCACAGCAGCAGGAAACAAACTTACGAATGAAGTGCTTAAAAAATTATTTCAGATAAGGTATAGAAATTTGTACAGAAATTTAGGGTGGAAAATCCGTAGAAAGTGGCAGCTGTGTTGACTCGTATTAAACTGGTGTAATGGTTTAGGAATAAATTTAAGAGAAATTCTTGCTTACAAGCGAGCGAGACAAAGTTTCTGTGATGTATTAAGAAATGAAGAAGAAAGGACAGTATCTGAAATATTACAATAGAACCATTACAAGAAATGGTCAAGAGAAAGAAACATTGAAAAACTGGATTCCACCGAAAGCTTCAGAAATAAAAACACTGAGTAACTGAGCACTTGGAAGAACATGACGAAGATACTCGAGAGTAGTAGAACAGCGAAAACAAATATGAGAAGCATGCTTATGGAGAAGTTACTCATTCTGGCAGAAATGTTAATGGATGATGATTTCTGGGAATAATTCAGATAGGTGGTTTTTACCTAGCATGGAATAACACTTGGCTACTTGATCCCCACATGCACTGAGGTCCTTGTGGCTTCTGTACAGACAACGCTGCCTCAGGTTCCAGCAGGCCTCGAACTTCTTCACTGCCTCTTTCATGTCCCCCATGTCAAGGGCCATGGAGCCTTGAAGCAAGAATAGAGGAAAAATTAAACACAACTCGGCAGTAATCTGATGTTCAGTTCCGTCCGTCAACATGTTTAATTTGAAATTATCCCGACATGTTTAAATTAAATTTTGGTGCGTGTTGGCACAGGATTGGACATCGCTGATGGATGCTGTAAACTGGCAGTGAATTACTGAATTCAATGTCTGGTAGAAACAATTCGGACTCCTTGAAAAACAATGTTATATATTATGGTGATTCTGTACTTCAGAGGTATTTAAATGCCATAGACATCCTTGTTACAAAAAAAAATTCTGACAGGAAAGGGTTAAACGTGGAAGGAAACGCACAGCTAATGTTCTGAATTTAATACAGACCTTCGTTAAACAAAGCGTGTGCTTTGAATGTAGCCCCTGCCAGACTGCTAAAGCTCTGTCTGTGACCACAGTCGCTGCATGTCATGTGGTGAGCTGAGTCACTGCTTTGCAGCAAAGGACCACTGCATTCCAAACAAAGAAGTGCTGAAAACCGTTCCTGTAGTAACAAAATAGAAATTACAAGTTTCGACAATGTTCTTCTGAATCTTCATATTGTGCAGACTCGTAGGTAGATACTGATATTTTATAGGTGCTATCTCCATCTTCAGGGCTGAAGTGGAGGGATTTATATAGGGTTAGAGGAAGGGATTGGTAGGGGGAGAGCCAGTCAGAGTCGAGGAATAAGGAGAAATGTTCTGAGCCAACAGCTTCACCAAACTTTGGCTTCTTGCATTCTTGGTAATTAGTGTTCCTCAAAAGGGCAACTACTGTTACACTGGAAGGACATGTGTCTGACCTCTGTAGAATGGCGAAGTTGCTTAGTAGCTTGAAACTATTTCATGATGACTTACATGAAAGTCCTCTTGTCCTGACAAAGAACAGGGTCTGCAGTTACAGTAAAAGAAATATTGGCTCCTTAGTATGTCCTTTCTCTCTGGTGAACTCATGTGTCTGAAGTGAGGGCCTGGGGAAAGAAAAGTGGTTCTGACTAATTGCGTTAGAATATTAGGTTAGGTACAGGATACATACATTATTCTTAATTAGCAATAAGTATATGTGACCTGGATCCTTACCATAACAGTTGAATACTTCTTCTCCCTCGTGTATGTCCTTACATGCCCGGACAATAAGATACTGATTGTAGAAGCTGAAACAGAGTGCATGTCATTTAAATATTCTAGGAACTCATTATTCTTAATTTAAAGAAGAGGTGTGTGTTTAGGAGTCGGTCAACACCACACCATTATTTCAAAATCTTGACAAAATCAGAGTCAGAATTTGAAAAAAGTAAATCAGTGTTCAAATGTTGCAGTGTTTGGGTCAAGATTTATTATGGCTGTAACATGTACATGGTGACAGAGGGTTCTTATATTCAAAACCTTGAAAGTTCCAATAAAATTTTTTTGTGTTCTTTATATCCCTAAAACTTTCATTGTTATAGGCAACTTTTATTTTTTAAATTAATTTATAATTAGCCTGTATAATTTCTCCTTAACATTTATTAATAGATTTTATTGCTTGGATTTTGTTATATGTTCAGATATTAAATATTTGATTGCCAGAATGTAACATATGTAATTTAGTTATTTCTTAAGAGAAACTGTATTTTGTATATTTTCATTCGGAGTTGTGTTTCCCAGGATCCTTGTGTATAAGTACTTAACAAAATGATGATGGCAAAGATTTGTTCTTGGGTTATACGATGATGGATCATAACTGATAATCATAAAAAGTTTTAGGAGCAGATAATAATAGAATTTATTTAGAGGCTGAGAATAATCACAGTTAATGTGAGTCAGGATAGCTAATATTTTAAACAGTATTGTCTTATGTGCTTCATGATACAGAGATAGCCTGGAAAGCCAATTTATTACCTGTTAATGATATTAGGGTCACAGGAATGGTTCATCATGCTTGCCGAAGGATAGATGGCAGTTGCAATTCGAACCTGACGCTCCATCAGAACTTCTTGATTTTCATTTTCAGGCTGTGATATGTCAAGCTTGGTGATTGCATGGCCATTACACACAAGCTGTGCAATGTGTCGTAATATCACGCCTCCCACAAGGCAGAGAACAGATTTTCTATCCTGTAGTAGGTCAGCAGGAGAGAGAGAATTTGCTTCCTCCTTGAAATAGTCTGTGCACTGACTGAGGTATAGGGTCAGCATACAGGCAGTCTGAAACACAAAAACAACTGCAGTCGCGTGAGAAACGTACGTTAGCACTTTGACAGTACATCACAATAGACTGCAGAGAAAAGCCAAATGACTTCATATTTGTAGCATTATTTTCTGGTAATGTATTTACTGGTTCCCCAAGCATGACGGTAAAGAATAAATCCCTGCCCCTGGTGGGAACTGAAACCCAGTTGTCCATCTCATAAGTAAATTATGTGTTACACTCTCGCAGAAAGGAAATATATAATTTTTTTAGGCTGAAAGAATTAGTTTTCTTTTTGAGTACACAAGATCAACATTTATTTGTAGGAGAGAGTTGCACAGAATTTGTAGCAGCTGTACCATGGCATACTGAAACAAATCTTGATGCTGCATATCTTCAAGATGAGGCATCAGGTGATATACAGCTCTGTAGTTGTCCTCTTTGTCTCCATAAGTGTCTTCTAATTGCGGTAGACTCTTCTGAAGCTTCATATAAGATCCTTTTAGTTTGGGTAACGGTCCAGCCTTCAGAATTACACGGAGACCTAAGTGAGCAATACCAATTGAATGCAGAAGTTCCAGCCCACCATGACACTCCCATTGGTGGTATTGATCCCAGGACTCCTGTCTGCATGCCTCACTGCAGTACAGAACCATCGTACACTCCCAGCAACTGTAAGAAAACAACAAACAAATTTAATATATTCACAGGCAGTCTGAAGAAATCTTATGGGATTATAATTTTCTGTATCCTTTTTTTTAAAGTAGCTCATTTGACACTACAATGTGTAGACATCTCAATTTTAAAACTCTGGGATATTTTCAAAGTACTGAACTCTATTGTATGGGGTATTCTCTGAAGAGTTGGTAGTTATTCAGTTATACAAGAAATCAGGTGATTGTATTACTGTGGAATATGAAGGTTTACCACCCTCAAAATATAAAAATTATGCCTATAGAGACTTACGGTATTGGTGAAACATACGTTCTACAGCAGTTGTGGCAGTGGGCTTTATATTGAGCTGGTAGTACTACAAATGCATATGGCCTCTCAACGAACAGTATATCACCCATCTTTACGTCTCTGTTTGCTATAACATGTCTTCCTTTTCCTTCACTGTACCTGTATATTAATTTGAAAATACAAATTAGCAAAGTAAATCCCAGGTTAGTTAGAAATGCTGACCTTTCATCACTGACGTCAGCATTGTTAAACAAAAGGACCAGACGAAGCAACTCTAGACAAGTAACCTAGGTGTTCCCCAGACCGTTTGATTACAAACAGCCCTACTCATTTCTAACCTGAAACACTTGAAACAGATCAGGACATTAATTTATCTGGGATACTGGGAACAACCCGTTCTTCAAGTGCCTGAGCACTGCGGGTCCCAACTTTTTTCGTTGGCATGATCTATAGACATTCGGTAGGACTCCTTGGACGAGGGATTGGCCCGTCGCAAGGCCTCTACCTGTACACGGGACAGCACAACAGAGACAAACATCCATGGCTTGACTGGGATTCGAACCCACGGTCCCAGCAACCAAGCGGCACAAGGCCCGCGCGGCCACTACGGACCCCCCATTAATTTATCTTCATATCATATTATACCTGAGTATTTTCAGCACATTTTAATGTATTTTTTGCCATAATAATGAAGCACAAAAGGAGAATGAAAAAAATCTTAATACATTTTAATCACCTCCATATTTTCATTCTGTATGAAACCATCACTTTCCAAAAATAATTTACCTCTTACTGATTATTTGCGTCTGAAAGGGCTAGCAGAAAGAGATATCAACTCTCATGGGTAGCATGAAAACCAATAAAAGTCACATCTTAAGCTCAGCTTTCATTATAGAATAGAGAAAGCTACAAATGCACTTTCTGATACCTGAGATCCAGAGCTATTGATGCGTATGCAAATCTCTCATTTTCTCCATATGTTGGTACAGGAATCTGAAATGGTTCAGAGCCATCAAAAGTGTTTTGTGTGCTATCAACACTCAACTGAGAGGAAGCTTTAGCCAAAGCTGTTTCAATGTCCCTTTTAAGAGAAGCTGTAAGAAAATATATACAGAATCATAATTTAAAGATACAATTTCATTGCCATAATGTGACTATACAGACTTGCATAATTTGTCTTTCTTGCGGCTAGATTATTTATGAGTGACATTATAGGTAACTGGAGTACCTCAATCAGTATAGAGACTGACTACGGAGCGGACAACCAGGGTTTGATCCCGATGACAGGGCAGAGGATTTTTCATCTAGCCTTACATATCAAAGTTTCTTTTGCTCTTATGTTCTTATTTTTGTTTCGGATAATACTTATTTGCTGACATTTATCTTAATATTAACAGTAATAATAAAAGAAAGATAACAATAATAACAGTGACAAAAGAAAAAGTGCTGCCAACAGTAAGGTATGGTAAATATTCCTTTACCCAAGTATAATGACGCAGGCAAAAATGAAGTTTCATTAATGTTAACCTTGACACTTGATGAAGAGTGGTCAATTTCATATTGCAGCTGTTTTATCTCTGAAAAGGACTCTCCCTCCATTCGCCTGACAGGACTAAGCATGATCCTGAAGAAAAACCCTGCCCCTGCTGGGAACTGAAAGCAGTTATCCATGTCATGGCCATCCACTTTCTTCGCAACAATTTCAATGCATGTGGTTCGTGGGTACAGAAGACCACCCCTTCTTCTTTTAGGAGTATTTTTGATGGAGGAACTTACCTTTCTTGCACAGTGGCATATCCTTCACGAGTTCTAAACATTTCTGTGCAGACTGTAATGCTTCTATTTGTTCCTTAGGCCTGTTTAGTTCAGCGAGGCATTGACCGCGCCTGACATGCAGTTTGTAATGGAGTGATGTTGGGTAGTCACTTTGTAAGGCAAGCGAAATGTCTTGCAAACATTCCTACAACAGGGGGTGGTAATAAATATATTTGTGCATTAAACTTAGCATAAAATTATTAAAATGTTTTCATCAATATATCATCTTTTTTCAGGCTGACCAAAACTTAGTGCTTAATGCATTACCATTTACTGAACAAAATGAGAAACTTCAAACAGGGCAGTTGATCCTTTAATAAACCTCAAAGACAGATAAATAAGAGATATACAACAAGTCAGGGTAATTAAAATGTATTTAAAAAGAAACAGTAATATGGGCGATCATCATAATACCTTATAAGCACCCAAGTGGAACAGGGCTGCTGATCTATTGGCTAATGCAAGTGACAACTCTTCACTGTCTCTTGGCGCATTAACCACACTCTGCGTGTATAGCGCTAAACTACCTGCATTGTCACATTTTTTAAATTTTTCATTTCCCTCTCTTCGGAACTTTGATGCCCTGGAAGCAGACTTCACCCATTTTGCATTACTCTGTGTAAATATGATCCAGTTCAACAATTTATCCCTGAAACATATGTTGAAATGTAAGTTTGACAGCAGCATACACATAGTATTGTTCCCCTGGTGATCTTTTCATTGGGTGATGTATTGTTGCAGAATTTGGTCTAATATCATGATTCTGTTCACGAGACTAATAAGTGCGTAAATACCATACTATGGCATCAAACTGAAAAGCATCATATTAAAGCATCCTCTTTTACTTTAAAAACATTTATGTGGTGTGTGGCAAAACTACAGATTGTAGATAACAAAATATGATTAAATTAAAATAACGAAAATTATGTCTGGCATAACCCCTCAGGGACAGTAGCATTAATATCCCGAACCTGGAGCATTCAAATTGAAATTTTGTGTCTTGTCAGTATGTCACACTAGACATTGCTAGACTCCCTTAAGTTTGGTATATGGCATTATTTTGTAGTAGTTTTAGGAGCAGCTACAATTAGGTTAGGTTAGCTCCTGATAAATGATGAAGCAGGGAGGAGGGAAGAGTAACTTCCATCCATAAGTTTTCCCTCGATAGTGCTACTTTAATATATTATAAACATATCGTTGTCACGTTAGTCAGTGGCCGCGGTGTTTCGAGGGGTGAGTATTAGCTGCTCGAACATTGGGGTTATGGATTCGAATCCCAAAGGATGCACAGCTGTAAGTCCGTGTTAGGGTACGTTCATGAATTGTTTTTCGGCAAAGCAAGGCTCAGAATAGTCTGCAGGCAGCGTCTATGGTGTGCTATTTATTTATCATTGTTATTTTAGATACCTACATTTACGAGCATTACATACCTGTATCTCTTTTCATTTATACATATATCAATAATATCCTCCTGCAGTTTAACTGATGATATTCTGTTAAAAGTGTCAATGCTATTAGATTCTAATGTGAGAGCATCTAATAGTTCTTGCCACGACTTCGGCAACATATTTAAAAACACGCGTTTGAAAAACGGAGCCGGCCGGCAAGAAGTTTCAGATTTGGATACTTGATGGCGGTGCATCACGACGGGTTACAACCGTCTCATTATAGTTGTTGTCACTAGAGTGCAGACCACTCTATGTGACGTAGATGTCATTGAACACTTTTTCGTGCCACATGAATCTAATCAACATCATAACATTTTTCTTCAGTAGGATCTAGCTTTTCTTGTATCCATCTACATGTGGCTGCATCTTCAAAGTGCTCTTTCGTCGTCAGATTTTCCGACTAAAATTTTGTATGGGTTTTTAATTTCTTCTTCATGACTCACCCATCTCATCTTCTCAGTTTGATCATCCTCATAACATGTGACGAAGGGTCCATCACTCAGCACCCTGTTCTCATTTCTCCTTTCAACAAAAAACTAGTGACTGCATGATGGTCGTCATTCATTTGAATTTTGAGCATAGTAGTTTTGTAGTTCTCTCGAGGCGAATACGACACTAGCCAGATACTTCGTACTGTTACAGTCCATAATGTTTCCTTTCGTAATTTCTTAATAGTTACATGACCAGAGCATTTGACACAGAGACATTCAGACAGGTTTGTTTTTGTTTTGTTTTTTTCCCCTGATTTATTATTTTACGATGCATTTCCGGCAGGTTCAATAGCGTTGAATGGGAACCGATGAACCAAAGGCGTATAAATGACGGATGGAGAGAAAAGAGAAGAGTGAGAGGAAAAAGTAATAGAAAGAGAAAAAGAAAAAGAAAGAAGAAAAACAAAAGTGATTAAAGTTATAATAAGGTATTTCAGGCCACTGTCCCATATTCATACAGAGTATCCAAGTGTAAGTACAAAGAGGGTAAACAGTATAACTGGCATTCGAGCCACTAGCGTTCTTTCCCCATTCCACACAGCGTTTTCAAGTCGAGCGTCAGTGACTGGCCGTTCCCACACAATATGAAATCCCAGTAGCGTCCTTCACTGTCCTATCGGTGTGTTCGCTGGTAAATTGAATGCTCCTTTGCTCTATGTTCTGATGGGTCAGAGCTAAAACGTGTAACAGTAATTGGACCTAACTCTTTAAATCTAAAGCTCGTCTTTTAAGAATTTAATCCGTACCGCAAAGAAAACACAGCACTTCGCAATTACAAAGTCCATATGGTTATTGTTATTTAACCAAAGGAAACAAACCCTCTTTACAATGAAAATTACACCGAACACAAAAATGTAGTTACTGATTTTTAAATCATCTGGTACTTATAATTTCCACTCGTCTTTAATGGGTTTGATGAAAGCGTTCAATTTTTGTGTCAACAACTGTTCAAATTATGTTTTTGCATGGACCATCGGTTCTACAAGTGGCAAGCCTTTGTGAACTTTATAATTAACCTTCGTAGTTAGAACTTTAAGTTAAACGGCCTAAGACACCTAAGTATTTGTCTGACATGAACATTACTTCAAGTCTGGCTCTGAAATTCTACATCTCCGGGACAAATCCAACTTTATTACATTTAGAGGAAAGAATATGTGTGTGTGAGAGAGAGAGAGAGAGAGAGAGAGAGAGCGAGAGAGAGAGCGACAAAACTTTCATGTCCAGAAATTTCTGGAATCAAATATTTTGACCAGCTAAGCGACTACTTGTTTATGAAGAACTCTGCTCCATACCGTTAGATCTGGAGTAGAACCTAGGGTGTGCAAAGTGACGATAATTGTTCAAAGCCATCTGAAGACATTTATACAAAATTTGAATAATAAGTATAAAATTTTATGAAGGTGTGGTGCTTTTTTGTCGACTCTCAGATTGAAACCCTAGCCGCTTTGATTTTGTTAGATGGTATTTAGTAACTCTCAAGTTTTAATTAGTTACAACTTGGAATTTAGTTAATATCATATATTCATATCAACTCCTTTATTTTACATTGTGCATTCTTTATTTAATAAACATGTTTTCGAAAAAAAACACGAAATATTGCGCAATAATCACCTTTTCTCTGGTGGTAACAGCGGAGTGATACAAAGCGTTGGTGGAGTAATCGCAAGTTTGCACTGAGGTTCGCCTTTTTCGGGGCTGCTCTGTGACGTCACTCAGACACACGAACGCAGTGACGGCCTGGCCAGTAGCCCACCTTTGTCACTGATTCCCTACTTTAAAAGACCATTATCAATGACAGAAAGTTCTAACAAGTTTCTGTTTTAATTACAAGATATTATGCTGAAAAAACAGGATTGTTTTTGGTGTATCTTTTAATATTTTTGTTTCTAAGCAACAGGCAAAGAAGGCGTATAGAGCACGTGGAGGCAAAACTTTAAGCATTACAGACGTCGGTGTAAACGCTGATATAGTGGTCCCCCAAGCCATACCCCACTACTATGACAGATTTACTACGTTTCAGTTGTGACAGTTAAGTTCAATCTTATCAACCGGAAGATAAACACCTGGTTCGGACTACAGGTCCCTCCGGCGCTGAACGTAACTTGGTTAAAGGGTTGCTGTGGGTTTAAGTCGACAGAATTTTTTCCCATCTAGGCTCATTTTTATCCTTGACCTATCTGACTCCAGATCGCCATACTTGGACTCAATGATCGATATAACATAACCTTTATCTTTAACAGTTTCAACTCTGCAGCTCAAACAATAATGCAATACATTGTACAATTTTCTGTATTATCTTCTTTATTTTTCTCTCCTAAGTCCAAACACTTCCCTCAGCATTTTGCTTTTCACTCACAATGAGACAAAATGTAACAAAAAATAATGATCTTATAATTAATGTAATTTTATAATTATCAAATTTTAATATCTACAGGATATGACTACTCCCGATGTTTAGTACGTCTGCATGTACTACGTTGAATTTGATCTTTGAATGCCATAAGTAAAGTATTCTTCACGAGCCGTCACTGCATATCAGGTGCACTGCAACTGGACACAGTGCCATCTTTCGGGCGAATTCCTTCATCACACTTTCCCACGGCTCTATTTCAGAGAGTGGTTGCTTATAGCTGGGGTACGATGTGTAAGCCTGCCTGTGCGCTGGTTCTGTAGTTTGTAAGGTAGGAACAGTGTCCAATGTCGTAAGTTGTATTAAGTGGACAACTTGCTATTTTTTATGATGTCGTATTAATTCAGATAAATTATGTGTAGTCGGAAACGCCCACAAAGTACTTCACTTTAGTTTGGTAGTTGAAGAAAATAGTTCCCTATACTTTACGTGTTACGTTGTTTGTAACATTAACGCATTATTAACTATAATTTTATAACAGTTTATAAAATTTTGAAATCATAATTGCAGCTTGAATTTTATGTTCTTAGGCCAAGAACATTATAATTATGATATTTACATTACGATATACATTCCAACACGGAGAAGCGGTTCTGAAGTTCGCTGAAATTTTGGCGGTATTTCGCGATGAATTTTGAAATTAACAACTTTTCTAGAAATTCGTAGTAATCTGTTTACTCAATTTTAAATTCGTATAAAAATATTTCAGACTATAAACTATGCAGTTCGTATGTTGGAGATGTATACAACAATATGAATAACTTGTTGGAAACATTGTAGCTATTTTGATTTTTACGAGCGTAATATTTTCGCGCTTACACCAATATCCAAAACTTTTCTGAATTGCACAATACAATAATAATTAACGTGCCCTGTAAATTTCTTGGTAACTTGTTTTCCAGATTTTATTAAACATTCTGGGTTTTGCTGAGGCCCATAACCCACATAATTCACGTCTGTGATCTATAGTGTTTAAATTTAGTGCGTCCATTGTAAAGTTGTACGTTATCATTTACAGCCAAATTAATGTCAGAGTAAAGACAACAGAAAATTCCTAGAAAAAGCAATTCCATTTAGATAAATATTCCTTGAAACATTTTGAAATTAAATCTATTAACATTATTTTTCTTCTCACCCTTGTGTCTCCAGGTTCTCTATTAGATGGCTCTGGCAGTCAAATCGGGATTGAGTAGAAATTGTGCAGTCAGTGGGCTGGTCACTCAGATCATATCTTTGTCAAATTGTTTTTAAATTTATTTATAGTCTGTGCCGTTCTATCGCTAAAGGGCCCGTATTACATGATGACATAATATAATATAATAGTAACCAGCGCCTCTAACGTGTTAAGTAGGTATTATTATGGTAATATATTTTTTATGTATTTTGTAACATTCGAGCACAATCAAATTAATATTGTGCAAGGTTATTATGGCAAAAATCAAACTAAATTTTTATTTTTGGAGTGTGTATAATTTTAACGTGTAATATTTCCTTTGCGTTGAAAATTTTTCGCAAGCTGATTGTGGCCTCTGTTCCATATAACATTTGGGCATAACTTAAATCATTTACATTAATTTGAGAATTTTAACCTTCTATATACATTTTTGGGCTTTTCCATAAATTACGAAATGACTTTCGGATTGTTGCGTGCGTATCCGATTGCAACTACTCTCTAATTATTGCGGTGTAGTTTTGTGTTGTGTTGTGTCAACGGCAGCGAAGTGTAAGTGGAAACAGCAGTTGCAGACTTCGAACCACGGACCATGTCAAGAGGAGCTGCGCGCAAAACGTAACGTTAAAACAAAATAAATAGTGTCGGCCGAACTCTTAACGGTTGAGGACCCATCCGCTGGAGGATGGGCTGGGTACTTGCAGCAAATCAGGTACGACATAGCATCGGCACGGTCTTATCATGTCAGTTCGGCCCCAGGCTGTCATGATAATCTCATCGCACCGTGCCAGGCAACTCTGTATTTGATGCGGTAGCCGCCGTGACTAGGGCATGTTAGGTTAAGGTCAAGTTGGCAACCCTGTGCATTTTATATGTTTTTTTATAGTTTGAAAGGTGTTCTCCCGCCCTCCCCGTTAAGGTTTTAGTTAGGTGTTGTGAACTTAGCTTTTGTGTCCAGTGGCTTAATGGACGTTCAGTTAGGAGGGTTTAGTCTTAAGTGTTTCTTTGTATTTTTTAACACAGGGTGCCAAACTTGACAGGTTCAGTCGGCACGACCAATGAAATCAATGCGAGAAGGAGAGAGAGAGAGAGAGAGAGAGAGAACTTTTGTCTGCTCTGCCTGTTAATAACTCGCATTGCAGGGACAAAGATTCAATCAACAATAAATTATAACATTTTTGTTTTTGTCTGTCTTTCGCCTCAGTGCTGAAAGATGTATCTGAATCTATAAATATATCAGGAATACTAGAGTTAAATATTGTTTGTCTCTGTATTAATATATTGTGTATTCAGTTATAAAATGAGCAAAGATTCATCGTTAGAGAGACATCGAATATTAAACTGCAGTAACTTGGTACTTGAACGGATGATGAAAAGTGATCGAACTTTGTAAGTTCGGTGATCAATCACATTTACGTTTTAGGTTCCACGTGCCAGTAAAATCTGCGAAATCGGTGTCGGAGTTAAGATTTTGTATGAACGAAAACTTTGCTGACGTAATTCTACATTTTGTTTGAGAAATTAATTTGAATTTGAATTGTCGCTAATCGTGAAGCCTTTTTCTTGCTGGAGTGATGATTTTTCTTGGCGAAGCATCAAGGTAAGTGAGGGGAACGCCATTGATTGTCCTGGGCTTTCGACGTTTTATCTTTTAATTACAACACGAGAAATCTGAGTTGCGATTTCGACAGAAGTTGTCGATTTTAAAAGAAGAAGACCATCGGTTGGTGTTGTTACGACACTTGAGAATTATGCCTTCCACATGTCTTCTGCGTTTTTATTTTTGGTACTAGATGGCTTATAATTGTGATATTTCAAATGTCATTGAGTTGTACTTTTTAAAGTGGGCAACTACAATGAACAAATGGTATTCTCAGTTATACGTCATCCATGATCAGCGAGCGATTAATTAATATATGCCTTATCGGATAAATAAGTGGACCTTGTGTGTGAAAGAAAAGAAGTCATGAATACCAACAACACAGGTAAGGATTATGCCTTCATTTTCTTAATTACAATTTTTGTTTGTTCCTGTTCTCATAACAGTGATTTTGTTTGTTTTTATTGTTTTTGGTCCCGCTCATATCCTGTGCCTCAATGTGGTGAGCGAGTGAAACAAAGAACGGTGCACGCCCGAAATAATGTTTGGACACTGATTGAAAACTGCCATTTTTTGCCATAAAATAAAATTTAGTGATGTGCACACATTTTAACTGACTTTTAAAACTTTTAATATTATTTCGTAATGTTTAAACGCCAATTAGTTGATAGTGCTCGTCTGTCGATAATTTTTTCCCTGTTGGCTGCACAGATTTTAATTAAATATTTGATACCGACCGTATATAAAAGTTAAAACCACCCCATTACGCGCCATGCTGGTACTTTAGGGATTGCCGGTATAGCTCCTGCTCATTTTCAGCCTCGACACTAGATGGGGTGTGTGGTCAGCACCGCGCCCGGCCGTGCTTTACTGCATGTAATGTACAGAAAAATACGCAGTTAACGTATATATAAAAAAATTTCCGAAGTTGCCCGCACAACAAAAACGTTTCGGCAGACCTGGTCTAGATGCATTCGCTAAATTTTGAGCGGATTATTACAAATTCTCAGTAAAGCTGCATGAAATTACGATTTGCGCAAAGCCCAAGACTTATCAAGCAAATACACGGAATTCGTTTACAGATGGACTACGAACATAATGTTAAAATTATCCGGCATTTTATTATTTACAAAGTTAAATTGGTTGTGTATAGTTTTGTATATTTATTACTTTTTTTCAAAAATATCAGTAAAAGCCTCTACAACGTAGCAAATATTTATTTTATCCAGGTATTGTTTTACGTGTATTTTGAGTTACGTAGTAAGCTTGTCTGATTCACGTAGAATTACTGACTTAAGCATTTCCGGTTCGCCATTTTATAACATTTGTTGTAGGAAGGTGTTCGATACGCAATTTCGCAATTTGATGGAAGAATACTTTATGTTCATCAAATGAAAGAGAGTCTGTGAATTGTAATAAATCGTACTTTAATTATTGGTAAGTTTTGATAAAGCAGAGTGGAATTTTTTATTATATTTTACATGCACCATTCTAAAAGTTAATGGAAGGATGCTTTGTCTAGAATGGGTGAAGCTATGCAGTTTCATTATGTGTGGGTTTGTGTTTACTTGTGTATATGGGAACTGAGCGAATTTTTATACTTTTGTTCATTGTAAATATCATTGGTAACATTTCGCATACACTTTTGCCATATTTTATCTTACCCATCATTTAGTAGCCTACAGCGAAGAGCCGTTTTAACTTCTAGTGTTGCTAACTAGTGATGCCGTTAATGTTCATTGTATGCGATGTGCCGTAATATTTCAGGTTAATGTAATTTGTACTTACCACTACTTCTTTTTAATCCCAATCCACAGTTAGTGCTGGGAACATTTAATATATTCTGGAATAATAATTATTGAGGTCTGTGAATATTCCTTGAAATGAAGCCCAGTGTGACTGGTGTTTTTAAATGACACCCATTCCCCTATTCTTACATTGCCAATGCAGTTAATGTTTTATGTGTTTTTGTGAGACCTCAGACTGAATTATTATGGTTGAGTGAAATTGTGTCTGTGTTAACTTCTTGGCCAGTAAGGGTGTTGAGCACCGCAGATGCCTCAGCTCAAGTATGAGGAAAAGGGGAAGTTCTTTTCTAATGATGTGCATTAGTCCTCTGACTTTTAACTGCAAATGACATAAATGATAGTGTTTAAATTATCTTAGTTTTTCTTGCCTTGCAGATGTAATTGAGATGAAGGTGTAGTTCTATTTAGTCGTGCAGCAGTTCTTGGGAGTCAGCATTGAAATTATCATCTAGCTGTACTAGGTAGTCTCACGAAGAAAGAAGATATATTTTGAATCACGAAAGTCTGTAAGGTAAACCCTAAGAAAAATTCATTTTCCCAGTTCCACTGTCCTTACATTTTTAGCACATTTTTTATTATTGGACACAAAAATGGTAAAGGTCAATCTGCAAAGAAATACACTAAAAAATTGATGACATGTCTGGACTATTCCTGTATTCAACATTTCCCACCTGTGCTTCCTGTTTGAGCTTCATATTCCAAACTCGAGGGACAGTGTCACAGCTGGTGGTACTCCTGCAGGAGAATGATACCAACATTTGCATATATATGTGAATAGATTAACTGTAGAGAGCTCAAAACAATGCACTTTTTTGTGCTTACTTCGCAGGAATAAGTATTATAAATTCCCAGTCCAAAAGAAATTTAGTATGTTGTTTTCAGCGAAAAAATTAATATTCTCTGATAAGTTAAGTACTCTACATTAACTACTTATAGTTGGCATCAGTAAAGGAAGTACATAATTTGGAAAATCTGGTATGGACTTGCATTTTGTACGCAGTTAGGTATGGTCAGACTTTAAATCTTAGCAGATGTGAGGAACATGCTGTGTCCGAACAATAGAAGCAGTGGTGCTTGCATCTGTTATGAGGAGTGGTAGGTGTGATTTTATCAGCAGTATTTGAACCTCGCATAAAATATATTTAAAGATGAGTAGTAAGTACATTAGGGACTTGTTCTTTTCCACCTTGAGTACTAAATTTCTAAGAATAGTTAAATGAACGTAAATATTTCTGAAATTACATAACCATGCTTTAGGATGTCAGGTTCTCACAGTGGCGAAGATGTTAACGTCTTCTGGATTGCCGTGCCGCATGGACTCACAGATAGATATCTGTTTAAAACACCACTTTATGCTCCCCGACACCGAGGCCTTTATTTCCCTCCAGTTCTCTCTGGCTGTTGTGCAGAGAATTTCTCATTCCTGCATCCCTTGGCATTGTCTGACTGCATCTTGATTCCACTCTCCTTTCTGATCCTATAAAAAGCCATTTTTTCTCGGTCCAGACTCGGCCTTCCTCTCTCCCCATACGAGGCCTTCTTATTGGCCCTGACTGTCTGATTCCTCTGTACCAGTTGGCCATTTCCTCCAGCATAAGTAACGCTGTGAAAATTATCCATTTTCCAACATCACTTAAGTTTTAAAGATGGAGGCAGTATGTTTATCTGAAACATTAGTAGTTACCTCAAGTTCACACAGTGTTATAATTCAGATTACCAACATTGACATGCTTTAGGAGGTTCTGTTATAATTTTCAGGGTCCTTAAGAAGCAGTCCCTTTTATGGCTTTAGAAATCAAGAGAGACTTTTATGTATGAAAATGATTTACAAGTATAATTATAATAAACATTTTACATTTTTTTTCTTCTAACTTCAGTATTCAAAGAACTTTATTTGAGATCAGCATTTTTTTAATCTGGTAGGTTATGAAGCATTAAAATGGTAACATACGTTCATAACAATTAATATCGAAGTTCAGGACAGTATTGAACGAAGATGCCAGCTGCTGCATATTCTAGAATTGTCCAGAAAGTAATAAGGAGAGATTGACACCGGATCAGTAACTTTCAGAAATCTTGAGTACCGTCTCAGCTTTGTGAAAGTAGAATCTGGGGATGTGCGTCTTGCTCGCATTCCTTACAGTCGCAAAGCTGAGTCTTGAACAGTAGTCTGTGATGAAAACATTCTGTAGTTGGACCTTCAAATGTTTGTGGACTGCACATCAGACCAGCTGCCAGAGCATCAGTAGATGGCAGTATTGTTGCTCTTTGCCAGCGCTACGTTAATCTGATCATTTCTGTGGCATGTCTAGATTACATTATGTTTCAATCAGTGCTTCAAGGGACATTCCGTAGCAAGGGGGCTTGGCATTTCATTATTATTGCTTAAAACACATTTCTTAGTTTTTTATTAGTGTCTTATAGAGTGTCTGAAAACCATGTCATAATGGCTTAATTTCGTCTGCAAGTATAGTGTTTGAAATGTATGTGGGTATTGGGAAATAGACGTGGATTTTATTTGACAGTTGTGTACTTTTGCGTAATTTTAGCCTGGTAGTAGTATAGGCCTAAATTGTGTAGGGGATTCCTGGAAGTTTCTTTCTGTACGTTTAATAGATACAGAGGTAGCCAGATTGCTTTGAACAGAAGCTGTGATGGGGTATGTTGGGTTAACGTGTGGAGCTATAGCTCATCTCTCTCGTACATCCACACGGCTTCGTGCTTAATTATTTGCAGGGACAAATTTATCTTTATCTTGCTCCTCCCAGATGTTTTCAAAATGTGTTGGAAGGGTACAGTGCCAGGGGAAGAATTGATATGTTTTGGTGTGTCATTTGTCTTCTTAATTTACAATTTAATTGTTTGAAATTTCTTGCTATTTTTATTTATAGGCTTGAGAATAACATCTGTTATGCATTTTTTTTTTTTGACGTAAATACGTCCATATGGAAGGGATAGTGTTGAGGGAAAGTGGTAACGTGGTTGGGTCTTAACATAAAAGATCAGTATTTATGAGGTTCTGAATTTTATTCTTGCCACTACAACTAATATTGAAAACTACAAAGAAACCTCTTAACATAATGGCTACTGATAACCTGTTTATACATAGATTGCCATCATGTGTAGGTTTTTCCTTGGTTGCATGATAAATATATACTACTTTTATTTTTACATAAACCATGTTAATTCAAAAATTATCATCTTGTTTACTATCCAAAACACTGAAGATCAGGATATATAAAACAAAAATTTTGCCATTGTCTTGTATGGTTGTGAAACATGGTCTCTTACTTTGAAGGAAGAACATAGATTACGAGTATTTCAAATCACGGTGCACAGGAAGATATTTGGATTGAGGAAGGATCGAATAAGTGGGTAATTTAGAAGATTACTTAACGAGGAGCTGCGTGAATTGTGCAGGTCAACTAGCATAGTGAAATCTAGGAGGCTCCGATGGGCTGGACAGTAGCACCTATGGGGTGATGCAAGGGGTGCATACAGGATTTTGGTAGGGAATTCTTCTGGAAAAGACTGCTGGGCAGACCAAGAAGGGGATGGGAGGATAACTTCTAGATGGATCTTAGGGAGGTGGGCTGTGAGGATGGAGTTGGCTCAGGATCGTGGCCGGTGGCAGGCTTTGGTGTTCTCGGTGTTGAAACTGCGTTTTCTGTTACCGGGGAGTTATTTTTACATTAAAGTATTTGCATTTTTCATCTTACTATTTGTCCACATTAAAACAAGTTTTTCAATTAGAATAATCATTCGTGGCTTTCAAGCTTGAGATGCCATTTGTTTTCCAGAAATGTCTTTTTTGTCATAACTACGTGTCAGTTCACAGTATTTTTCATTTGAAATTCTTGATTTTATGATAAGCTTATATATAGATTTCATTGTGTAGACATATGTGATGGTTAATTAGTTGTGTGGTTCTAAAATACTATCACGTATATGGTTTTGCAAGTAATTTTGTTTCATTGGTGACATTTTTGTATTTTAAGAAATCTGTCTTGAAATTATTTCTTTATAAGATTAATTTATTTTGTTAGACTGTGCAATACAGTTTACATCACCGACATTCACTGCCGTTGATGACTTCAGTTTTGTGCTTCCGTCTTGACAAAAGTCTTTGAATTACGTGAATTCTGCTTGCATAATATTGAAGACAAGTGTAGCCTTTTGTTTGGTATGTGTATCAACTGTATCTGTTGATTTGTCATTTATCAAATGCTATGGAAAAGTTCAATTTTAAATGCATTGCGTATGGACAGCTTCTGCTTCACGGCGCCTTCGCACAAAGTCTGAACTACATGAATTCTACTTGAATAACCTTTGAGATGAAAGTCAAGGATTTCATTTGGCGTATGTATTAACCAGATTGATTTTTCATCGAGTAAATTATATAGAAATTTGTAGATTTTAAAGGCATGGGCTAGTGTAATCGATGCAATACCAGTGGAGAGTTCCCCTGCATCAGATTGGGACCTGATATTTAAATCCACCCATGCAGAAGGGTTTGTGGCGTCAACATATTAACTGCTGATATAAATGTTAGGAGCACTGAAAACACATGCCACGTGGTGTTTCATGAATGAGAGTTGTCAAACCCGCATATTGGTCACACCTATTTTTCTGATATTCTTTTAATGAAAAGTACAGTTTACACACATTTTAATATTATATTGTCAGCCTTTGAAGTTTTCCTTGTTACTTGAAGGAAGATCTGATGTGGCGGTTAAGAAATACTTTCATTTTGGCATTACACACATTTTTGTATGCAGTCTGCAACACCTATTGACAGAACACGTGTGTGTGTGTGTGTGTGAAGCACTACTCTTTGTGTTTATTTTCATCAAAGACAAGCCAGAACTGTATTTGCCAGTATGGATGTGCCCTATATTCTGCCTGCTCGCTCATCTGTGCCTCATCGTTTGTTTACCGTGACTTAGAATTCTGTAAGTCTGACTCTAGTTGGGTTTAAGCCTCCATGACTGTGTCAGCATCTGATTAATATTTGATTGTAATTCATTAACTCGCGAAGGTTGTTCGTCTTAATCACCAGAATGTCGGCAAGTTCTAGTAGTGGGTCAAGTAAAATATTTTAAACTACAAGATTTGAATCTTTTATTTGTGACTGAATGGCATTAAGTTTTCATGTGTGGTCACCTCGATGAGCATGGGATCAGTCTCCAACATTTTGGAGATTTCCTGCCGTTATCTACGATACGGTTTCTGAAACAGACTGATTACAGGCATGAAGGCTTATCCAGCTCTCTCGTGGTCCTTGAATGATTTCAAGTACTGGATTTGAATATGACATGTGGTTTACTTTTTCAAACTTACGTTAGATATTAGGAAAGTTTACTTTTATCTGAAAACTGTTTCAAAATTGGTGTTTTGGGGTTAACTGCAGATATTTTGTTAGGTGAGATCCTACTACAAATTATAGATAGTAGGGTGCATTATTAGCTGAATATATTCCTCATGTATTTTTCCCTCAAATTGGTTATGTATGAAACATTTGTTTCTTCTCATTTACCACAAGCTATAGTGACAAATGTGGCACGGTTAAAGGCCAGCGACATAAAAAATATAAAACATTGATTAATGCAGGAATGAAAGTTGTTTCCACCACTTCTGAGTGATATCCTATCTACAGTCTGTCTATCTACACAATCTTTTCATCTGTTAGGATGATGATAATATTAATAATAATTTTTTCTAGGCTTTAGATCAAATTTTAAGAATCATTTGCCTGTATTAGACAGTGGGTTTGATCCAGAGTAAGAGGAAATAATTTACAGAGTTGTTCCTTGTGCTTATATTAAGCAAACCATGAAGACTTGGAGTGGAGGTATGGCTCCACTCATTCTTGTTGGCACTAGATGGAAGTGAGTGGTCAGCATCACGCCTGTCTGCTTTACCTCTAGAAAGAGCTCCTGTTACCAACTGAAAAAAAGGCTGGTGCCTAGAACCAGTCTGTGGTATCTGAGAGAAAACCCTCTCGTTGCTGCTGAGAATTGGAACCCCAATCATCCTGTCTTTTATCGCTATTCTGACAGATCTGCACATTTTCTGAATTATGGGTCTAACAAAAGTCTTGTAATTTAAAGAATCTTTTGTGCCTTTACCTTGCTGAGATGGGCAGGACACACAGCATACACAGCTAAATGAGAAGCATAAAATATTGTTTACAAGACCTGTTGAAGAAGATCAGGATGGAAATATAATATTAAATCAAATCTAAAAGACATGTTGCAAATTTGTTTTGTGGTGATGCTGGTGATGAACCTTTGGATTCCATAACATGGAATGCCTTGAAAGGTTGAATGTCGGTCAGCTGCTCAGTGAAGCCCTTGACTAGAGAGTTTTTTTGTTTCTGTAAACCACAATACATCGAGGATATATATATTAAAAAATAGAATAGTAGATCAGAGAAAATATAAAGATAAGGGCACATTGAATTACTGATAGTAGGAGATGATGCAAAGTGGCATGGGTTGGGGTAAATCAGGAACTCGTCTCATCAGTTGTTCAACATTGTAAGTGAAATATAGTGATCGGGTGCTGTCTTCGGTCACTACCTTGCAGTGTTATAATAGTGTTCCCCTTTCTCGCTACCAAATTACAAACACTTGACACCCCTATGTTACACACTTTTTTAATCCTTTTACATCACATTTTCTTACAATTTTTTTCTCTTACATTGCTTAAAATTGAGAAATGTCGCAAATGTATTTCTCGCACGAAGGTGGCTTCTGGAATGTGCGTCATATAGTCTGATAGAAATTTACTGATGTCTCAGAAGTGCTTATTACCTCTGGCATCAGGGCGATAAAGAGTTATTTTCATACTTGCCACCTTGAGAACCTGAAATCACACTTTTCAACAAAATGACAGCCATGTGAAATTTACATACAACTTCTGTTTATTCACACCATGTGGCAGCACTATACAGACTAATAAGAAATGGGTTTTTGTAGATCAGAAAGAAAAGTCAAAGGGAGAAGATCATTCTTTGATGTGTAATAAAGTAAAATTTTGCAGTAAAATGTAATACTTGATTAAAGTCAGGTGTCGCAGCAAGAGGATAAAGGGAGGAAGTAGACTTTTGAGATTGCCATAATGCTGTGTGCCTCCCCACTGAACGACCTCACTAATTTTCAAGAAATTTGGTATGAACATTATGCCACCACAATCTCAGTTACAGCATGGCCAGTGCTCAAACCTGTGATGTGGAGCGGCACCGGCACACCACTTCACACACTGTTCAGAAATGGTGTGTGGCAATAGATCTTCGATTGTAGAACGCTGATAATGCACCATTGGAGCTCCGGATATGAAATGTTATATTCTGTAAATTGTCTGTTGTCGTGGTTCTGATACATTGGAATCTTGTAGACGGTTGCCAATGTAACATTCAACGTCTTCAGGGTGAAAAACACACTTTATGTCTTTAATATTTCTTCAAAATGAAAATTTCTCCTCTTAAACACAACATTAATCTATAATGAGTATTTAATTGAAAAGGATGGTCGTGTTATAGCTTAGGCAGTTAGTAGCCGGCTTCTCACCGCGGAGGCTCAGGTTTGCGCCTGCGTCAATGTGTGTGGGATTTGTGGTGGACGTAGCGACACTGGAACATGTTTTTTCTACAAGTCTCTCAGTTTTACCCTGTCAGTATTCCACCGCTACTTCACATTCACTCTTGTTTTATGTGTGTGATGGACAGTGGAACCTGTTAGTGGCCCATTTCTAGAGAGATATCTTATCACGACAAAACAATGGAATCTGACTTGTGGGTTTCAGTCTTATGGCCATATACATATTTAACTCAGAACACTAATACATGAGCTAAATTATGTTTTATCGCCGTATTGTAGACACATTTCACTTGAATGTAACATTATTGACTCATTTATAGTTTTTGAAGTCTGTGCAGCAGGAAAGTAGGTTTTGTGAATTTTGCTCAGAATGCCTTGTCACGTTCTTTTGAAAGTTTTAATCGAGCTACGTGTCTTGGGTGCATTTGCCCGTCTTCAGGATTGATGTGTCTTATGTAGGTTTTTGTACTCATTTTTAAGAACCAAGAATCCTGTCATTGATAGTCAACTGATATAAAATATTTTTCTAAAATATTAAGCGCTCGAGTCAATAAAATGTTTTTGAGTTTATAAAACATTTCAACTTTTTGTGGCACAACAAGATATCATTTGGTGTAGAGATGTTTTTTTATCTGTTGAGTGCCTCTTGGTGTGTTTTGATGTTTGAATGCACTATGAAATGTGTAATTGTGCGCAGGTCACATCTTGTTGGCTGCATTTGGAAAGTTAAACTATATTATGGCAGTAAACTTTTATGATGTATCAGAACCAAATTTGTTGTCTATATCAGTGGTATTCAACCTTTTTTGTTCGCATACCCCCAGATATAATTTCTATTCAAATTTGTACCCCCAAAGTTGTTGGTGTATAATTCAAATTATACATAGTATATAATCTATATCTAAAATGAATTAAATAAATTACATTACCGATTACTCAGTGTTTATCATAAAATAATTTTTTTTAAATTTCACATACCCCCTAAGATGTCATCGCGTACCCCAGGTTGAATACCACTGGTCTCTAGGATGTGCAAAAGAGTTTGAGTTACTACTTCCATGTTAGGACTATCCAGCTGCACAGTTTGGATAAATGCGAATGCCTATCACAATACATAAAGGGAACGACATATTTTGTGTTAATAGGACACTTATCCATCTTTCATCATTTCCATAAACTACTAAAAATAAGATTTTTTGAATGCAGAAACATTATTTAATGTATAATCAGTACAGCGCTATCAGAATTACATCATCTTCACAGCAAAGAAGTTGGTTTCCTCTGAAGTTGGCAGAATGTCGTTTTCCTATTTGAAGAGACAGAATTAATTAAATTCAAGTTTTTGTTTCCCAGTTCAACCCATTCCTTTGAACTAGGCATATCATCAAACTCAATGTGTACTAAGTGCCATTAAAAAAATACTATTACAGGGGCCATCATTTGGGTTGGTGAGATCGTAACCGCATACTTTTACAAAGTCTAAGCTTAAGCTAAGATATATTTTCTTTCCTCCAATTTCCCACAAGCACACACAAACATGAATTTCATTCAACACATTTTTACTTCTTACAAATGTAAGTGGAAATATAATATACCAGTACACAAGTAGATATTTGGCACGTATTTGATACTTACAATTTATTAAAACTGGTATATCTTTTGACTGCGCATGGCATATAATTGAAGAAATGAGTTTGGGCCGTGGTCACGACGTGCCTGCTCTGAACAATTTACGATTAAGACAGTTTCATTTGGGTGGGTTATTGCATTTCACGAAACAATGAATTATAAGGAATATATATCAGGTTTTTCTTTTGTGGGAAATATGTTATGTTCTCCCTTGGTTCATTAACATATCTGCTACTCCTATATCAAGAAGATCCTTGCACACATCATATTTCAGTACTGTCAGAGTGTCTGTACTTTTACTACAGAAGGCTGAATCAGTTGGTTACTAATACAGAGAATTACATGACATTAGGATGCGCCAGAACGTGGAACTACTTAGGACTTCGTGACACCTGTCATCTGCTGATTCTCCTAGACTTTCTCATCACCATCATCAAAAGACAAAACCTGTTACTGAGTTGGGGAAATATTGTACTTCACCAAAGTGACCCAGGCCCCACGTTACGGAGTGCCAAGGAAATGTCCGTCCGGCACGCAGCTGCATAATGAATTTGATAGAATGTGCAGCGTCGTTATTTATATGAAGAACATTTTCTTAAGCAATGTGAAAGCAGTGTTTAAGCATTGATGTTTCTATAACTTGCAAATTTCACATTTTTTCTTCGTACTGCCGGATGATTATTGTTGGAACAGTATCTGCAAGCAGGTCAAAGCCACTTTTCCTTTCTTATCCTTCCCACTTAACTGTGTAAGGCTATTCTTGCATCTCGGCCAGTGATGGCCTTTGAAACGTGCAATGAAACTGTGGTTTTAGGGCTGATAATGTCTGAACTTTCTTTGCCAAAATGTACTTGGGATGTTCTTAGAGACATGTTCACATAGAAACACACACAAGCGGAATCAGAGGAACACATTTTTCTGTTCCCCATATTGGAGACACTATTTTATATGGGAATTTACTCACATTGCCCAGGTTTGCTGTTATTCTTTATGAATTTAGTTCAAAAATAATTTTCTTGTGTCATTTTTATGTGACTTGGGTGGGGACAAATTTTTCTGACTCCCTCCCCTGTTTCGGCTTCCTTGTTCATTTTTTTCGTATATTGCAGTTCATGTGGCGAAGAGAGAAAATTTTAATTTTGAAACTAGTGAACACTTTTATCTCATGAAGTAGATTGTGATATTCTCTGACAACACTATTACATGCAATTAATCGTATGTTAAATTCACCAGTGTACAGAACTGGAACCATGTTTATTGGCTTTTTACTTTTTATATTATGGGCCTCTCTTTTCTCTCTCTCTCTCTCTCTCTTTTTCCCCCTCCCCATGATTTGCCTTTTGGTGTTTGGATTCTCAGACTAATACTACTACCAATAGTTAATGGGGGAAAATGCATTTGTTATGATTATTTGACAATGATTAATGCAGAGAGTACATAGTTTAAAACTGAAGGAACTAATTGACCAACAATAGCAGGGATCTGAGAGGTGTTGACTGCAGTAGCTTTTCACAGCGACTGATGAGTGTGGTGAATGGTAATTTGCTGTGTGATTGAGCAAAAGACGGTCGAAAATGGGGGGGGACAGTTTGACCTTGGAGAATTTGTTTTGGTCATGATGAATTGAAGTGGCAAAGTGTTGAAGTTGGCAACTAGTGAAGATGATGGACCTTCAGCAGGGAATTAATGAACAGCAGTTAGTGAAGAAAGACTGTGTTGTTTACAGTACATTTTGTTTGAAGACGCCTACGAAGTTAACTTCACACATATGAGTCCACTTTATATTGAGTTACCATGGCGACCAAGCTTGGAGCATTTTTATCATGTTTTTGTGAAAGTGACGATGGTTTTGCAGCTCTACGTTTTGAGATCTAGATGATGGAGAACACGACATCTGTTTCGCTTCGAACACCTCATTTCCTAGATTCGAGGCTATTACAGTGGGACAGAAGGTGCCTTAACAATTGTTGTCCCGCTAATTTACATGTTCCGTAAAAGAGTTGACATCAATGCGAAGTGTAAAGCTGTACGATAATTTGAGCCACTCCTAGGACACCCACTCTTTCTTGAAATGGAATTTCATGTTTCTCGGAAGACCTGCGTGTGAACAATTTCAAAGCCTCGTCAAATTGTATTCACTCATCCGAAAGAATTTTTTTTTAAAAAAATAGATGCAATATTTGTGACTAGGCTAATAATGACAGTTTAATCTGTTGCCAAATTATTTTTATCGATATGTATTGACGTATGACTGATTAGTAGCTTTGGAATAGGCATTTTAAATGTATCGAGGTTTTGAAATTGTGGTAATTTGATTTGTGACGACGTGTATTCATGTGTGTGAGGATGGTCTTGTGGGTTGTAACGACACGCAGATATCAGCGTTTCGGAGAAATGTTTTTTTGTCCATCTTCAACCCTGACGATTGAGGCAGTAAGTTTCTCCGAAACGTTTGTATCTACCCACAAGTTTACACGGCGTTGCCACCCAGAAGATCAACATCTTCGTCTTTACGGTCGTGAGAACTTAATCGTGTATGTGGTTACCAACAGTTTGAAGGAACGTATCACCTACATGTTCATGGTACGGTCGTCCGAAAAGTTGGTACAAAACCACATTACGTCATAATATCACGATCCACATTTTCATTACCGCGAGATCAGCAGATTTAGAATTGTTTTTTAATAAACTTTGTCTTTTAAAGGCCATTAATAGGACTATTACACAGTTCACAACACTGTAATGTTCTTAAATACGTGTTCACGTAATTTTGAAACATACAAGACCTGTAGAGTATACATTTCTAGTTGTCATCAGATTTTTGTTTCTCGCAGACACGTCATTTTTGTGGTCAACATTAACAATTTTTGTAAGAAGTACTGCGTTCATGCTTACTCAGGTTAAGTGGTGTTATTTTGGGGCATTTCGTTAGGTTATGGCCTAACCCTGTGAGGATATCGTTAATATTTAATGTCTAAAAAAAAATAGTTTCTTAATCGCCGTCGCTGTTTAATTTGCTAGGAATCTGTCATCAGGAAGGCCCAGTAAAGGAAACAGGGTTTGGTATGAGAGCTTCTGATCTGTCCTGATGTTAATTTATTGGGTGTATATATAAAAATCTTAACAAAAGCTTTGTTTGTTACGGATGCAAGTAAAGAAAGTTGATCAATTCTAAAAGTTTGTGACGATGGTGAGTTGTTGAAGTAAACTGTTTTCTGGATATTATCCATCGTTCAAGACTAAATAAAATCAAAAAACCCCACGACGTTTCGGAGATGGGAGTGTATCTCCGAAATGTCGTTTTTTATTGATTTTATTTAGTCTTGGACGATGGATAATATCCAGAAAATAGTTTACTTAAAGAAAGTTAGTCTAGAATTAAACGCAGAGAAAAATACATGCTCGTATCTCAAAATCTGATTACAGGACAGAATCAGCATAGAAAAGGGCGAATAAATTCTTTGAAAATGTGTCAAAGGTCTTGGGTTTGGGAAGGACAGAGCATTGCATTCACGAATAGGTTAAATTCGGGGAGTGCTTGCTGTGATGAAGTTAATATTTTGTCTTCCTGTTAGTATCTTAAAAAGTGGGGATTAAAATACACACAATGTAGTTTCACCTGTTTTATATGGGTGTGAAACTCGGTCTATTTCTTTAAGGTAAGGAGATAGGGTGCAGAATATTTGGACCCAAGGAAGATGAAGTGACAGAAGACGGGAATATTTTATAACGTGTTCCACAATTTGTAGTCATCAAAAATTATGATGGGCAGGTCAGAGCATGTAGCGCGCCTCGGAGAGTTGGGAAATACGTACAGAATTTTGAACGGAAAATATGAAGGGAAGAGACCACGCGGAACACCCCAGCGTAGACAAGAAGTTCATATAAAAGTGGATATTCGAGGAACAGGGCGTAGACTGGATTCACGTCGATCTGAACAGAGACCCTGTGTGGGCTTTCGTGATCATGAATTTGAATCTTCGGAGTCCATAAAAGGCGGCTTTATTGATTATCACGACTATTTTTAGCCCTGAAGATGGAATCAGTTTTTTCCTCCGAAACGTTTGTGTTGCCTGGAAGTGCACACGTCGTCACACAACGCAGATATCGACTTCACAGTCGTGAGAACCTCAGATCTCATTTGTATCCGTTATTCTCTCATTTCCTTTGTCCTCCAAGGACTCGATCTCCGAGAGATTTCCCCACAAAAGTTCGGTATGCATTTCTTGCATCAATCAAGAAGTTCCTAGTTATGTACTATCTGTACTGCTCATTTCATTCTCTTAGGTACAACTTTTTTTTCTGAGCACTTGTTGATAATTTTGATTTTATGTCATGGTTTAAATACGCTCAGCTAGTCAAATTCTCCCCCTTTTTTGTGTGTGGTACCAGAAGGTCCATTGCCGTGCCATTTTAATTTTACCCTACCACCTACGTTTGGGTCTTACTAGGGATCTCTTCCCTATAGACTTTCATACAAATATTTTGTATGCATTAATCTTCCCCACGCTCTCTACATGCTTCGCCCATCTCATTAATTTAATCATATAGTATGAATAATACAAGCTTCCTGCCATTCCTTTTAGGTCCAAATATTCTCACACCTTGCTCTCAACATCTTCAACCTCTTTCGATGGTGGTCGTGTGGGTTGTAACGCCGTGTGAACATACTAACGTTTCGGAGATACGGGCATTCTCCATCTTGGAAGTCCTGAAGCTGGACACAATATACTTCTCCGAAACGCTGGTATTATATGCAGGCCCACACAATGTTAGAATGTGGAATACCAACAGAAATCTTCAACGCCGAGAGAACCCCTATCTCATACTTAATCCATGTTCTTCCCTCAATCTTAGAGACCAAGTTTCACACCCATACATACATACATGAGGATGGTTTAATATAAACCCGCCGAAGGTCGATTAAATATCTTTGATCTCGCTGAATGTCACCGTCTGCATTAAGATGTGCTTCCCATTGAGTCACCAAGCGCTGTATGCATTTCTCGAAGAATTCTGGAAGCTGAAGGTGGCTGTCGTCTGGGTTGTTGTAAGTTTACCGCAGACTACGCGGCACAACACAGAAGACAGCCATCTTCAGACACACCGCCGTGAAAACCTCAGATCCTACAATTCTGGAAGCTGTTGCTGGAAAGAAAAAGTCGCGAAGCCGTTATTGCATTGAATACCATGGCTGGTATTTATGACTCAGCTTATGGGTTGAGCACTGTACTTATTACCGATATCTGCTGGAAGGAGTGTCTCCGGCCTTCAGAGGCCTATATGTCAGCATCTTTTGTTTGTAGGACTTCGAAGATGAGTGTCATCATAAGACTACAGAATCTGCCATGGTCGGCCAACGCTCTGGACATCCGGCAGTACTTCAGAGGTCTCGCCATTCCCGAAGGCGGTGTTCACATTGTAGGGGGCGAGCAAGGAGATGCATTCATTGCCTTCAGGTAACAGAACTAGAGGACACAGTTCATTATAGACGAGGTACATGAATTACGCACAGCCAGGATTCCACGTTTCAAACTTTTACTTCTTTATTAATACTGCCGAAGAAGTAAGACGTCTTTTACCTTTATTGAGCTCAATTATAAGTACATATGCCACCTACTTAAACGATATGACCAGTGTATTTATGGGTTTCAAATGATTCTGAGTGTAAACAGCGATTAATTCCTTAAACAGCGTTAACTAGGTCTTTGTAAGGGTGAAGAGTTGTGTTTTCTTCGTGGTACGGACTGAGTTTTTAAATATTAATCAGACGAACTGTGATTCTCAGAATAAACAGCGATTATTTCCTTAAACAGCGTTAACCAGTTGATCTTCGTAATGGTGAAGTGTGGTGTTTTCTTCGCGGTACGGACTGAATTCTTAAATAATATTTTGTCGAGGTTTATGCCTCGCTCTTCTGTAAAGAATCTTAGAAGTTCCACCCCGGAGTAGACTTGCGTTTGTGCAAGACGTTTCGTTTCTCGACGCAGCGGAGTTGGTGCGTTGATGCAGCGTCGTGGGATGACCTGACCGTTCTCGTTTTGCCAGTCAGTCATGCTACTGCTAAGACAAGGTTCACATCGATTGTACTCTGCCCCATTATGTTTAAGAGAGAAGGAACATCTTATAAATAAGTTTGGCAGGTCGATTACAACAGAATCGCACAAAGGCTTTTAATCTGTTTACAAAGAAGACGGAGAAACATTTTTGTTGCTAATAACTACAATACTGAGTTTTATTTACACGTTTCACACTTGTAAATATTTTTTTTAATATCCGTTTTACATGAGGAAGTACGGGTTTTTGTTAACGACTCGCTTGCTTTTCCTTCGCCATTTCTGCTGCTACTTTAATTTATTTTATTATATGATTTATCGTTTAATTTATAACGCTATATCTCAGCTAAAAGCTCACAGTCGAATGATAAAAATGGTATGGAAGGAAGCTGTCCTGGCATTTGCCTGAACGAACTGAGATTAACCACGAAAAAATTTAGGATAGCCGGTAACAGGGATTATATTTGATCTCCGGAACTCCCCCAATACGAAGTACGATGACTAACTGCCAGCTCGTGATTGTAGATGACATACCGAATAAAATATCTCGAAGGCAAAACTGAACAGTGAGTTAATTGCTGCATATTTATTTGTTTCCAATCCCCCCTGCCCTCCGGTGCTCTTTATAGAAATTGGTATTTGATGAAACCCGTATTTCCACACTGTACGTTGAGTGTGGACTAATAACTTACAGGCTGTTAACTTCCAAGGGCGTCACCCCCATCCGGAGTGCAAATTTTCCGTTTTTCACAAAATAGACTTCGATGTAGTTGCAGTTCTTGTACAAGGTTCCAGTAAAAATCATTTAAAAGTTGATCGCTTACGATACGTGTTTTAATAATAATATTTTCCATTATTAGATTATCGTTGCCCTGCTCGCTAAAGGAAACAGCCCCATTGTTGCAGTTGGATCTTATAGTCGGTCTGTTGTGATCCAGTGTCTTGTGTTGATGCAGAATGACGAATGTTGTGGTAAATCGTACAAGTGGATATATTAGAGGCGAAGTACGACAAATTGTTTCGAACGCGTTAATTGTATTACGAGGAAAATCTAAAATAAAAGCATACGTTGAATCGCACGTTTAAAATTTCAACCATTTTGAATGCTTTGGCTTTCAAAATTTGTACTGAAGATCGGGACTCATTGTTACAATCTGAAGAAAAAGTTATAGAAAGTCAATTGGAGCAAATGGTATGGAAGTGAAATAGGTCCATAGCGATTTCGTTAGGTGGGACATACGACGGGAAGTTCACGTACTGTGTTTTAGAAAGCAACCGCCAACAGAAATCTACCACCTAATGTTGCGATAAGGTAAGAGAAACGGGACTTATTTCAAAACGCTGTCCCGCGTTAATTTGTTATATGACTGGACTTAAGATTCCCCGTATTGTGCTGGTAATACGTCGCAAAGCTGTTTTTCGTAAGAACAAATGTCTATACTCAGGATTCTGTTCCAATTTCACTTTATCCAATACAAATCTCAAATGATACTGCACATGACGGAAGTCTCCGTAAACTAACCAATCATTAAATCGAAGTTTTAATGTAATTACAGCAAGCTCGGTACCATAATATAAGCGTTACAGATAGAACAGTTCCTACCATTTGTGTTCTTTTGAGGAAAGTGTGAATTTGACTGGTTCTCGACACTCCGTTGTACACTGCCCCCAATTCGATATTTAAGTTTGGTAGGCGGTTTCCTGCTTCCCGGAAAACTTAACGCCACCACTGGTTTAAGGGTCGTTTACATTGGAGCTGATACGTAAACACAAAATTGTTATACTGATCCACGGGAATTCCTTTAAGCCCAGTACGCATTTAGTACTCGGAGCACAAAGGGGCTATTTCTTTTGATGAAACAATGAGTTTCGAACGATATGTGAGAATAGTTAATGTTTTAATAATTATTATTTCTTGATCAGTTGACTTTGAACTAAAACGTGTTTTAAACTTTCCTTTATCACAATATTAATCATAGTGACCGCTTGTACCGTCGTCCTTTTATAATTTTGCGTAGTCGTTCAAGGTACATCGAGGTTTTTACAACTGTTCTAGTAAATTGCATAACAACTTCACCGTGTGACTGTAAACCTTTTACACAGGTTCCAGGAATGCTTGCGAAACAACGTAGATCATTTTTAACACCAGCTGTAATCGGGATAGTTTTATTTTTAACGTGTTAGGTTGTGGTTTGTCGATTCTGTTAACAGTCCGAATTTTCTTCGGCCGCATGACGGAGAAGCGTCCTGGGAGGGTCACTGATTAGCGGGACACTCCAAAATAATCTATCTGCCTCTTGAAGTAGGCCTCGATCACTTCCTTTCATATCATTTCGTAATACATCATTCAGAGATCACTGTATCATAGAAGCTGTTATGACCATGACAAGTGAACGGTCAATCAATCTTATGGCCAAAAAATCGAACTTCCTGTGCTCATTGCAGCCGAGATAGATTGAAATAAATCTATCGTGTTTTTTAGTGCACTGGAGTCACTCTGCTACAACAGCCTGTGCCAAACAAGATATTTCTGGAAGTATTTTTAAATTTGCTAATTAATAATTATATATCTTTGTAGAACAGGACATACACATAGGATTTTGCCTTTAGTTTCTTTAGGGGAGAGATAAAGAATCACTGCATGTGTATGTTGGGGAGATGAGAAAAAATTAATTCACTTAATGCCTTTAATCACTTGGTGAAAATGAAACATCTGTGTCTGGCATGTCTCTGAAATTACAACAAAACTGGTTGTAAATTAGTTTAAACAATTCTCACCTGGATACAGGATTACAGCAGCAAATTCTGAAATCTTTTGATTACATCGTAAGTACAAAGTAGGGCCTTGATAAGCATACATCTCTGATCCCCCCCTCCCCCCACAATTTAAGTTTGCAACAAAGATTGTATTTTGTTTGTATCTAATTGTGTTGTTTATGCACGGCAGCATTGCAGGAAATTTGAATATCAGCTGACTGTATTTTAGTGTAATATGCGAGAAACAATTTTTAGATGTAAATAATCTA
Source organism: Zootermopsis nevadensis (assembly GCF_000696155.1). The sequence goes on from NW_019060259.1 coordinate 953,806, forward strand.
GATATGAACATGAAAAGGAAAACTTCTAAGAATAAAAATAATTAAGGAAAATTCAGCTTGAGAGCGTAAGTTGTTCAGACAGAACATTACCATGAAACAGGTGATGAAAATTATTTGAAACAGAAGTTACAATTTTGAACCTCGGACATGTTGTTTAACATTGGAAAACATCTTTCCTTCACAGCACTGATGAAGATGCGCGGCAGGCGATGATGACAGATGGTGGAAAAATCAAAGAGGTGAAAATCAAGCTGTTGCTTAGTTCACGGGCTGAGATGCAGAAGGTGATAGAGCATGCTCGCCAACAGTCTGTGACCCTTCAAAACATCATGCAGATGCCGGCACCATCCCTGACTCCGACTGGTTTGCCAGTGCACACACTGTCAGCATCAATTTTGAA
>NW_019060259.1:954628-987428 GCF_000696155.1 Zootermopsis nevadensis
GCTGCATCAGTAGCAGTCACAGCTACAGAGATGGCAAAACTAGCCCCTGTATTGTCTGACAGGAGGGATTCTCGAGAAACAGAGCGTGACAAGAAGGACACTGACAGTGTCAGCAGCAGTAAGGACAAGAAGGACAGAAAAGAGAGGTCACGTTCAAGAGATGGAGATCGCAGAGATCGCAAGGATCGAGACCGTGACAGACATAGGGATAGAGACCGTGACAGGCGTCGCCGTGACAGGAGCCGCAGTCGTGATCGTGACAGAAGGCGTCGTGACAGGCGGGACCGTAGTAGGTCACGAGATCGTAGTCGTTCCAGAGATCACAGTAGTCGAGATAGAGATCGTGACTCTAAAAGAGGATCACGAGATGCCAAACAGGACTCTGTTACTCCTGCAAATGAAGAGGAGAAAACCAAGGATCAGAATGGGGATGTAGTTTTGTTATCACAGTTTCCACAAGCAAAAGATCGTTTGTTAAACCAGGCAAAGTTGCAGGAGGGTCCAGGAAAAGGAGGAGTCTCCCAGCCTGGTTCAATGAATGCTGGTGTCTGGGAATTTCCAATGGGCCCTATCATGGGAAACAATCTGAGTGGCTTCAAGCCTGGTGGAGGAAACCGCCCTTTGCAGATGCCATTGGAGACCACTTCTGGACGAGATTTGGATGGAAGACACCTTATGGGAGGACCAAATTTTTCAGGTGATATGATAAGAACTCCCATGTCAGGAAATCTCCCTGTTTGTAGTGGAGAATCAATACAGAATTCATACCTGAGAAATGAGGGATACCCTGGAGGTCAAGATTCTTGCATGCCTCTACGTGGACGAGAGAGCTGGCCTCCTGGGCGACAGCCTGGCGATATGGGTCGGTTCTCACGGAATGAGAGGATCGGTGGTTACCCTCTAGGCCAAGGAGTATTCAAAGAGGCTGAAGACTATGATGGCCCTGGAGAGGTGGAACCAAGAGGGTTCAGAGGGAACTACAGGGGTATGGGTGATTTCAGGAGAGGAGGCTTTCTTCCAAGGGAAGGCAGGATGGGAGGTCTGGCAGGTGGAAATATGATTGACAGAATGGGTCCGGGAGGCCTCATGCAAAGTGAGATGGATGAGAGACGAGGTGGCAACGCATTTCAGCCAGGTGACAGAAGAAACCAGTACAGAATGGACAGAAATGAACAAGATTTTGCAAGAAACGACCGTTTTGTTGACCAGTTTGGGAGAGATCAACTCGGCGACTGCGGCCCAGCAAGATCTGGCACATTCCCAGGAGATAGGTTTCAGAGGGACAGATATCCGGGTGGAGATCGAAACTTTGAGCAAAGGCCTGAAGCCAGACAAGGCACTGGTACTGCCATTGAGCTTCGAAACATGCCAATTGAGACAGGTTATGGCGATATCCGAAGATTTTTCCATGGGCTGCATATAACTGGTAATGGTCTCAAATTAATCAATGATAATCATGGGAATCGAGTTGGGATAGCTTATGTGAAATTTATGAAGCAAGAGGACAAAGACAAGGCTTTGAAATACGCAGGAAAGATGATGCGAGGGTCTGTGGTTGAGGTTCTTCACCTTAGTGATGACATTTTTGACAAAGCTATTGATTCGTACAAACCCCCCCAGGAAACAGAACCAATAGTAAATACAACAGATATCCCAGAGAAGAAAGAAACAGAAAAGTTTTTATGTCTTTGTGTTAAAGACTTGCCCCCATATGCCAAAGAACAGGACATTATTAAACTATTCCAAGACATTCCCATAGAGGAAGTTGTTATGTTGATAACCAAAGATGACAGAAAGCAGAAAATGGCCTTTGTTAAATTTACAAAACCAGAAGATGCAAAGAAAGCTCACTGTTGCAATATGAAACATACAATTGGACATAAGGCAGTTAATGTAGCCCCATGCTCAGAGGAAGAGTTCCAGGCAGCGAAGGAAAACCGAAATGGAACGGCTCAGGAAGAGCCTGAAGTCAAGGAAAAGACTTCTGATGTGATAGAAAAAGTTCAAGATTCAAAACCACCAATTCAAGACTCTCGCAGTCATGGCGGTACAGTAGAACAGCCTCTCCAGAAACCACAGAAAGCACTTCATCCTCCAACAGACTGTGTGCTTCTTAAGGGCCTACCTGTTGATGCAAATGACCGTGACATTTTGGATTTCTTCTCAGATGTTGGCTTGGTGCCACTGCGTATTCACATTATGTTGGACAAATTCAATAAACCCACTGGGGATGCATTTTGTGAATTCAGCAACATAGAGGAAGCAGCACGGTCTTGTACAAAGAACAATATGCCTCTTGGTAAACAGGATGTGACAGTACAGGCAGTTCTGAGAGAAGAAATGAATGAAGCCCTAGGTATCGTGTCTCAACCTGACTTGCCCGTGCAGCCACTAGGCTTTACTCGGCTGCAGCACCCCAGGGACTTTGGCAACAGGTCTGTAGGTTTGTTGGGAATCTCACCATCAGGACCTCTTTTTGGTCGCATGCCCCTGTTGGGGAGACATCCTGTTTCCATGCCGCTACAGTCTCAAGTTGCACCGATTGAGGGTTTTGGAAAGCCAGGCTGTGTTGTTGCATTGGAAAACATTCCATTTAGAGCTGATATTGATGAGATATTGGAGTTCTTGGCAGACTTTGACGTAAGCCGTGAATGTGTCATACGGCGATTCAATGACAAGGGAATGGCCACGGGAGATGCACGAGTGGCGTTTCCTAGCCCATCTGAGGCACAGCGGGCCATCAGAGAACTCCGTTTTCATAAGATTAGAGGAAGGCCAATTTACTTGAGCCTTCTTTAATGCCTATCATACAACAGTCTAAGAGAAACATTGTATTCAGTTTTGTAAATGTGTGTTTGGAGTTAATGTACATGTAAATATATGCACAATGATTACTACCAGTTGACTTTTTTTCTAACTTGTTACATTAAGAAGAGTATGAATGAGATTGTAACTTGTGTATGCAAATCAATAAATGAATACCGTTGTCTTTGGTTAAATCAGAGTTTCTTTACTAAAAGTACAGCAGAATTTATTGAGAAATTAGGAACTTCAAGGTAACTGCTCATCCCATCTAGTGCCAAGGTCAAGCATGAGTAGAAACTACACCTCTCCCCCTAAGTGCTTCCATGGCATATAGTGGAACGGCTTTAGTTTTTACACCCACACACAAAAACTTTCAACCGACAAAGATTTATTAAATATTTAGTTGTCAAAGACGAAGTATAACACATCTTCAGCTCCGGTGTAATTATATTTGTAAAAGAGCCGAGAGCCACAAAATCATGTAAACTTATTAAATAACAATAATACTATTTGTTGCGCTTCAGAATTGACATCTTACACACTTAGGAATGCAAAGTTTGTACATCAAGTTGAATGGTCATACATAAGATTTAAGCAACTGGTCCAGCCATTTCCATTGAATATATTTCCAGATCAAGATTCTTTTGATAAACCTCATCACAAAGTTTCTTAACTTGCGTAGATGTTATATTTGCATTCTGTACAAAAGATAGTTCTGTTAGTTTAGGGCAGTGTTTGATAAAGTACCGTATTGTGGTTACAGACAATATTCGCCCTGTGAGTATGTGAACGGCTTTCAATTCCTGTAGAGGGTTTGTGCTTATAATATGAGCCATTACATCATCTTGGTATTTCTGGGGGAACATGTCCACTACACTCAGTGTCTCCAGTTGTTTGGCTTGCTGCAAACAAAGAGGTAACACTTCAGCAGGGTTCCAATTCCATCCTCTCAGGTACAGGCAACGAAGGTTACGGAACATGTGCTCTGTGTGGAACAGCTCGCACAATTCCAGACTACTCGACTGCTTGCTATCCTCCATCAGCTGTTTTAAGTGTAAATTTCTGAGGTTTGGGCATGTTTGACCAATGAGGTGTACTACTCTCAAAGATATGTAATCCATATTTTCAACTAGGAGACTCCTCAAGAAACTGCCCTTCCTCTCCAATAAATGAGCCATTTCAATACAGAATGGAAAGTGAATGAGTTCAAGAATGGGTACTTTGAGGGCGCTACTGGCTAGTGACTCCAAAACGTCTGTGGCACTGCAGATATTGGTCTGGTTGGGGAACCACAGGCAGAGATGCTGCAGGTTGCAGCACAGTTGTGCTGCTGCTGCAATATGGGTTGGTCTTGGGTGATAGTCACTGAGATGTGTTAATGGCAACTGCTTCACATCCTCCATCTCTTCAGAAATCACCAGCCCCATGTCATCATACGTGATGTTCTGGAGGTGTGGCAACGACTTGACCAGAGCCCTTATCCCTGATATTGTCATCATACAACCTCCTAAATGACTACGCAAAATCCTGTTCATAGTAACCTTTCTGAGAAGTTTGCAGTTACACAAATAACGCAGACCTACATCTGAAACGAAAAACTTCAGTTTAAGAGCATTGAAGTTTTTGTGTGTCTCGTTTATGGTGTGCACTGGTTCCAACTTGGATACGATGTCTATCTGCTCCAGTTTGAGACAGTTTGTTCCTACAACTTCCAGAATTTCATCTGTACATACAAGATGTAAATTCAGCACCACCAAGTTGTGCATACTCGTCAGACGTTCAACCCAAAAGACACTATCCAAGTCATATTTCAAGTCTGCTAGCCAATTACTGACACTGAACTTCCTCATATTGTTATGCATATACAGTGCTAGAGTGATTCTAATGTCGTGTTTACTGGGCTCAAGCCTGCCAGCAGTCCGCATCTCAAACACTTCATCCAAAACCATGCCTGGTATATGTGACAGTAGGTACTCCTGATGTAATACCACCTCCTGTCGACATTTGTTTTTGTCATAATTCCCGTATGTTTTCTCTATGTTTCTACACGAGAGATTCACTAATGCTTCAACATGTCCTAAGGCGATCTTGAAAAGGCTTCTTGGTAGTTTATGGGGAGGCATGATGGCACTGCATGGATGCTGCTCTTTCTGGAAAACAAGTTATCAAACCTAAAGACATATACACATTCTGTAGATGGTTCTCAGGATTGCTGAGAGACTACAGAATCCACAAACATCATGTTTCATAAAAACAGTTTAAAAGAAATCCTGGATGTAACAGAAGTCATTCTTAATGCATTCAGACCTACTTGGAAACTCATCAAGAATATCTTGACTACGAGGCTTGTGTTTGCAGTCATATTTGTGAATAGGCTTACGATATTTTGCTTGCCTGTTGCCTAAACTGTTCTCTGTTTTGAGTCATAAGTACTAAAGTCTGCACCATATCAGAAATTTCTGACACATATATCTGTCAGGGCAATAGTTGCAATGAGAGTTTCAGACAACCAGTGCTACCAGTTGTTTGCTAAAAAATATCACTTAGATTGACAGTGTTATTCTTTGGCTTATGATGCTATACAGATTCATACATGGATACCAGTACTTCAAAGAAAAATACTGTTTAAATGGCATCACAACCCAGAAAAACATTATCATCATCCCTACCTCAGATTACTTCATCATTAGACATCTTATGTTCCTGGTACGCAGAACTATGTTTTAACAGTGCGAACTAATCTGGCACATGAAGCAGTCTCTTGCATATATAAACAAATGTTACATATTTTTTTATTTTGTTTTGAATTGTTAAGTCTGATTTACTGGTAGGCAGTCAGTTATGGATGACAGTTGGACTTACAGGTTGACAGTCAACCCAAAGTTGAAAAATAATTATTTTACCCAGGTTTTACTGAACTTCCTTTTTAATTACATCCAGAATGACCATTTAACCAAATTATTCTTAACCATTTTAATAACGTAATGAGGGGATTGGCTTCTTAAAATAAGTTCCCCAAGGACAGCAAAAGGATGAGTAATCGCGATCCCCACAAAAAAAAACACTATCATTGAGTTGTTATTGGTAATTATTATTATTTATTGCTTTATAATATCTGTACACGTACTCTTTACTAGATGGCAGGTTTAAACCTTTGCTGACCAAGCATTTTAGAATGCTCAGGATTCTAAATATCTGCACTAGCCTGAATACTGGCAATCTAACACGAAGCATTCATTTTATGTTTAAAGGGCTCATTAAAATACTGGGTCTAACAGATTTCAGTAATATCAACATCAACCGAAATGGAAAAGGGTTAATGCTGGAGTATTAACTAATGTGCACATTTGTAACCACTGACAATTTTGCACAAATAGAAGCATGTATACATATTTATTGCTTCACAGCTAATGTCACCACGTCAGGAAGACATTTTTAAAAATACATCACTGTGATGTTCTCTGTACAACATCCATAAACGCAACAATTTTTCGGAAACTTAGTAATCTCTGAAAGTAAATAAATTAGGCATTAAAACTTAACCTAACTTCTGTCCTGTGCGTTGATAACATGATCTTGCTTAATCGTCTTGTCTCTTTGCAAGACTCATATGTTTAAAGATAATTAGCCATGAGATGCGTTTACAAACCTTCAACACTATTCCGACTTTGATAATTGCGCTTAGCCCTATTTACGAATTATGTTTACTATCCCTATTTGGGTTAGAACTGTAGTAGATCCTAGGGACATTTTTCTCCAAACACTGTCTGCACCACCATCAAACGACAAGGTCACGAACTACAAGCAGACTTATTTGCCATCTGTACGCAGTATATGTAATTATTAGGACATGGCCCCAATTACTCAACCGTAAAAGGAGGTCAATAACTATTTGAATTTAGTTATTTGATTCTTTATATACTTGTGGTTAATTTAAAGACACTCCCAGTGGTAAAAACAAGGAAGTTGAAAGGACGTGGAAGGAAATGGCAAAGTTTCTGTAAAAATGACGATGATAAATGGTCACACACAAGCGCAGCATGCTAACCAATTAGCTAATTGCACTTTATGGTTTGATTGTAATGCTGCAAAAAGAAAATTGCAAATTCCTCCCTCAACCCGTTTTGTGTAACGTGGTTTTAATTACAAAGGTCGAGAGAGACGGACAATATTTCTCGTGTCGGCTTCAGAAACTTTAATTGATTAGTTTACTCAACTCGCGTCATTCTGTTATTTACCTACCCCGTGGGGTAGTTTGTAGTCATTTACAAAGGAAAAACAACCACTCAGAATTTGGAGTAATGCTCATAATTTTCACATCAACTGCACAGAGGTACTCCACAGCTGTAGATATGTGAGTTTAGATAGGAGTGGATGGGCTTCAAATTAAAATGCCTCTGATACAAATAAACTACTTCTCACAAATATAATCAGCATAAAAAAAGTTTGTAACAAGGCACCGAACATTTTTGCCAAGATCTAAGTCATTTATATGTTAACGAAATATAGGGTAGTTTTTAATTTTTACGACCAACATAAATGATTCCCTTGTAATAAGAAAACATTAAATTCACGTGCAATTATTTGTTGTTGGTTGTCACGCATCCAATCTCCCAACTCAACAGGGTATTTTCCCTTTTGTGTAAAGTCGTGGATAAAACTGTGTGATCTATGTTAAAATTAAATGACTCGACTTTTTTTTTATATAAAACTGTAAAAGAGAGAGAGAGTCAAAATCCAGACAGACGGTAATATTTTGATAGGCGCTTTGCAGGGTTGCTAAAACGACAAAAAAATAATAAGGGTTAGTGAGGAAATATACTGTGCCTGCAGAAAAAGCGAATGACAAAAGATACATAATTAAGGGTTTAAGTAAAATACGGGAAGTGGTAAATCTTATGTGTTGTACTCCGGTATCCTAGACTGCAAAATTTCCCTTCCACGCCAGCTAGGTATAATTAAGTAATGGTACTGAGCATGGCCTCCCGTAATCGACTTCGTTAAGATGATTAATGGCCATGGTTTCGGAAGACAAGGCAGTGCAGCAGTATTATCCTTTTGATAAGGGGAATTAAAGTGAAATTCGACGAGTGTCTCGCGGGAAAAGCTCAGTTGCCTTGAGTACGTGTCACTGAAAGTTAATTTTTCGAACGTGCTCTGTTTATCTGCCAACTTTTGAGTCTTATATTTTTCTATTCATTTATGTCGTATGTTTCCTGTCTTATTTCTTACTCTTTTTACATCGTTTGTTTTGTCTTATACGTGTTTATTTCTGCCCCTTTATTTGTGTGTTTTCCTCCTTTCAGTTTCTGCAGTTGTGACTGTTCATATCTGTTTTACTTCTGACTGGCTGTCCCAGAAAACCATATTTAGCAACATTAAATATCCAGACTTATTGACACGTAAATGAAAAGTTTGTCGTAACTTGAAACCGCCGTGCTCTAGAGGCAACTTCTCTGACACTGTTGTGTGGCGAGTAGGCTAGTGAGCCAGACGCAGGCGCGCGTTGTTCTGTAGAATTTCTACCTTTGCTAAAGAATGGCTGGAGACGATATGATGGTGTCTAATATCCAGACGCTATTCTAGTGTCTGCATGGGCAAGATAAAGGAGCCAATGCTTAATCAACACGTATGAAAGACTGAATGTACAGCTCCTGTCCTCAGTCTTAGCTTCACGCAAATTTAACCTCGTTGAAAGAGTATCATTGGGTGGGAGACATTATCAACTTCTACTGCTTGTATCTAGCGTAGAAATATTAAAACATTCATTTATAAACTGACGTAACTGAGAGACATAACTTGATTCTGTGCAGTTTCATCGCATCCTACTCACCCGTACAATCCGTTCAAGCAGTGAGTACCCCATTGAACTCCCCGAGAAAATCGACGGTTTGACAGTCACGGGAAACCCATGATTTGCATTTATCTTAAAAGGAAATTTACCTGTTGTGTTGGCAAGGTGAAGCAGACGGTGCTACAATAATTATTGATGTTGGGACGTAATCCATTTCTTGTCAGCCAAAAACATACTAATTTAAGATATTACCTCATTAAATGTTAAGACATTGATTAAATCTTCATTAGCTGGGCAAAGGTACGTAAATGGTGATTACAATACACGGACATAAGCTTTCTTCATATTTCCCGAAACTGATTACAGCGTTTGATGTAATTCAGGAGTTAATATATTTTGAAACGCAGAAAACCATCTTCTTGAGTGTTGATATAAGTGGGCCCAGTAACTGATACGAAGCGCTGAGATTCAAAATGCCGCGGACAGTTGATTCTGCAGTGGAAAAATATGACAACCGCGGAGTAAATAGAATTAAACTGGCAGACGGGAAGTTAAATTCAGCCTCCGCGGGAAATTTTGGATATAGTTCGTTAAACCGGCAGCTAATACGCTCAACACTCCTCAGTGTTACGGGGTCTAGATTACGTCACCAGGGTCGGAGAAACATTCCCAAAATACTTGTTTCAAGTGCCACATTGTTATCGTCATTTGTCTCGTTGACAATCTGAACGCATTTCGTGGTGGACCGGGTTAAGCGACAATTAATCTGGACGCAGCAGAAACATATATCAGTTCTTATTAGCATGATGTCATTTCCATGGCAACGACATTTAATCCTGGCTGATGTCACGCAGTTCTGATATGGTTGCTAGTCTTAACAAAAGCTGGGAATGATGTTTCATGCCTCGTAATCCGTTCCGACGACGATATGCCTTTGTTTCACGAAGGACGCGAGGTGGTTCAAGGAGCATCGACGTGTGACATGTGACCGAGCGATGATTTTGCACTGTAAGATTCAAGAGCCGACAAGGGATTTTTGGGCGTAGGGGCTAAAACTTCTTCTCGTTAAAATCCGTTCCGAAGAGTTGCACGGGATTCGGGAATTAGAAAACTTAACATTAATTAAGTCTGTCCTTATTTTATGACTTGTAGTTGAAGTCAGTTCTGAATTCCGTTCGTGGTTTTGTGGGCGGACGCTGTCTGATTGCACTCGTGCCTGGAAACGCAATTAAGACTTAATGTTCTTCTTCGTTAGGCAAGAAACAGATGAAGGAAGATGCATCGCTTCCGAGTACGACCGCTTCGCGAAGGCCTTTTTTTTCCGATTTATCGTCACTTCTCGGAGTAATGTAGTCCCGCTGAGCAGCGTCAGGGCGGTATCCCTTCGTGACCTGCGCTACGCTATTGATCAGCGCCACTTCTGTGGCCCACTACGCAGTCCGATGGATGTTTGTTGTACGACGCTGTTATAGCTGCTGAGGTTTACCTGTCACGTTGCCAGGCGGTTTTGGAAGTTTTAAAATGTCTGGCATCCGAACTGCGGATTTTAGGATTGTGCATTAATTTAAGAGGTTATTTAACGTCGAATGAGATGATAGGGTGATTGTATGTAGTGAACTGATGGGTGGCGATGGATAATTTGCGACACTCTATTTGGTTTTTTGTTCGCAATTATTTTGGCGTAGATTTTTGTACCGGGAATCAAACACGTCTCTAGGAATCTGATATCTTCCTCTCCCCCCCCCTCCCGTAAGTTTTCGTGTTCAAAATGAACGCGGTTGCCCCAGGAAGTTTATTTTTAATGGAGATGCGTTGTTTCTCTTCGAGGTGTTAAAATATCAAGACAGGCGTTTACTCCAAATGCTTAACAAACACGTAAATTAATTAATACGGGGCGTCTAGCTACTTGCATCGGGGAACTCTACTTATGCCCACTGTTAAGTTGGTCTTTGGTAAAATTGCATGTCAATCGTGACATATTTTGAAAAGTTCCAAGATACTACAAGAAAAATGTCACGATGTGTACAAACACTGAGCTTTCTTTACATTACTTAATCTTACCTAATCTAATCTGACCTAGCGGTTAGAACGCTGGCCTTGTAATCCTGGGGTCTCGGGTTCGATTCCCGGCGGTGCCCGAATTTATAACTTGTGTTGGACAAGGCCGTGGTCTAGGCAACACGGAGTTTTCCTCCGGGGGCTTCCCCGGTTTCTCCGTGGCATCCCAACAATTACTCCATTCACACACAGAAGAAGGCAATGGCAAACCACTTCTAGATCGTCTGCCAAGAACGTATATGAACAGGTCCCAGTCCGAGAAAAGGATGGAAGGATCCTGTTCATATGGACCTGTCGTCAGACAGAACACTAAATAATTAAATAATATAAATATAAATAAATACCAGTATCAAAGTCGTAAAATCTGGGAGAATTTCTCTCTCTCTCTCTCTGAGAAGTCTATGGGTCAGAGTCTAAGGAGACGATAGTCACCCAGAAATAGAGAACATTTGCATTTTAATGACACTCGAAAATTGATTGCCGTGTTTTTTTTATTACCATCCGTGATCAGCTCAATATGCGGTCGTGTTGACGGAATTCCTGAGAGGAACACGTAATAGCGCTCTCAGGCAGCTGCGGTCGGGAGCGACATTGGCCGCTGTAGCGATCAGACGAAACAGACAGAGAAGGCTGTGCCAAGCATCTAGTCGCGTTCTGGCCGGCGCGCTGTGAGGTCGACTCTCGCGTCTTTCGTCGTGAGTGTGATGCTTGCATTTGTCATTCTTCTAGCCGCCTTCTGTACAGGCCTGGCTGAGGCACAGTGTCCAGCGAGATGTCTGTGTTTCCGTACGACAGTGAGATGCATGTTCTTGCAGCTGGATAAAGTACCGGAGGTTCCACCAGAAACTACAATCCTGTGAGTAACAAAATGACCGAAGCTTGCAAACAAATGAATGCAGAGACGCGTACGAATGAATGATCTCATATACTTATATAATTAAATGAAACTGTGAGGAAGTGTATGTTTACGTAAATGGATGATTGTCTGTAGATGAAATTTGATTTGTGAAACGAATGGGCTTTTAAAAGAACATGTTTTTAAACTTAATGAATACGTAATGTGGGGTCCTCTGCAAATGGCTGTGTCGCTATGCCCAAAGAAGTAGATTAAATTTTATTTTAAAATAAATAAAACGAGCATCAGGTATTTCTTAACTCTGTTGACACAGAACATGTAAATATTACTTGGAAAGTAGAGACAGAGTGGACGCAATCAAGAGTTTGATAAATATAAGTGTGAAAAATCTTTGCATGATTAAATAAATGCATGTAAACGGCTCGGCTGGAAAATACAAAGCACACGGATTCACGAAGGCTTTCTGGCAGGTTAATACAAAGTCTGACTGTTCATTTGCCGTGACGTTATATCGGAGCAAAGTAGAAAATGTGTTAATGTACCGGGAAGGCCCAGAGATAGAGAAATACAGTGACGACTGACGAATGATCCAAGATTCGCAAAATCTTAGCGGATGAATAAAGAAGTATACAGCTTCGACTCTTGTGGATGTTGAAAATATTTTCCGACTTTTTCGGCAAACATTACAGCTGCGATCTTCAGGGTGAACGTGTATTTGGAAATTTTAGGAAGCCTAAAAAGAGCAGGTCGTAAGGGGAAACATTTTATTCACATCCCACACACCATCGATGGAGGCAGATGATCACACGTCAGTTGTGCATGAACGTATTTTTCTCAACACGGGCACAGGATCTTTTTTGCGAACATACCCCAAAATATTCAACAGTTCCAAGTCTCCATGTTATGACACCTGAATGTTCATTACCGCCATCACAAAAGGCCACGCCATTGTATTACTCCAATCCACAGCTTTTCTAGCCTTCTTAGCTTCGATCGTCTTTAAAATATCACCCTTCATCGTCTTGGTCCGCAAACTGTTTTGGTCCATGAGGTTCTCAATCAAAAATTTGTAGGCAGTTTCTGTCCTTCGTGCATATTTCTGTCTTAACTTTTTATTACCGTAAGAATTCCTATTGTAGAACACGAGTTACCATAAAAAAACGATCGAACTGTTAAAATCCCGGCTCAGAGACCGAATATCCTCACAGCAGTGAAGATTTTGACATCGGTCTTGTGCACTGTAACATCGTGTGAACTTCCAGATATAAGCGTTTCGGTGGTTAATATTGCTTCCATCTTCAGGGTTGAATATGTAGCCAGTATGCTCCTCCGAAAAGATTTTAAGTTTACGCGGCGTTGTAATCCCATTAAGACCAATATGGGTAACGAGAGTAGATTTCCATACACTTGTTAGTTATAAAGCTGTTTTGCTGCTAGTCCCTTAGTGCGTTGTTGCAGACAGCAAGGTGATGTTACTCAATACATTGACAGCCTGATGTCTGTGCACTCTAGCCTCGGGAGGATGTGCTGGGATAATAGACAATGTCAGTACGCCAGAGAGAATAGCTTATGATAGCGGGAGCGGTGATTTAATAACTTTGTCTTGTGAGGTGCAGGTGATGAGCCTATTTAAACTACGGCATTTGCTGATACAGTAAATTTCACGTCCTGTTTCCATAAGGCAAACAGCTGCTCACGTGATGGCAGTTCTACCACGTGTGCCTTCCCAGCTATAAAAACTGGGACCACACAAATAACGTATTAGGCCCTTTGTTTATCCTTTTAAAAGCCTATTGGTAACTATATTGTTCCACCTATTTCAACAATCCACAACTCTTTATTTTGTATTTGTATTTTCCTTATGATTCTCAATGTAAACATCGATTATTTCCTTAAACACCGTCAACTAGTTGATCTTAGTAATGGTTAAGTGTGGTGTTTTCTTCGCGGTACGGACTGAATTCTTAAATATTTTTAGACGCGATCAGTTGATTTTGTAATGGTGAAGCCTTGTGTTTTCTTCGCGGTACGGACTGAATTCTTAAATATTTTTAGACGCGATCAGTTGATTTTGTAATGGTGAAGCCTTGTGTTTTCTTCGCGGTACGGACTGAATTCTTAAATATTTTTAGACGCGATCAGTTGATTTTGTAATGGTGAAGCCTTGTGTTTTCTTCGCGGTACGGACTGGATTCATAAATGACATTTAGATCAACTTCCTCCTCACCATTTCTTACCCCATCCTGTCCCCTAAATCCCTAAATCTATTCATAACAGGACGAGCGGGCAATGCCTGGGAACCTTCGTAGCCTCAAACCAACTTTATGCCCCCTCTCCATTTATAACAGTAGTGCCCATCGCTCCCCCCCACTTTCTCTCTCTCTCTCGTTCGACTTAATTGGTATTTATATGCGATATACCGTCTGTTCGAATTGCGCCTGCGCAGAAACACGGCGAGAGTAAGCCTGAACTAGCTGGCTAACATCGCCCGGCCGACTGGAGCTGAATAAAGATGCGTTTTATCTGATCGGCTCTACTTTGCCCCAGTGGGGGAAGCCCCACTGAACCACGAAAATGAGCCTTTTATTATTTTTTTTCGAAGTGTTAGCCGGGCTAACACGGTTAACATGAAAGCACTCTCCGGGTTTTGAGTCTAGTGAACTGTAATGATTATATGGAGCTGTCGACCTGGACATTTGCTTTTCACACCACGTTCTGTACCTGCGAATTAACAGCAAACATGTCTATGAATGAAACTAGAAATCTTTATGGTTAGGCGTCTCGCGATGTGGCAGCTAGCATTCATGGGGGATCACCCGTGTTTACCGAGTAACAAAGGGTTTTAGTGCTCCAATAGCACACAAATGCTTCTGTTTTTACACGCTTGAGTGTCATCTGTCAGCCGTGTGTATTAGGGGTCATTAGGTTGTATACCCACGTTACACCAAATGCGGGTGAACTCTATGGCAATAATACCCTAAGAACAATTACTGTTTTTCGGTTGTAACGCCATTAAACAAGGACAATGACGCTGTTAGTAAATGATATGCAGGGTTGTCCCAACATCCGGAGAGACGAGCTACAAACCGAAATATGGCTCCGGCAGATATTCAGGGTTAAGACCGAAGTAACTTGGCTTTATTCTAGTCGTAGGTCGTTAGGAAACACGAAACACGAAACACGCCAGCTATTTGCTCATATGCTTTATTTATGGGCTTAGTTGTGGTTCGCAGTGCCTTATTTCACCAAAGAACACTGACCAGTTGATTTTTGTAATTGAGTCTCTGCGTTTCGTTTCTTAACGTGTTCGTTTCTCAGTAGCTGTTAAATATGGCCTTTTACTCTGAGACAAGAACATTCATTTCATATAAGAAAAAGTTCTTAGGTTTATTTCTTGGTTTATTTAACGCAGATTTCCCATCTGCATGCGTCATGTGTGTAAAGTGTCCAGCGCGAATAAATACGGAAGGAAGCAGCTGAAACAGTATCGCCTCCTTCTTCAGGGTGAACTTTCGAAACGTTAGTAAGCACGTACGAGACCACACGGCGTTTCAAACTAGTAGACCACTGTCAACATTTTCACCACTTTGAGAACTTAAAATCTCAGACGGGAACCTCCATTGTCAGGATACGTAATGAATTGATTAACGTTGTATTGAGATAACGTTTTATTTTAATATATTAAGACATTGAAAAACTGTCCAGTTTTATCTATTGACTGACTCTTAATCCATTACTGCACGTATTTTATCCTACCATCAAATGTGAGATTGCGCATAAATTGATTTGTGGTTCGTTACCATGATAACCACAATGCATACAACCTACAGGCTTGCCATAATGGCGTATACAGGGCTAAAGATTGTTACAAACCTGGAAATGGCATTTACTTAATTAAAAATATACATCCATTATTAATGGACTTTTTTTTTTTGTAAATGAGTTTTCGACAGCTTGTCGCCTTTCATGTGATTGCAAAATCGATTTTGTTCAGTGGTCTTTGAAAGGTTTGCTGAATATATTAGTTTGGCTGTTTCAACTTACAGTCCATTCTTGATTTAAAAGTTTTAAACGCGCATGGCTCCGAGAGGTGGAGGAGATTATTTATTGGTATAAAATGACCAGGATAACCTGTCTACAGAAACTGACAAAAATGGTGCATCTAATTGTTAGTGTTCTTTAAAATGAGGTATGCTCTGTGTCAAAATAGCCCAACAGTATGTTAAACCGTATTCAGAACACACCGTTCGCGTATTTTAACTTATTGTTTCAGCCGAACAAAAGCTGAGTCGAGGTAGAAGAAATATGACTAAAATTATTCTCATAATTTAACGATTTTGGAGATTTTCATAAACAATCAACGTGTTGTGTCATTACTCGGTGTGAAACCAGGACTTACAGTGACATTTTATTGATAATACAACCCTGAAGATGGCAGCAGTACGACGTTGGTGTCTGCTTACAAGTCCACGCGACGTCGCGTCATACGAGACGAACGTAATTTGTAACAGTTGAGTCCTAACATCGCGTTTAATAAGACATCATCCAAATGCACGCCAGAGTTTATTTTACCCGATAATTAGATACTCGACGCTTGAGGGCACACTCTTCATTCCGTATTCAATATTTTAATCATCGACCCACGTGCTAGATGCGGATGTAGGCTGAGCTCGATGTCCTACGGCCAGCGACAGTCTGAAGGCCGGCCCACGTAAGAGCGTGATTCACAGAACTCTGCGTGTAACCATGACAACAGTTTTCATGTGTTTCATGACTTATCGCATGGCTTCTTGAGAAGGGCTTAGTTAATCGAGAAATTTCCCTCACATTAATGGAAACCGAAGGCTCATTACCGTGTTCACAACTGCCTGTCTCTGGTCTCTGTCCTCAGCCAGTTGAATCCATTCCACGCTCGTCTACATATTTTTTCAAAATATTTTTTTTAATATTATATCTTCAGATCTACGCGTATGCCTTTAAATTGGATTCATCCCTTGAGGTTCTCCTCCACCAATTTTATACCCATTTTTAATTTCTTCAATGTGTCCAGCTGGGCCCTGCTGTGGCTTTTCCTCGGTGTAGATTATACATTATTGCAGTGGTAATAAACCTTTTTGTTCGCGTACCCCCAGATATAATTCCTCTTCAACTCTCTTCCCCCAAAGTTGTTGGTGTATAATTCAAGTTATACATAGTATATAATCTACATCTAAAATAAATTCAATAAATTACATTACTGATTATTCAGTGTTTATCATAATTTTTTTTTTTTTTAAATTTCACGTACCCCCTAAGATGTCTCCGCGTACCCCAGGTTGAATACCACTGCATTAGAGGACTGTATAGTATCGTCACTCATTTGTTTGAACACACGTGGGGATGTCGATTTTAGAATGAGCTCATTGTCGGTGTTGATAAAAATACAAGCTGTTCTCTGTCGTGTTTTCACAGCAGACGAAGTTCGTGATTGAAAGAAATTGCAAAAGCTGCTGATTGTATCGGGAGGTCGCGACCTGCAGGTTGTGAAATTCTGTCCCCCATCCGCGCTAAAGTGTAATATGGCAAGGAAATGGACGTACGCTCGCCGCGTTGCTTGTCGGTTCTGCAGCTGAACACGGCTGTGACGCTTTGAAAATGGATGTAGGAATTTATGAGCAAAAATACAACAAATGAAAGGAGAAAAAAGTGTCGATTAAATGAGAGGAAATAAACAAGTTGCGCAGAATAGAAGGGGAAATATAAATGAGACGGGAAGGAAGAATGAAAACAAAGAATAATCACAAAGAGAGAGAAAGAAGGGACCAGGAAAGAAAACAAGGAAATGGAGGAATTAAAAAGGGAACAGAGAAAGAATGAGAGGGAAATATAAAACAATGTTAATTATTTGATATTCACTTCCTAATTCCAAACTACGTCCATAGAGCAGGAACCTTCTAGGAAGCTAATAGTCTCATCAGCTAGTCAAGAAATTCCTCACCTTTCCTGGAAACCGAAGGTTTATCACCCTGTTCACAAGAGGCCACCACCAAACCTCATCCTGATCCAGATTAAGCGAACCACACCCCTGAAACCTATTTACGTAAGGTCCATTTTAATATCATCCTCACATAATTCTAGCAATTAAAATGTGCATTGAATATCATGGAAAACATCCTTGAGCCTCGCTGGTATCACCTGAGTGCAGTATGGTCGTGGTGTGTAGAAACGTGTTATCACAGGAAAGACAGAATTTATTTTATTCAGTTTTTCCCTCTTTGAACGTCTCCAACTGTTTTAAATTAACGCTGGAAATTTAATACGTATTATGAATTCATGATAGCAACTGCTATATGGTATCGCCATATGCAAACTGCCATGTTACCTTTAGGTAATTGAATGAATAACCAAGTGTTTTCTGCGAGGTGTGGTCTGATCAATTTAGATACCGAACGTTACGACGCAGAGACAGAGATACGGAAAAAGGAGATCCTATTACGAGCCACTTCGTATTTAGAACAGTCGAAACACGAACAATATTTGCATTTGGAAATGGCCTCTGATATAGTGGCCAGACAGTGTTATGAATGGCGTAGCTCTGTTCTTTAAACCCGAGAGGTGAGTGAGTCCACTGTACGTGTGGAATAATAATGAGGCCTAAGGTTGTGCCATTTATCTTCCACAAATCTGTACAACAGGTTCTTCTTGAGATGCATCACAGATATACCTGGGGGCAAGTTCAGGAAAGTGTGATAACATCGAATAGGTTTGGACGTGGGCAGAGAGTGAAAGCTGTGTTCACGAAACACGACGCCATTTTGAAAGGATAGATTCACCTTCGGTTGTCCAGGTGAATACCTTAACCACTTAAAGCCCGAATGAGAGAGAGAGACAGAGACAGAAGAGAAAGCGAAGAGCGAGTATTGAGAGACATTAAGCTCAATAGGGGGGGGCCATACATTTTCGGCACTAAAGGTTCCCAGGCATTGCCCACTCGCCATTCAGGAAAAGGTGTCTGACTGCGCAAATGTTCAAAACGGGACCTAACCTAGCAAAATAAACAAATCAAACCTAACCTAACCCAACCAAACTCAACCTAACCTAACCTAACCCAACCTAACCTAACTTAACCTAACCTAATCCAACCTAACCCAACATAACGTAAAGCGTGCCGAAGCGTGACTTAGTGACCTTTGTGCCCAAGCGTGACAAAGCATGACCTACTTTGACCTCGTGACAAGAGATCACCATGTGTCGAAACGTGACGAAGATTTACAAAGCGTGACAAACCGTGACTAAGCGTGACCTGCTATGAAGGCGTGACGGGAGGTCACCATAAGAGTTAAAATACGATGAAGATTTGAAAAGTGTGTCTAAGCGTGACCAAGCGTGCTCAAGCATGACAAAGCGTGACGTACTGTAACGGCGTGACGAGATGTGGCCAGAAATGTCGAAACGTGACGAATATTTAAAAGAGTGACAAAGCGTGACTAGACGTGACGTAATGAAACGGTTTGACGAGGTGTGACCATAAGTGTCGAAACGTAAAGGACCAGAAAGGAGATTGCACCGAACAGGTGTCATGTTGTTAACACAGCACAGTCACAAGACAACAATTATCAGGATTTTACAGTGCTGCGCTGGCACAGACTGTACTGACCGACGGAAACTCCTTCCTTCCTTCCTTCCTTCCTTCCTTCCTTCTTTGAGTGGTCCGCATACTGGGCACTCCCTACAAGGTCAGCGGCCATAATCGGTGGATCCAGTTCTAAAATGATAACGCTTTTCTTCTGGGTTGTGGCGTAATATAGATTCATCTGTAGGTTCCAGCGTTTCGGAGAAACATGCTGTTTCCATCTTCAGGGCTGAATAGTATACAATATATTATGTTTAAATACCTTTGGTGCAAAATATCTATGAATTTAAATTAAAATGTTTGTTAATAGCCAATACACATACATAATAGAGTAGTGGAAAACCTTCGTTCTTTGCCCATTACTGTGTTCAAACTATCTTATTCGTGGTCTTCCCATACTTTTCTTTCCTCGAGTGATAAATAATTTCAAAAGAGAAAATGACAGATTTGTTATTGAGGTTGCATAGTATTTTACCAAAATGTAGACCTTTTTTTCAAATTAGATTCTGGACGCTGAAACAGTGAATCATTCAGCACTCCGATTTGTGCTGGCTTCAAGAACAGAGCCCCCATAACTGTGCCGTCCGTAGCAAAGAGATTGTATGCAAAACAAGAATGACCTCGAAGAGAGAAACAAAGCAGTGTTGCGCGTCACTGCCTACTGTATTATCCGAAGTGTACAGGGCACAGAGAAGCATTTTAATTTGTATTCGTAAAATAGGTATATGGGCGTCTTCTGGCGATAAGTGACTTACTCGTTACCCTGATTATGGAAGCAGCAAGTACCTCTAAAACGTCGATAAACTTCTACCGTCGATCAGCCATCCAATAGATTATGTTAAATATCTATAACAGTATCTGTAACACTGAACAGAAATAAATAATAATTTGGATTTTGAAATAAATTTGGATGCTTGGAATGCACTATACAACACTAATCTGGAGGAAGTAAACATTCAGATATCCGGACTGAGGAGCCAAAACTTCTTTGAGTAGTTTTCTGTCAAGAAGCAGCCTAACAGAACTTTTTTTTTCTTTTTGTACACAAACTTAGTTCCTCTAATTTTTAACAGATTTAAAAAAAAAATCATATTTGTGTAAACCGATATTCCCACATATGTATCCATGGTATGGTGATTAATTAAGTAGAGATGCGCGCCCTTAAATTAAGTTTGACTTCTTTCTGAAAACTGAACTGAGCGAACTAAAATAATAGGTTTATAATTGTATTAAGATGAGTTTTTGTTGGCAGATGTATATTGATTCTGGCATGGCGCCCATGGTTCATTGAATGTTAGGGATTTTCGTGATTTTTAACCATGGTTATTGTAATTTATTTACCCCAAATTTAGACTACTATAATTTTTTACACACATGACTGCCTCTGTTAGTGGTTTAGTACCACTGTTAAGTATGTAATCCCCTTCGCCATAGAATGGCATAAAAATTGTGGAGCGTAAATTATTGAAAATTTGATGGGAAATCCATTACACATTTACCGCCTTTCACTTACTCATAACGTGTTCTGGCTTTATTGTTTGTGGTTAATAAATAGGTCTATTCTGTTCGGCCGACGTATTAACAACAGCTGAATAGCGAGGAATTTCTGTGGAAAAGTCTGACCTCTGAGTAAGTTTCTGAAACAATGTGAAACCTTTGTTCTCCGGACTGTTCGTTGCATTACAAGAAAGAAACAAAGCTTCCTTATATTTTTAAGTGTCATTTGTTATGACATAAAATTCTTCATTTAGAAATTCAATTAATTTCTTCAGAACGATAGTTATCCATTTGAAATGGGCCATGTGGAAAAGCAGAATGGTATGAAAATAAAATCATTGGAGCTTAATGACAAGACTTGACATGGCCTGACATAACCTAACTTAACCCAACCCAACCTTACCTTACCTTACATTACATTACATTAAGTCACCTCACTTTACCTTACGTTCCCCTGCTATATCTTACTTATCTTGGATCACCCCTAACCTGGTAATGTAACCTAACCTAACCTAACCCAACCTAACCTAACCCAACCCAACCTTACCTTACCTTCCCTTACCCTGTTCTACTTATCTTGCATCACCTTACCTCACCTAATGTGACTTAACCTAACCCAACTTTACCGTATGTACCCTACTTTACCCAACCGTACCGTATATTATCTAACCCTATTTTTTCTCACCTTACTTAACGTAATGTAACCTAGCGAACGCCAATGATCGTCATACTGAGATGATGAGACATAGTATAGCCTTAACGTGAATGACGAAAGGGGGTTGCGGTCCTGTGATTTGTAATGCGCCTGTCTCTCTGTCATAGTCAATGAAGCATGTGTTTGAACGTCCCACCCTCGCACGTGGATATTGGTACCTAAAAATAGTCGTGACTGGCTGTCCTTCTTCGATGGGCCTCCGCGATTTTGAGGCGGCAGGTTTGTCACATCTTGCAGTTCTTCACGAAATGCTGAACCCGTTGAAATTCAACGTTAACCCTGTCTCTCCAGTAATATCACCAAGATAAGTAGCTTGATCCTTGATACAGTGTTTTTTTTCCAACCTTGGCGTATTCTTTAAGTGGAAAGGCAAATTACTTTTTTCAGTCGCATTTTTCCAATGCAGCTCTCGACTTATAAGAAAGCGACACGTAATTCTGTTTTAATTCCAAACAAAATGTGTCAGAATATGGTCTGGTACACCGGCTCTGCAAAATGAAAGAATCATTTGACTTAGAGTAATGATTAAAGCGAAATGTCGTGTTTAGTCCGTATGTATCAACTGCTCGTTTCCCTGCAGCTGTTGGAACAGATCCAGGTTCGAATCCGCCTACCAGATTGAGAGAATTTGTGGTTTGCCTCTGCCCTGCCAGGTTTATGTTCGAATAGAACATTAAAATAGGCCACAACCACATCATACCTCATGCTGTGGGATATAACCGGGTTGAGTCCTGACCGTGTTACTCACGATTATATTTAGATATTAGTAACCCCTATAGAACATCTACACTTAATGATTCATAGGTCCATAACGTAGCGACCTGAAGATGGAAACTGTTTCCTCTGTTGAAGTACTTCTGGGTCGATCTGGTGTTATCAGAGTCGCTGATAAAAGTTCGCGTGTTGATGGTTCCGTGGCTTGGCATTCTTCCCGTGCCACAAAAATAAATTCCATCAGTAAATTTGAAGATTCTCCCACATAGAGCAGCGCGGGACATCTTTATGGTGTGATGCGTAGGAAGTGGTATAACTTTATCTTGCACCTACTTGCTGGACAGGACTTACGCCTCTGTTCCGCCAATCAAGTCCTTCACATTCCACTGTCTGGTCTAGGCCCTGTGTAAGGTATATAAACCTCCCTTGTAGATAAAAATTAGCTCTGAAGATGGCAACCGAAAGGCTTGTCGAAACGTTGGAAAATCTTTATCATTCGATGCTGCTTATCCCCGAAAGCCGAAGCCATGCCCATGGCTAATGTAGTACAGAAAATATTGACCTGAGTTATTAAAGTTCTTCGTAGATTTTTCAAATATTTGTAGTCGTCTTTTCAGACTAATATCAGATTTGAATTTATTTGTTTATCAGGATGTTATCTGACTGTGTTAATGTAGTGGCTGATGAGACGGAAGGGTTATTATGAACGATGAAACGCGGAGATGAGACAGGAGATAATCACGGCAAGTTTTAAGGCATTAACCGAACCAACTGAAGACAATTGTGGTGCAGTTTTGTTGGTCTTCTTCAAGCCGGTTTTAAAGTGGGTATTTGATTGATGGCGTAGATGTACAGCTTATTCATCCAGACACATCAATGTGTTTCTGTGGAAACCAGTGTGAAAAGTACTTTTTTGTTGGATTGATTGGCAGGGGTGGCCCTAATCTGCACGGTACGTCGAAGCTCTCAGTAAGCCACGCAACCACACTCCGGGGTCATTGTTCCAGAACTTTACTTGAAGTGAGTTTCTTCCCTAAGGCCCGGTCCGATTTTCAATTGAACGAACTTTCGAGCGTTCAGCAAATAATTTGAGCTCCTTTGAACTGATAATATAATGAACTTGCAAATAAGTTTCTGATTAACAGTGGTCTGAGAGACAGGCGGGGCTGCATTTCAGCGTTCATGGCCTTCGTTGTATTTTTGCAATTAGCGTTTGTAGTTGGATCAGTTTTGCTTACGTTTCGTGGTTTTACTCCGTAGTTTAAATGCTGCGAGCGTATATACGTACTCCGGTTTAAAGGACTTGCATCAGGTAGCGGATGCAGGAGGGTAGATGTGAAATATATTGAATAAGTAGTGGTGGACAGCCGAAAAGGGGGTCTTCCTGTATGAGGCTTTAACAGGTGGCTAAGAACTTGCCGTGAAAAAAGGAATAATGTTTTTTTGGGGGGGGGACAGAAAATGGGGGAGGGGGGATTTCTTGACTGAATGAGCGACTGTCATCTTGTGTGAGGACACGTATTTGAAAACGATTTACCTACGTTATTTTTGAATTTATCTTTGTATCAAGAATTGTAATAAAGTTACAGCAAGGTGAAATATTGAGAAAGTCCGTAACAGAATTACGTAATCGTCGAATTACTGCTCAATCATTCAATGTACTTAAGGCAAAATTCAGCTCCTTGAGGAAATAAAGAATTGAATCACTGGACTTACGTCGCTCTGGGTCAAGATTGAAGGAGACGCATGAGAAAAGCGCCAAGACTGCCCTCTAGTTATTGGAATTGCAAATTGTGTCGTTTATCTTTTGTTCTTTCACAGTCAGCTTATACTTTGAAATACTTTCTCTGCCTCTGAATATTTTGCTGTTTTTTTTGTGCTTCAAAAACCAGAGGAAGGCCGTTAGAGAAATGACATGCAAAGTGGATCAACTGAAAAACTTTGACCTTTTTCTTTTTAAAGTCGTAAATTAAATTATGGGAGGTGACGGATACTTTATTTTAAAAGTTTATTCCTGAGAACAAAAGAACATACGCAGGCGAGGTGTTCCTATCATCAGAAATGTACCACTGCTTTATCCAGAGCGGCGGAAATTACGTATAAAAAATCTAGGAATGTTTTTATGTTCGTTACGCTGATCCAGTTACTTGTCTTTTCATAAAACCTGTAAATTTTTTTCTTCAAAAACGTTGAAACTAAAGAGGAATTAACTCGGAGCACAGTATTTCTTGAGAAGCTAATAGTTGCTCGTCTAATCAATAAATTCCCCGCCCTATGTAGACCCCGAAAGTTCATAACCGTGTTCTCAAGAATTTGCCACTTATTACATTTCTGAGCCATATAAATCCAGTCCACATCGTCCAATCCTTGTTTCCTTAAGATTCATTTTAGTATTATCATCCCATAATTGCATAGACCTGTCGTGTAGTCTCTGTCCATATTCGAGGGCACATCTGAATGTTTCCAAGATATTACATTTTAACACAATTTATACGAACTTCTCTGTAGAATTAATGAATTATAGTTGACAGTGACTTTAAAGATTATGTTACAAGGGTACGTTCGTACAAGACACGTCTTCGTCCTGACAATTAGACAATTTAAGTATTAAAAATTAACGTTGTTTAATTTGAGGACCAAACGAGTAACTAGGCCTGTAATTTTTTGGGGCCAAGTGCTGAGTTGTTGACATAAATGTTGAAACAGGTGTAGCATATTAATGTCGACCGTCGTGCTGTGTTACGGTACATAATTCTTCCTCTTTTTTGCTAATACGTAGCCTGCCTGTTGTTACACACGGATTTGCCTGCCTGCCTGTCTCTCAAACATCCCTCGGCCCGAGGCCCCTAGTTGCATAATTATGAAACCGTCAGATGTTGTGTTAAAAGAATGAACAACAGACATCCGACCTCCGACTGTAGCTGTCGCTCTTAATTAGTGCGATGGCTTACGAACTTATTCTCTTGTAAGCAAGATGGACGTAGATGGTTTTTATCCCAAAAGGCGATGTCATTTATTGCCTCGAATTTTCAAGTGATTAAACCTAGTAAGTTTAGATGAAAATAAATTGTTGATGACGTTATCATTTTCTTTATTAAATTATAAACTCCATGGAGCAGAATCTTCCTTGGGAACCTGATAGATAGTACGATTAATTACTCTAGAATCTTCCCGCTTTTATGGAACTCGAAGATTCATTACCGTGTTTATAAGAGCCCGTCATTGGTCCCTACTCTGAACTGCATGAATTCAATCCACATCTTCCATTTTAATATTATCTTCCGTCTGAGTATTCTGAGTGGTCTTTGCTTTTTCCTCCATGCGCGTTACATGTCTCGCCAACTTCATTCTCATAGTTCATGGAGAGTAAAAATTATTAATATTTTTATTGTGTGTAAGATGATCACCCTAAAGAAACCCCTTATATTTTTCGTTTAAAATATAAAGAAGAAAATGAAGCTTCTTTCTGTAATTAAACATTTCATTGGCTGCATCTGCATTTATTTTCAACGCAACTCCCATTCTGCTTCAAATGAACGCATAACGGGGAAGTCTCGTCTGTCTGTATCGTTTCCTCCATTAAGGATGTAATCAAATCTAAAACTTCTTGACGATGGTGAAGAGTCAATTGAATAAAAATTTTCTTGGATATTATCCATCGTCTAGTAAATATAAAACGTAAAACGACGTTTCGGAGATGGGACTTTTTTACTTTGTCCGGAGATAGGGATTAGCTGTGATCGTTTTAGGAATCGTCTTTCTGGAATAATCGATTGCACTTTCTCCACTGCACGTGGTGGTCATGCCGCCATGACTCGGGCATCCACAGCCTCGTTTACTGAGGCACGTTGCTCCCAGTTTAGGTCATGGTGGCCCCGGGTATTGGCAGATGGCTGTACGTTGGGTGTCAGCACCGACCGGTTTGAACAATCGCGGCTTGCGTAAGTGGAAATGAAATCTCTGCTTTGTGACGTAATATCATCTGCTCTCAGGTGCAGAATTTCGAAACATGATCATAATTTATTAGGCAAATAGGTGGGGGGGGGGGAAATATTTTCTCGTTTCGAGAACAAAAAGGCTCCGATTTCATGGTATGTGAATTCATAATAGCCGCTTCTCCCAGGTTAAATTATTCCCATAGAATCACTCAACAGAACAGATACTACACATTTTTGACGCAATTTCCCCCCCTCCCCTCACGGCGGTGAAGATGTCAGTGTTGTTCAGGGTTATGAAGCCGCGTGGACTGGTATGCAGATAGCAGAGTTTCAGAAAGACATACTGTCTCCGTCTTCAGCACTGAAGATTCTTTCTGCTTCCGTCATAAGGGTGATGTCTTAATCACCCTGATGATGGAGGCAGTAAGCACCTTTAAAGTGTTGGTCAGTTTCTGTCAGATTACGCGACTCAACATCCCCGAAGACAGACATCAGTGTCTTTAGGTTTCTTTTGCCAGAGTCCGCGAATGCCTATGAACTGAGAGTTGAAATTTATCTTCTTCCACCGCACGGCATTTTATCGTTCGTCACTTTCCCTCTTCATTTTGTCGTATCTCATTCTCCACTGCTTCTCCCTCACCCACTAACACTATC
The DNA here is from genome assembly GCF_000696155.1 of Zootermopsis nevadensis. Next base: position 981,272 of record NW_019060259.1, read on the forward strand.
GTTTTCATTCGATTTTAACCTTATTCTTGGCCGATTCATTCCACGACTGGTTATGGGCTGTTAGACCGGATGTCGATCGCTGTCACTGGCGTTGAGGATTTATCTCTCTACCCCAGGCCTCGTATTCATCCGACATCCCATCCAATCGACACATTTTTCCCAGCATAAGGCCTGCCGGTTCGTGATGCTGGACCACTCAAGCTAGTACCGAAATGTAAGAATGCGTGACGTCATACCCGCGTCGATGACGTCATGTTGCTGATGTGTCAGTGCCATATTTGGTGTTCAGTAAGTGTGTTTTTCCATCCCTTACATTTATGGCTGTTACATTAGCGCAACCTTATTTGGCGCCTGCTATTGTTATTTAGGCTACTTGACAAGACACCTGTGTTGGAGAAGTTGCCGCCCTTGCAAGGATGTTGAAAAATTATTGTTCTTTTATTCAGCAAGAGTCAGTCAGGTCAAAGTGAAGCTGTCTCCAATCACGTGTAGAAGTCTACGTAGCCTTTTCTGTTTTAAAACTTTACTATTATTCGTGTAACTCAGGGGTTATCAGCACCGCGAAACGTGTGTCACTTCACGGCAGAAAAGTTACTTGGAATCAGAAATCCAACTATGTTAACTCTTTCAAGCCTAGTAGTAACTATATGTACCACGTAATTTTATAACTAGTAACGTGTTTCGTATGGTTCTCATGATGAACATCAAAGATGGGAACAGATATGGTCCCTGAAACGTCGGCGATTTTAACTAATTGACACAGCTGATAGCCGGAGGAAACTTTATTAACGTTAGTCGCCGTGAATGCTTTAGATCAGTGGTATTCAACCTTTTTTGTTCGCGTACCCCCAGATATAATTTCTCTTAAACTTTGTACCCCCAAAGTTGTTGGTGTATAATTCAAGTTATACATAGTATATAATCTACATCTAAAATCAATTAAATAAATTACATTACTGATTATTCAGTGTTTATCATAATTTTTTTTTTTTAATTTCACTTACCCCCTAAGATGTCTTCGCGTACCCCCGGGGGTACGCTTACCCCAGGTTGAACACCACTGCTTTACATAATGCATCGACTGATGGTGTTTGAGAACAGATTACCGTAGGAGAATATTTGACCCCGATGAAGAGGAAGTAATTTGACAAAGTAACTTAATTAAGTATTTTGTAATATTCGTCATATATTTTAGTATAAACAGATCAGGAATATTTAAATTTGCAATTTTTTGAAGGTTCATAATGGAAGGTCTCGTGATGAAGACAATATTAAAGTTAGGAAAGTGGGTTTTAACTGGGTTGAAATCCCTTAGGGTAGGGCCAAATTAAACGTTTTGTAACAGCATGAGGCCTTATTTTGTTGGTGGTGCGCTGGACAGACGAAAGAGAACACTTGATCAGCCAGCGAGCGGACCGCGGAGCGCTAGGCGTTGTCCGCGCTAGAAGAGGTCATTGCCCCACCAAAAACAAAGTGGACCAAATAGATTGGTCCATGCTGAATGAAGCGAGAGCTGCAAAACTGCGGTCAGTGGCGTACGGCCTCCTGCCAAAAGGAGTAACGCTGTAGCAGAATGTCTTTTTTACATAACGACGCGACCTGCAAAGTTTTGCGAATGAAACATGGAGACACATTAAGTGGGAAGGGGAAGTTCGGTTTGCCATGGCTAATTTCCCTTCCCGGTTGGGAAACGAATTCTTATATGAGGTGATATTGAGAATGATCTTGTTATGTACGTTTTAATCGTCGCTGTAAGTAGTCCAGCCTACACAGCGACGAATAGGATGATGAATGAATAATGAAGTATAATGGGTATGTAAGGAAGTGGTCGTGGCTTATAGTAGAATTTGCCTGGAAGGACTGAAGAAATTAATAGCTGATCTGCAGGTAGTGATTTGTTCCAGGTACATCCTAAGTACTGTACGAGAGTTAACAACAAACCGACCGCGACATTACCTATCGTAAGAAACAGGGTGTGATGGTTTACTGGCAGGATTTTGTGAACACGGTAATGAGTCTTCGGTTTGCACGCGGGATGGGGAGGTTTCTGAACAGCTGGGTGCATCTTTCAGCTTCTGAAGAACGATTCGACTTTTATCGTAAATGAAGAACGTGGGTCGAGGTTATTTGCAGTAAGTGGCTTGCTTTTTGTAACTTAACGGATTATACACATGCATTTGAAGTAAGTGAAGAGTCGAGATGTTTGTAGGAACACTGAAAATGGCGGAGGTGGATTATATAAATTGGTTCTCAAAACTTGGGCTGAAAGGTACACGGAGTTTTATGGTAGCGTGTAATTGAAATTAAATGGAGCGGAAAAACTGCCTGAGTTGGAAAATTCTACTCTTCCACTTTCCGTATTGAAGTGCTAAGTTACATTGCATGCAGTTTCAGAAGATTGTGATGTCTTAATTCCTTTTGTAGCGTTTTTGGGTAAAGTGTAAGAAGCCCCACAGCCAGCTGGTGCCGGGTTTCCCCCCCGGGGGTGGGGGGGGGTTAAGCCCATCCACTTACCCCTTCATCTTCACGGCGTGGTGCTTATTTTGGGCCTCAGAACCGGAACCACTACAGATTTTGCTCAGCTCCTAGCGTTTTCCAAGTTTTATGTGACATTTACAGCTTTAACATGACTGTCCTTAGAATTTGTTACCGAAATATAGTAAGTATATGTAATAATATCAGAAATGTGTGTACTTAGTGGAGTACACTGACGTTCCTTCACGCCATTTCATTAGTTGTTATACGAATGCGCGATCTGAGGTCATTGTTCCTTGGGCCATTCTTGCACTAATGTGATCCGAGGATAATTTTGCGCAGCTGTGTTCCAACAATACCATATTTTCAAATTGTTGCGCTCCAGTGTGTGTGTCAACAATTGTCCAACCTCATGCAGGTTGCATACTCCCGTATGCGATGAAATTTTGGGTTCTATAGAAGACGAAGAATTTGACTGGCTGAGAGACTATTAATTATTCAAGAAGAACTACGTTTCGTGGAATTAATGCAGAGATATTGCATTGGCCAATCGTATCTGGTCGAATTTAAAGCATCACTGGTACAGGGGTACCACCATTTCAGGTACGTCACGTTCAATAAAGGAACACGTCATTTGTAGATTACATAATTTATTTAAAATTTTATAAATTCAGTGAACACTTATCAGTATTTCTGCAGGCCTATTATGTAGGTTTTTTTTAAAAAAATTCTCTATTGAAATGATGTTAACGTGCTATTTTTTCCTAAAATGCCTTTAATGCATTTTTTTCTTAAGGGTCCTTTCTAAAGAATCTCGCAATATCTTTGCCGCCATTATTTGTTTAACTCTTCGTATTAAAAAATAAATGAATTTTTATTACCGTGCAATAAAAGACAACAGAACTGAACATTTGCGAACATTCACATATCATTTTTCTGCGAAATATCAAGAGTAATGTCGTACGGCGTGAAAAATGTTTTGTTTACATTTTTAGGTGCTGTCTTACGTCATGTTTCTAGCAGTTTTAATACTGGTTCTGCTGTTGTTTTGTTTCAATTGGCCCACTTATTTGTAAACTAGGTTTTCTTCTTCTTCTTCTTCTTCTTATTCTTCTCGCGAAGACTTTATATCACGTGTCTTGATCCTCTTCTCATCCACTGTGGTTCCAGCAACCATCTGTTCTCTTCACTTTAATTTATTTGCAGCGTCTTGCACGTCGTAAAACTGATCGTTTAAACTTAATCTTGGATGTTCACTATTTTCTGTGCCTTCTGTTTTCGTTTCCCGTGCCTCGACGCGAGTCTGAGCGTAATTTTTGGTATTTTACAAGTTCATATGCCTCCATAAAACGAATAAAGTACTCCTTGCGAGCTCTTAATGCCTTTTTATAGCCCGAGCCCTAAAACTACGTTTCTTTTCAGTTTATGTTCCTGCTATGCGTTTACATCGTGCATTTAATGCAGACAGACGTGTCACTGTATTTCCCTGAAATGGAATATCATTTCAGTTTAGTCAGCATTCTCAAAACACCATCGTACGTAATTGAATCGTGATTTGATTATTTGCGATAGAAGTGTTTTGTTTCGTTCCTGAAATTCGTGTTGTGGGAAAGGTCCACAGAATACGTCATTATCCGCATTCTGTAGTTCATAAACAATGACCATTAAAAGCTACAGTGTGCTTAACCGTCCTTGTGGACCCTCGGTTCGCGTCCTTGTTTGTACAGCAGTCAGACTTATCTCGCAACACACCTGCCAGTATTAGCGGCTCACGATAAATGGGACATTCTGTTGAGAGGCGATTGTAATGGATTGATCTCTGTCGCTTTGCACATCGTCCAGAAAGTGGTGAGTGCAGACAAATCAGTCGAGTAGCGGCTCATAACACGTGACGTCACGAAGGATGACGTAGGCTCGGAATTTAGCTGCGTGGTCTTTGTATCTGTTGTAGGCACATGTTTCTTACGGAGCTGGAAAAAAAATGGGTCATTTATTAGTCTTTCGAGTTAAGACAGTGAAGTAGGTGTGAAAATCTGCGAGAATCGAGTGATTCGGCACTTACTTACTCAGCTACACGGCACATATTTAACCAGAAACTGTTAACGCAGTCAGAAAGTATCTTTGCCACTTCCCCTCACCGACCCACTCGCTCGCCTACCACCTTCGTCACTTAATTACTCAGTCGTTCACTAACTTAGTTTTCGTACCTACACGCCATTCGTGTTCTGCTACTGCTGTTGTATCTCTCATACAACTTCGTCTACCTTTATTTATTATTATTCTCTTTATCTTACCATGCTTAATCATTCTTGATATTTTCTAGAATTTAATGCCAGCGTTTGAGAAAATGACCTTGAAACTTCACTTATCGCCGTTTGAACTTACAGATTAGGTAGGGACTGGGCTATAATATCCAGTAGCCTTATATTTTTCATGTCCGTACTTAACATTTGAACGAATGTATTTAAATGGTTTGTTATGTTGTAACTTCATAATTACAGTTTGAATTGTCTGCTTCCGCTTGGATACTTGAGACGCAACGACCATTGTGATTCATAAACACTGTACTGACAGAGGCTTAGATAAACCCGGGTAATCCTGTCAGAGCATTAGAACGCAAACGTAAATACGTCTATTGGACAGCATTCAAATACAACCTAAACACGCTACCCACTCACCTAAGTATTAACATCCAGAAATAAAATACGTATATTGCCTCACGCCAGAGCGCTCGGTTAAGTTGAGCTGGAAGATTGCAAACTGACAGACTGGCCGAGAAAGTACCAAACTAGCTGTCCGGAGGTCCTGCATCAAGAACATGTAGATCTAATCCATTTTAACCCATTGAAGTCGAAGCTCATGTCAATAATATTTAATATTCCAGTCCGTACCGCGAAGAAAACACAACACTTCACCATTACAAAGATCAACTGGTTAACGCTGTTCAAGGAAGAAATTTCTGTTTATTATGAGAATCATGACGAAACTTTAGTCCTAGGGATCGTTGTTCGGGTCCAAGAGGCAAGACTTGTGTGATGTCTGGAAAGAGCCGCTGTTCGCTAGTGGGAGGATAAATATTTGTTTGTCGACTGGCTCTCAGCGCTGCAGTCTCGTCTCTGATTGTAGTAGATCTTCACTGCGGTATGCGTGGAATACAAAGCCTCTCACCTTCCAGGTATCTGCAAACATCAACGTGAGAGCTGCCAGTTAATAAACAGTTGAGCTCGTGTTTGTTCTAAATTTTTTTGGAGTGACACGGCACACTTTTCTGTTGACGAAGTCTCCCTGTTTTTGAAAAAAAATAATCAGCGACCTCATTTTAATAGTAAATTAAAACGTGACGACCGGCCTTGAATTTTAATCTGAATCCCTGTTTGTCTTTTATTCTGGAAGAAACGTTTACGCCAGGGGAATTTTGTTAAACGCCTTTAACAACTTCGGTAATTGCATCTGGACTTTATGTTGACAGTCGAGCTCGCAAATTTTATGATCAACAACGCTGCCGAAGGATATTTTGATAACACACCGGCGTTAACCAGTTGAACCTTGTAATGGTGAAAAGTCGTGTTTTCTTTGCGGTAAGAAATTAATGTTTAAACACTGTTTAGACGAGCGGGCATTGCCTGGGGACCTTCTAACTGTAAGATGCTCTTTCTCCCCCCCTAAAATCGAAGTGTCTCTC
>NW_019060259.1:987812-1008929 GCF_000696155.1 Zootermopsis nevadensis
CTTCTCCCCCCCCCCATTTTCCCCCCCCCTCTCTCTCTCTCTCTCTCTCTCTCTCTTCTCTTCTATTTTTGAGTTCGCGTCGCTTTTCCTTCTGCACTTCCGAACGCCTTAGCGTCTCTTCAACCCACCTTTACCAGAAGGACGAGCGGGCACCGGCTGGGAACCTTCATATCCGAAAATGTATCTCTGTTTCCCTGCGTTAAGAATATTGTCTCTCGCCACTCTCCCTCCACTTATTCATTCGGCTTAAAAGGTTAATCGCCCTTTTAATGTATGGCGAATGGTCATGGAAATGCAATTTCGTACGTCGTGATTATTTCTCTTGGCGTTTTTCATCTGGAATTAGCTCTGTACATTTCGCAATCACGATGAACCGTTTGTTTAGATCTTCCTGAGTGGCTTACGTCTTGTTCTGTCTCGATGGATTCTTTTCATACTCCATATGGGCGAGCCAGGAGTACATACGCAGATGGTGCGTGGCTTCTAAGTTTATAGATAGTGTCAGACGTATAAGGCTATGAGACTAAGCAATAAATTATCACGCCATTTAGAATATGCACTGTGTGTATAGTAGCAGCCTCAAATGCGTCACGTTTCCTGGTTAGTTTATTTATTTCTATGGCGTTATCACAGTGAGTTAAAAGACGATGAATAATGACAGATGGAAAATAAGTGAGAAAGAGGGACAATAGGACCGTGATGAGAATCGAAAATGACAAACATGGAAGTAGATGAAAGAAGAAAATAAATGAAGGCACACGTGAACAAATTAACTACCCGGAGCGCCTATTTGTTTTATCAGTTGGGGATTTTGTGTATTTGCCTGGCGCGAATGAATACAGCAGTCCCTGAAGAAAACCGCGAGCGACAAAACCAAGGAATCATGGGAAATTTGGGGGCTAGAAAAATCGCGGCCATTTTATAAAGCTTATCAAGGTTTATGTTATCTGTTCTTCACTAATTACAGCAGGTAAACAGTGAGATGTTTAAAAATAAAACACGTAAAATATAAAAAAAGTGTCACAAAATTATGCAACGCTGCAAAAGTGGATTCATATGCCGCCACCACAGCCCTTCTAAAATCAGATGTGGATGTCTTGGTGCACAAATTCAAAAGCTGCTGATATTTTCAACAAAAAACAGGATGCGAATAGGATAAACTTCGGCTGGCGAGCGATTCTTGTGTTTATGAAATGTGGCACTAAAACCTGGACCCGCGAAGGCTTTTTTTTTCGGAGCTGTCGTGAAGAACGGGCCCGTGGGTGTTCTTGCATCTGGCAGACGTCGCCTTCAGGCGGTCACCCAGTTCTCACGCACACAGACTTCTGTACAGCCACGGTCATAACCTTCGGACGCACTGCAATTTGTCAGACAAGTTAAATGATTCAAGTTTAACAGACGGACAGACACTTTAATTCAAAAATAGTGTCGGAAGAAGAATATAAATATAACACCGAAATTAGGGGTTGATTGGTCAGAATTTTACTTTGTGATCGGGAGGTCCGTAGTTAGAATCTCGGTCTGTCGATTGTGTATTCATGTTCCGTGGTTTGCCTCACTCCTTTCAGGCAGAATTCTGAAATAGTATTTGAATTGCGTTTGTTTTCTTTCGTATCCTTTCAATTCAGGAATCTAACTTCCATTCTACATTGTAACAGGGTTGCTGTTATTTATATCATCGCTGGGGTCTCGTTTCAGACCCACTTGTAGATTTATAAAGATACGGAAGGCAGCTCCACGTCTTCAACAGAACTTGTTATATCCTTCGCAGTGCATTTATCAGACCTGGCGGGGATCAGTATGTTATGCGCTTCCAGAAATTCCAAGTCATCTCCCTTCGCTTCGGAAGCGACGGGGTGCAGTCAATATTGGAGGACTTGCCCAGCTGGTGGCATCAGAACTCTGAACAAATCAATTATCTACCATGACAGAGCGTGGTCTTTGAATATCAGGAAGGTTTTGAACGAAACATTAGAGGGGGAATACATGTATGGCCTCCTCGATCACCTGACTTGACCCGGTGACATCGTTTGATATAGGTCTCTTGCGTACTCCGATGTACAACGATTTGAAGCTCGTCCAAATAACATTTAAGAATTTAGCCCGTACCGCGAAGAAAACACAACACTTCACCGTTACAAAGATCAACTGGTTAACGCAGATTAAGGAAATGATCGCTCGTTACAGTGAGAATCATAGTTCGTCTGATTAATATTTAAAAAAACTCAGTCCGTACCGCGAAGAAAACACAACTCTTCACCATTACAAAGATTAACTGGTTAACGCTGATTAAGTAAATAATCGCTCGTTACAGTGAGAATCATAGTTCGTCTGATTAATATTTAAAAAACTCAGTCCGTACCGCGAAGAAAACACAACACTTCACCGTTACAAAGAACAACTGGTTAACGCTGTTTAAGGAAATTGTTCTTGTTTACAGCGAGGATCGTAAAAAATGTCACGTTGCTGATTGTTGAAGTATGTGGGATTTAAATGGTTAAAAGGAAAATTAAATTTTTACTGATATCAAAGTTAATTTTTATGACTTATGTTGCCACAGTTGATTCAGGATGAAAGCGAAGTTGGGCTTTCTCTGAATCGGCAGCGACAGGCCTCTGTGATCGTGTTTGAAATAGTGCCAGTAACGGCCCCGAACTGAGTTCGTCCATAAAGACACGGAACTTCTTAAACAGCAGAATCTGTTCTGACGCTGAGTCATGATGAACAGGATGCCAGCTATTTTAGTTTGCAATAATTAAAACAAACGCGTTTCTCGAAACCTCCGCGAGTTATAAAATCTCATTGAAAGCGTAGCCAAGTAATAGTCGCCTATTACGCTTTAGAATGGATCCAGTCTCTTTGTTTCATTTAATCACGTAAGATAAGGCAGCTAGCTCAGAGTTTCCCTGGAGCGAAGAAATAAAGATGATGATAATGAGAAGAGTCTCTTGGGAACAATTACAGTCCGTGCTGCATTCTAACAACTACCAGCAAACCCACGATCGCATTATCTTAAATATCAAAGGTTAATAACACGATCTGAACGAAGTGTTGCAATAGAAATTCATGTCGTATTCAGTTCTTTGTTGTTTCAAGTCTTTTTAGGATAATACCATCGTCTGCCTGTGGATAACAGTTTAGTTGATTCAATTCTCTGTTTCTTCACGTCTGTTTATAGCGAGGCGAATAAAACTGGGGGTTTTAGCAGAGGAAAAAACAATGCCCGATATTTGACCCCCATCTGAGTTCCATCTCGTTGCACTTTTAAAGCCAATTTCTCCAATATGTATGGGAGATATTCCACCTTTCTTTAACATTGCTTCTAGCGGCCGTATTTCCAATGATTTCACCTTCAAATTTATGTACACTTGTTGTTTCCCAGTGTGATCTTCATGACTAACCTGTCGTATTATTAAGAAAAAAGACCATGGACACAATAATGGATCCAGAATTATGCATTGTAAGTTGGAATTTTCTCTGAAACATGGAAACAGTTTTCAATATATGCTGTAATATCATTTCGTTTCAAGATCTTTGTAAAAGTGTCCATTTTGTTTCTGTAGGCTGAGATGGATTCTTTAGAAATCATTTTCCGTTGAGATAATTTTACTTACAACGGATTACTATAAATTGTTTTACGTTGGTAATACTCGTCATATTTCTGCAACACTCTGTTATGTTTATGTCAAAAAAAAAATTGCCTCCATTTTATAACGCGGCCCTGATTTATGCAAATGTTGATCAGATTTTTTTCGTACGTTGTAATACCGCTTGGATAGAATCCATCTGTTTTAATCTCTCACCAGTGTTTTAATCACCGATCAGTGCCGTTATGTTTACAAATCTGGTCATAAATGTTGCAACTCAGCCTCGTCTTAATAGATTTCCGGACATATTTATTACGTCGACCTACAGATCACTGGAGCATGATTTGATCTATCGTAGCTGATCACACAGAGGCCTTATATTATTTATTTAAGCTTCTTGTTTGACGATTAAATCATCGTTGCACACTTTCCCGCACAGATCAATGTATTGTAATCACTGTCTGTTGTAACAGGGGCGTTAAGTAACGTCAGGACCAAACCAAATACAGGAAATTTGCTTCTCTGTGCAAAATGAAAAATATTTCTCTTACGCATTATTGTGGGTGTGTTCTGAAGTTTTGGATATCTCGTGACAGTACACTCACATGTTTTAAATGAATATTGTGTTAATCTTTTGAAGCCGAGGTTCGTCTAAATTAGATTTAAGAATCCAGTCCGTACCGCGAAGAAAACACAACTCTTTACCGTTAGAAAGGTCAACTGGTTAACGATGTTTAAGAAAATAATTGCGATTTATTCTGAGAATCATGCGAAATCCATAAAACCAAATTAAACCTTATTGTTTCAGCAGTTGGGGGGGGGAGGTTACATTGGGCTTTAAATGAATAATCTTGTTTGAATTTAATATCAGTCTGTTTGCATTATGAAATGCATTTCTATTATTCTAACATGTTAGCATTTGCGACGTTGAATGTGACGTGAAGTCCGAAGTTCACACTGTATTGAATTTCTGCTTCGTTGCGTGTACCACGAAGCTGGTGACATCTGAGCAGAGGAAACTGTTTTTTATCTGTTTCCGTGCTGAGCGATGAGCAATCATTTAATTCACAGAATTCGCATATTATGTAAGCTTTTTATACGATTCAGAGAAGACATGCAACTATCTTGGTCTTGTCGACAGAAGGCTGTGGTTTTGTTGTGTACAGAAACATTATGTTCGTCATTAAACGCTGTGGAATAGTCCTATAGGCTAACCTTAACATTATACCTCTGGCTATAAACGATACAGTGATTAATTAACTATATTAAACCCGAAAGTTCATTACAGCATTCACAAAACAGCTTGCCACGAGCCCCATTCTGAGCCAGATAAATCCAATCAAAACAAGCTACAACCCTAGTTTCCTAAGATTCATTTTAATATTATCCGCCTATCTTCACAACGCTGAGATAACTGAAAAGGAATGCAAAACCCTAAGACTGCCATGTATTATAACTTCCCAGTCTTAAGACGCAGCACAAATATCTGTGTTTTATAACTCTCTTTTATTGCTATTTATTAAGGCGGAGAATTCTGTTTGGAGTATGAACCATAAAAGAGTTAAGTTGGGGAGGGGGGCAGTGTTTGAGATTCGTGTGTACAAAATTACACTGCCTCTAAAGAATGTCTCCAACAAGAAATAACTTACGTATTTCATACGACGTCCAGCTGCGTCATTGTTTTGCAGTTGGAACCCTCAGTTGTCGGATTTCATGGCGGAAAACTCTCTTTAGTCGCCATTTGTTTGTGTCTATTTGCCGATTACACATATTATTTGTATTTAATCTCTAAATCAGTATAAGTTGTAGTTCCCTGTGCTTTATTATGGCTAAAGAATTGAAGCTGAAATTGTGTCGCTTGTATTCTGATGAAGAGAGATTAACTATTTCATTTTCTGTGCGTTTATTTGTAGACTTTCCTCTTTACTGGTGTCCATAACAGAGTTTTAATATTTTTCTTTGCGTTATTTATGGCGTCTATCGTAATTGCATCGGCCATTTTCCGTTCTGCTTTCAACTGTTGCCTCGTAACGACCATTCCAAGCACGCAGAAAGATGACGCAAGTTGCAATAGCGACCCCTGGAGTGCAGTAACAATGTAATAAAGCGAAACAATGCTGCCAACCGCGCAGATAGGACGTGGTTTCCAGTCAGCGAGTTCCGCCATTATTCTCTGACTGTAGGCTACCAGGATCCGTGTTGTGTCGCTTGTCGTAATAATAGAGCTGTCACCATTAATTAGCGTGGTTAATCGATTAAGTATTTAATCACATGCTGTTTTAATTTAATTGACTGAACAGACGAGACGCAGGGCGTTCTGTTTTATGTTTTCAAATTTTTCGCAAAGTTTGAAACAATTGAAAGATTTGTGCGGGGGTCACGTAGTGTCAGGAGGGCGGAGTGTTCGTGTTAACCGTACTAGCTTGGCTAACACTTTTAAAAACAACATAAATAAATAAAAGTTCTTCTGCCTTAATTTCGTGGTTCAGTGTGGTATTCCATACGTTTGAACACAGCAGAAAGGATCAGATATAATACACCGTTCGCCATTTCGCACCTGAGGAGTACCACGAGAAGTCTGTAAGTGAGTTGATTGTGTTTAATGGAGGCCGAGCAGAGGGTCTTCCTCGGCGAGTGTGCAGCTTTTCTGTTGCTAGGACACCGGAGGTTGGCTATGGATTTTTGAAGTCTGTACGACCCGACTGCACATTAAGAGCTTCTACTACTACGTAACTAGTAACTTGTGCCTTGTTTCCCAAATGGGATTTCCTCTCTGTTCTTTTCTCAAAACTTTGGGAGCTTGGACGCAGTTACGTGAAACAAAAGATGTAAAAAGAATTCGCCACGAAAGTTGTTCCAGAAAGATTTATGTCGAAGGATGGAAATGACTTCAACCTATTGATGTTCTGAGATTAGGTTAGGTTTTCACGGCGGTGAGGAAGTTGTTCTGGGTTCTGAAGACGTTTCGACTCGAACGCAGGTGATGTTTTGTTAAATGATGGACAATTTGTATCTGAATTACTAAATAACCAACGCTGTGAAGTTTGTAAGAGACAGGCTTGCAACGCTATGCCATGTTACTAGTGAGAGACGCATAAAAAAAATTTTAGTATAGAAATCTCAGTGGAAAATACCGTTTATTGTACACAGGAGTAGATTTGGAGATAATATTAAAAGGTATCTGATGGAAATGGGATATTGGGAAACTCAAAATAAATCATTGTCAGACTTTTATTATGGCTGTAATTTTTAGTAAAATTCAGATTTGTCATCGCAGTTTAGGTAATATTTTTTTACATAATAACGCTTTTTCATGTTACCGTGTTAACCTACGCACGTTCTGATAACTACAGACATGATTGTCCACCATTCATTTTTATTCTCTGTTATTATTCATGGTTTAGTTAACGACGCTGCCAGTGGCTTAGACTGGCGTCGAATGTTCTGCGATACCGGAATGGTAAAGACTAGGTCGTGACTTTCGGCGTCTAATAGGTAGGGACTTCTGCTTTGTTAAGTTGGCAACAATGAGATTTACATTCTTGTTATATATCTATAAAGGTTTGTTTCTGCATTTAAATTAAATTGTTATATTATTCAGTCTGATGGTACAAGATAGGAAGTTCGGAAGTTTTGATTATTTTCGCGTGGAGTAATTTAATTAAGTTGTGGTTAACGCTGATTAATTATGAGCTGAAGCTGGGGGCTTTGGTTGAGACAATCATTCACCAGATTGTGCTCTTGGCGGAAACAGCAGACTGTCACACCGCGACGTGTCTTACATTCTGACATGGGGTGACGAAAGAATCTTCCTCTTAGATGACGATGATAACGAAAACTAATGAACCAGCGGTCATAGGCACGTGGCATTTTGTGTGAAGATATATAATGAACATATCCACTGTATTTACGACCCACAGTTGGTGGCAGTGCGAAAACAATGAGGTTGTATTTGACGAATTTAATGCAGTGCGCATCGTTAGCAGTGGAAAATTATTCTACAAAATTATGCAGTTATTAATTTGTGGTTTATAATAACGTCACAGTATAAATTGAAATATTTGAATTACAATAGACCTTTGAGCAATAAGCTCTTCCCAGAAATTGTTTTCGTGGGATGTGATTTGTCCTGCTGTATATCATAGTTTGACTTGTGTGTGAGACTTTCTTGTATAATATTTGTCGACACGCGTGGGAAGTGTGGATCTGGGTACCCAATCACAATTCACGGTCCTTGAGTTCATAACTACTTGGAATTTTATAAGAATTATTATGGAAAATTACTTTAGATGTGTGGAATAAAGCTTCGAATCAGGGGGTGGGGGAATCCATTCAATTATGTAGCGAAATGGGTTCGTGTAATAATGAATAATCATCATAGTAAATGGATCCCATAATACACGTCTAAAATAATAGCTGTTTTAACTCGAGTCGCCATGTTAATAAGTCTATATGTTAATAACGTCTGTTGCACAAATTGTTTACAATTGACCTTGCTTATTAACCGCTATAATAACGAATCTCATGCTGGACAGAAGTTCCCTAAGACTTGTTATCGGTCCGCAGTCAGTAACCCAGCACGTAAAAGAACATTCTGGCATGTCGATGGTCATTTATGTGTTTGGTTCAATAATATATCTAAATTATTAGGTTTATATCTCGTACAGTAAAGTCTGCTATTAGACAAGTTCTTAAGTCGATGCTCGTCAAAATCTAAATATTATTTAAGAATTCAGTCCGTACCGCGAAGAAAACACGACACTTCACCATTACAAAGATCAACTGGTTAACCATGTTCAAGGAAATAATCGCTGTTTATTGTAAGAATAATTACATATACATATAAAATTCAGATTTACTGATTATTGGACAGAATGTGTTTTATTTTGGTGGTTGTATCATGTAAACAATAAATCAGTACATTTGTTCAGTGAGACCAAACTGATACGTATATTAAAAACCGCCATTTTATAGGCCCAGCATCAGATGTTAGCAATACCGACCATCGAAAGCTGAGTGCTTAAAATGTAGTATTATTCTACGAGACATGTGTTACAGTGTTCCAATCTGGGACAGGGTCTGGTTGTTGTAGAAAGTTCTGCTGAGTAACTGGATTTCGTATGTCACTTGGGTACCGGTAATTAAGTGACTGCATAGCCGATTCTGTTGTTTGTACGTGAACAATTTTTACGTAACGCCGTATAACAGCGATGTTGCAGGCAGAATTAATGCCTATTGAAAGAAAATATCCTCCATAAGTCTCAAGGCTCCATTATTACTGACAGTAAATTAAATTTAGGAAGCTAAAGGATGTCATTTCTTCCATAACGCCATCAGTAAGTGTTAAGTAACTCTGTTGAACAGCCAGGAATAGTGAACATATCAGGACGTTGCATATATAAAATTGTACATAGTTTATTTTAAGCCCGCAGACAGCAGCCAATTTACAAAATTTGGATTTAAGCTTTTTAAATCCCGCCTATTCAATTTTTTAAAATCACAGTAGTCACTAGGCTAACCTGTGACCATAAAATAGCAGTTATCTCATCATTGTTTAACAGCTCAGTTCTTTCTTATATTCCCCCCCCCCCCCCACCACACCCCCCACAACACCTGTCACCTATAATTGTGCCGACCACAAACCGGTTTTATAATTTGCCGTTACACTTCGCTGCCCGCGGCCTTGTTAATTATAATTAAAGGCCATTGCATTCTTTGGATTCCCAACCCACAGTAGGTATTGTGTGTACGTTAATCTCATGATGATTATTATAGCTATATTTTTATTGGAATTATTTTATAGTAGGTTTCGGAATGTAGAAATCCAGTGTTCATAAAAATCGCTGTCTAATTAATCCTCTGAAGCCGAAGCTGTAATATTTAAGAATCCAGTCCGTACCGCAAAGAAAACACCACGCTTCACCATTACAAATTAAGCATCTCAGTGCTATTTAATGGATTAATCAGTTCTTCAAAGAAGCATACGACACCTTTAAATGAACGTGGTGGAAAAAATTCAGAGTTATTGAATGTTAAAGTATGTGGTAAATATTGTTACCACTGAGCCTTAATTTGTTAATATACTAAATGTTTACACAGCATCTGTATATCTAACGTTTTATCCTGAGAAACGTCGTATACGTAGCCATAAACATACGTTAGTTATCAAATTCAGAACATTTAATAAGTGTAGCCTTGCGAATTGGGCATATATTGTTAAATTTAGAAAAAATACGAAACCCGTCTGAGGATACCACCTGTTTTTTTTCAGGATTCTCCATTGAATACATTAACTTGGTAATTTAAGGGAAGGATTCCCCCCAAAAGGGGATGATGTTAGCCAGCAGCAGATCAAATTTTAGGAGCCTTTGGATTTCAAAGAGTGGCCACGTTATTATCGCTGCATAACCAAACGCTGAAGTAGAATTGCTGATTGTGATCTCTGGGGGCATTAAAATCCGCTCCGATACGGAATACAGCGGCTTTTAGGATGTCCCTTTATGACTATGGTCGGTGTCGGAAGTTTGTTGTTGTCTCATGAGACCTGACCGGTCTCTTAAACTTTATGGACTCTCCAGGTCTTCCGTGCGAAGAGCTTCATCAGTACGAATGACCAGTGTCGGTGTCTTTATGTCCCCTGCGTTCTCATGTGGAAGATTCCTATTAAACGTATGAAGCGTATTTGCCTCTCAGCCACTGCGTTAGACTTTGTTACTTCATTTTCTGTTCTCTGTTGATTTTCTTCACTTTTTAATTCTCCTCCGATATTGTTTCGACCTTATGCCTTCATTAATTATTTCCTTATTTAGGTTAGCGTTAATTGAATTCTGAGAATACGTAAATACCACAATTGTTAATACTGTTTACAAATGTAAAACGGATTTTGGTAAGGGTTGCACTTGGGTCATCAGCTCGCCGAAACGTTTCTGATTTTCAGCTACCTCCGCCGTTTGGACCACCCAGATCCCCCCCTGAACGTATTCCCCCTCCCCTAGCTGCCGGACGATCATTGTTCGGGAACCTTCCACTTAGGCAAATTACTGGTTGTGTGTCCGGTTTATCAAAATTCAGGCCCGGCGTCTGAAAACGTGGGTTCCTCCCCGTCACGCACGTCTTTTGTGTGTTTGTGGGGTCCCCCACCTAATACCCAGGAAAATGATTCTTCAGGTAGACTAAGGACAAACTGAAGATTATTGTCTACTGGAATATCATGCCGTGTAGCCTGGTAGAAACTGGCCGACGTTTCAGAGTTACTTACTATTTCCATCGTGAGGTCGATGATGGTAGTCTGGGTAACCGATCCCCAGGACGAGATTTGAACCAGAGACAGTGGCCAATCAGGCCCCGAAACTGTGTTGAACTGCTTTCACTTCAGTTTTATCTGTTTTCTCGCCGTTCTCCTTCCATTTTATGTTTTTTTTCGTTTTGCTTGTCTCCTCCTTCATAACTCTTCATTGTCGGTACTAATATAATTGTCGTTAGCAAGATGGCCTACACGTGTCCGGCTGACTGCTCTGACGACCCGTCCTCGCCACGCGTTGCTCATTTGTTCTGCTCACAACGAGCCCGAATCACATTTCAACAATTGCCTTGAACAACATTGTTGCTTTAGTTATTCATTTCAAGCAAGAGTGATGTAAATCCACGGTTCCGGCTGCAGACGCCACATCGCTCGCGATGTGGCGTGAAGAACACTTTCGGAATTTCGTTGTACTCCAAAGAGTACACCCTTGCAGTCTTGAGGTACGGATGCGTTTGTAAATATCACGGACATTTCAGTGAAGGTCTTGTACGATGGCTTTATTATTTTAACAGCGACAACGTTTACTGTGCAAATGGCAGGGCTGGTTGTCCCACACCGAGCTGCGATGGGGTGGACCTCATGGCGTGGGATGATGGATGATGGAAGTTGTAGTTTCTGGGTGACATCAATCAAGCCCCATATTTCCGAAACCCCCCCTCCCCCCCACAATGGCTGAGCCGGAAGACAGATAATGGAGGACGCAAAAACAAGAGTTGCAGATTAATTTGTCTGGAATCAAAAATCCTCTCGCTCCCAGGGCACGGAAATCCTCGAATGCTAGCAGAATGACGATAGTAGATCATGGGGTAGAAACACCGTCAATCTAGACACATTTTCGCGACGGTAGAAGGTTGTTTTCATTTTTTCTGAGTCAGGTTTACGGCCCTGTAAGGAATTTTCGATACTCGGTACTTTGCTTGCTGACGTTTTTATTCGCTATATGCTGAAACACTTAAGCGAATGTTGTCCTGATGATGGAGGCAGTATGCACCTCTGAAACGTCGGCCATTGTCTACCAGACATATTATTTTACGTTTATCAGAATTAGAACTACGTTTGCTCCATCGGTGAAAGTGACGACTCTAGTTTACTCAACCATTTGCTGGAAGGGTCGCCATGTTTTCATGGTAGCCAAGTCACGTTTTACGCGTCGTATGAAAAATGATGTATCCGGCTCCAAGATTCCTCGAATTCACAGTTCGGACGACAGTATCGTTAAAGACAATTCTGCAAGTTTGAGCAGTTATGTTTGAGAGTGGGCTCTGAAGGAGGCAAAATATGGCGGGTTATTATCAACTACACCCCTCAACGTTTTAATAACTCGCTGACTTGTAAGGTGGAGGGGTTTAAATCTTTTATTTTATTCAGGCTTTCTAACAGTATGCAAATACACTTTAATATTCCAACATAGAAGTCACCGAGTACGTTTGAGATTCGTTGTGAATATTACAAGTGGCATTGCCAACCCCTTGTTATCTCTCTGTCTGATACTATGAAGGAAATTAAGTTCACTCGCGTAATCCCTTAGGGGGTGATAATTGTGAAATGAATTGTTGCAGTGTTGCCAACTTTGGCATGCACCTTATTAATAAATTCAACTCCTTGTATCGTCTGTTTTTAATTTCATCCGTTTATCAGCTGATTTGAGCAGGTGTCTGCCATTGAAGTGGCTCTCCATTTTCTTAGATATTGGCTGTAAAGTTTACACTTCCATGTTCTGATTTATATCTCGCCATTCTTCCACTACGAGGAACAGGGTGGCGATAAAGTGACTAAAATGCATGTACACCATATTGGGAAAATTTTAGAACAAACTTCTGTCGTTTAAATCTTCTGGGTTTTAACGCAGTGTGAACTTGTAGGTAGATGCCGACGTTTCGGAGGAACATACTGTCTCCATCTTCGTCAGAGCGAAAGGTAGAGACAGTACGTGTGACCCCTTATCTCGTTAACAGTTTTTCGTTGTGTGTGTGTGTGTGGCAACTCTGATACAACTGTCTTTTGTGTACCACCACCCCCGTTTTCAGCAACCCGGCGAGATCAATGCATAATTTTTTTCCCCTATACCGGGTGGCGCAAACAATACGTCTTTTAAACAATAGTAGAAGTGAACGACTCTGCGGATTTCAATAAAACTCGAAACTGAACAAATCGATACGTACACAAACTTGGTCGCGTTATACGTAATTTACACGAGTTTCATTCAATTCCTTTCAGCCGTTCATGTTTACCGCTGATTTTACTAAACGTAATCATTTTTTGGGCCACCCGGTGTACCTGTAAGGCATGCCGATTAAGTGCCATGGAAGTCTTGTCTTTTACTACGCAATCATTTCTGTGCGAGGTATATTAAACTCTATAGAGACCCAGACATGAAGGAAGGTGACGGTTCTGGTAGAATTCATAAAGCCTAATTTTGTGTTAACACAGGGCTCCAGCGTTGTGAGTCTCGTGTTGGTTAGGTTATTTTTGAAGTAATGCAGATTTATGACTCAGCAGTGCAATGCATTGAAACTCATGGCTAGCGTGTTGGTTCGTCTGATGTGTAGATGGTCATACGATCGAATTTTTGTTTCCTGCAGCTACAGATTATTATTATTATTATATTTATTAGTGTTTACCTGTCATAGGCACTTTGATGTTGGCAACGTCTTTGATAAAGGAATCGACCTGATGATGGAAGTAGTAAGCACATCTGAAACGTCATTTCTTCAGATTATTATTATTATTATTATATTTATTAGTGTTTACCTGTCATAGGCACTTTGATGTTGGCAACGTCTTTGATAAAGGAATCGACCTGATGATGGAAGTAGTAAGCACATCTGAAACGTCATTTCTTCAATCTCGTTCTTTGTTGTTTTTCTACCTCTTTTAATCTTTCGCTCTTCTTTATTTGTCTTCCGACTTCGACGAATTGTGCCCTCTGTTAGTAAAAGGTAGAAAACAAGTCATTAGGTCGGGTCGGGCCCGGCCTGGACCCCTCGTGTTCCTTTCTAAGTGCCCAAGACTCACAAGTGTTCGTAAATACTTTCGCTTCTTCGACGCGGCTTTTAACACGTCTGCTACAACAGCAACTAGATGGCAGCACATTAATCATTCAGAAGAGAAACCAGTAATTCAAGAGCAAGAATTAGAATGGTGAAAAGTATTCGGGGTTCTGATGAAGACTTGTATTTGACGTTTTCATGTCAACGGATCGCCTCTGCGCCTAAATCATCAGCGGAGGTGTTAGTAATCTCCTTCATGAAATTTAGAGCGTCTCGTGCAAGAGGCAGTGTTTCTTTAATTGATGATAGAAAGGCATGTTACATGGGACGAAAATTACAGAAAATTCTGTGGAAAATAATTAATTTTTAGACGGGTCTCCTCGTCTATTTTGAGAACCCGGCGTAAAGAAAGACGTTTTATGATCTGAACATTTGCCTTTCACAAGTACAGATTTCTCTCCGCACAAATTTACATCTCGGGACATCATAAATTATGCGATATTTATGTAAATGGCCCTTCCGTCCAGAAGCATGAACGTGTTCTTCGCAAGTACATATTTATGTTGCATAAAGGTGACTTTATGGTTCTTAATGCCTCTATTCACTTTTCAGTTGTTTTTATATACAGGGTGATTCAAAAGGTTAGGGCCGAACTGAAGGAGCGTATAGAGGGACTCAGAAGTAATCGTACTTTGCTATTCTCCTACTAGCTTAATTTTGTTTTTTATTAATGTACAAGGATTACATTAGTAATCTTACAAACCAAATTATTTCAGCGGTATGTTATCAGACTTCCCTACCTTCAATGGCCTTGACTGACTCAGGATAACTTCGGAGGACATGGATTCCTATTCGAAAGTTGTTCTCTCTGAGTCCCTCTATACCATCCTTCAGTTTGGCACTAACCTTTTGAATTACCCTGTATAAGTGTTTATTTCACAGAAAATTATCGACTTTTTAAGCAGAATCTTATCCACACCAACCTCTGTATTATTAAAGAATTATAATATGAGATACAAGCTTAATAATTATAACAGCTGAGAATATTTTTGCTTTAACGGGAATGTTTATGTTATATTCCAGTTGTAAGATCATTTAGAAACATCGCCCATCCCATAATACTCGCATCATCTAGGCCATTTTACCTGCCTGAAAGTAGAGAACTATGTTACGGGCTCTCAACGTAACTGTCCTGCACGTGTTCAGCCCACAGCTGTGGAATGTGGCAGTCTGACAGGACACCGTGCTTTATGGAAACACGTTTCGCTGTGTTTTGATTGGCGTGAACATAATGGAGCAGACCTTTGACTGTTTTAATCTTCTGGTCAAACTGAAACGATGAAGTTGTACTGTGTTCATGAAGGACAGTGCGTTTTGGCTGCGAAGGAACGTCCATATAGGCTACTTCGCTGTGGAGACAGAGGTTTAGATTAGAAGATAATATTAAAGTTGAGCTTACAGACGTCTAAACGTATAGACCGAATTCATTTGGTCGAGAAATGTCAAATGTTTTGTGTCTTTTCGTCTCAGACATAGTGTGTTCTCTGTTACATTGAGAGAATAAGTTTAACGTCCATAAAAAATAATCGGTCAGAGTTCAGCTTTGTGAATAAACACAGTCGCAAACCTCTGACAGGAAGCAAATGACGAAGAGAGAGAGAGAGAGAGAGGAAATTGGTGGGGGGAGAAGTGAGAGACACTTCGATTTCAGGGGGGGAGAAAGAGCATCTTATAGTTAGAAGTTCCCCAGGCAATGCCCGCTCGTCCTTCTGTTAAGGATAAAGTAAGAGTGAAGACGTTAGTGCGATAATTTGCAGAGAAGAAGGAATTTTGAATTTTGTATTAGACAAAGCTGAGGCTATTAATTTGGAGGTTTAGTACATAATTTAGAAGTTCCTACTGAGGGGGGTGGGGATAAATTTTGACGGCGTTAAGGGGTGGTAAATTTTGATTAATTTAAATCGGGAGGGCTGCATGAGAAGCATGCAGTGGCAACTTGGAACTTGGGAAGCTCGTCCAAATAATATTTTAACTATTCAGTGCGTACCGCAAAGAAAACACAGCACTTAACCATGTCACAGATCAACTGATTAACGCTGTTTAAGGAAGTAATTGCTATTTATACTGAGAATCGTGTGAAACTTATAAGTACAAAATGCAGAATTATTGATTGTTAAAGCAGGTGGTGCACATAGTTACCACTCAATTAACCTCAATTACAGATTTAGTCCCGATACTTTGGGATCATCTCATGGTCTATATGGTGACAGCTGGCAGGGTTTTTCAACAGACGGCATACGGTAACTTACAGGAAAATGGCCCTCGCAGAAACACAGTGAAACGTTTACTAAACAGGATGTCAGTCAGCGTCGTTCATGGAATGCGTAATAAAATTTAAAATTCCGTTGTAATGGTAGCTATAACAGTTAACTTTTACTGAACTTCGGTTCTTCGCTGGAAATGGCTCCCAGTGAAATACTCTTTCATATTAATATTTTCGCTGTCATTTGCATTACGTTTACAGCCAGATCACATTGCCTCGCGCGTGTTATGTTTGCTTCGTCTTTATTAATTCCATTAAAACCCCGACGCTCCAGTACTGGCTGTTTGGTGGGTTTCCCCCCAGAATATTAATACAGTGTGTTGTCGAAATATGGGACGCTCATCGATTCAGTCGCGAGAAGTTAATGTCGAAAGATTTACACTGAACACATTTCGGGAAACACTGGTCTGATATGCAGGTTGGTGGAAAAGTCAGGGTACGCTAGAAATGAAAACGAAAATCTACGAATGTGATTTTTCCTTACGATTTTCATCTAATTTAATTTTTTTTCGCTTCTGCCCTCATAAATATCTTTATAAGCACATGCTTAGATGCCCTTTTATTTCGGCTGTTAAAAATTTCCGCCTTCCACGTTGATAAAACTTATAAATGTTCTTATAAAATTACAAGGTCATAATTTGAAAACGTGGTTCAATACGCAAAACACGATCACAGTGAAATCTCATCCCGAAACTTTTGTAGATAACCTTCTGTGAATATTTTACAAACTTTACGGTAGAAAAAATTCGGACGGGGGGGTAGTTGAGAATTGAAAATAGAATTTTGATAGTTGAGTCTGAACGTGGAAAACCTCCATTCTTCTGAGTCCATAGACCAGTTGCAGGACTGAAATCACGTGACTCTCATATAATTTTAGATCAGCCCGAAGAAAACAGGAAACGAAGAGAGAGATTTGAGTGCCGGTAAAAGATCCATTTCGCCGAAATTATTTGTCTTAGGTTGTAAGGAAAATAATTAACCAGCGAACCCTTACTGGGTTGGAACAAGTGGATAATGAAGGGAATTTTATGTCTCTCATTTATATACATTTCGCTGGTTACAATGAAGTTACTGACGCCTCAGTGGAGTGGGCGTGTGTTCTGTAATTTGGGGGGTGGGGGTGGAGCGCCCTCAAGTGATACAAAGGTCGGTCCACAAAAGAATTTTGAAAATGAAATATTCTTATTAACCCATTTGACCATAAAACATTTTTTGTGGTTAAATAATCCAGCTGAATGTATGCATTATGCCAGTACGAAGCTCAGATAATATATTAGTAATTATTGTATTTTTATTATGTTATTTATGAAAAAGTATTTGAACAAAGTATCTTGTTCGTGTTAAGTACGTGGTCTAAAGGTGTAAATGTCTTTGTATGCGCTGGGCACTTCGAGTTTTTTCCGGCATTTTCTTATAAGAATAAACGCTTATTGAAGAAGGCATGCCACACTCTGGGATTTTTTGGTTTGAATTTATTTTGAAAATTTTCATTTTCCGGCGTGTACAGTGTGTCGTGTTACTGACTCGATGTACAAACGCCAAGTTGTCGGATGTCGCCAAATATGGCCACTTTATTTTAGTATTTGATTCTTTTTGACAGAAAATTCTATACCAGATGTCGGTACATCGCGGGTGATGCAGGCTTTTTTTTTTAGCTGTAGAAAATGTATATATGCCGGACAAAGAAACAAACGGAACAGAACCCGTTAAAAGTAAGCGGTCTCCCGCCAAGCACAACTTATTAATTTTTCCGCTGGTTATTTTGAACTCGTTTGTAACTGGAGATATCTTGCTTCCTTCCGGAAGGACATTCTTATTTTTAAACACCCGGTAAGCACTGTTCTGCCACGTCACGTCTTACTTTTCTCTGAGTTCTCTCGTTTCCGCTGCCTCTCCAGGTAAATGTTAATATGAATAACTCAATAGAGCAGAATTCTCCTTGAGAAGCTAATAGTGTCTCAGCTCGTCTTTAAATGAACCCCTAGGTTTGCTACGCATTTCAAGAGCCCGGACGTAGTTTGTATCCAAAGCCACATTAAGCACGAGATAGAATACCCGACGCTGACGGGAGCTTCCTGCCCCTGTTACCATGGCAACCTCGTCTGCTGTAGCCAAAGACCTCGTATAATCTGATCCAGGTCATCTTTGGAAAGTTTGTCCGGAACAATCTAGCTACTGGGCGGGCCAAAACATCATCAGACTTCAAAGAAGTCTACAGCTGAAGTTCTTAAGAGTTTTTTTCTGTCTTAGATCATAAACGTTGATGCCCTGCATACATAGTGACCGTTTCCTTCCCATTCTATTCCTATTCACCCTGAATTTTTTTTATTTCCTTAGCCTCATTTAATGCGGAATGCAAAATTATAATTGTATTCATTGTTTTTTATTAACTAAATAAGTTAATGTCGTGAGCACACTAGCAGTTCTTTCTGATTTAAATTTATACTATTAAAAATACAAGGCACAGAAATCTTACCGCCATTTTTATTAAAAAAATAAATGGCCATCTTTTGAGTTACGATACCGTGAAATCACGAAGACCTCACGTGATTACAGATAGTTCGGTGACCCTGCTGCCTCCATAGTCAGGGTACCGACAGCCCACCCACTTTTACCCTGAAAGTAGAGACAGTACCTGCCTCCCATATCGACTTCCAACCTCGAAGATGGGGGCAGTAGGTTCTTCAGGAACGTTTGATAACCTTTTACGTATACGATTACACCGTTTGTGACGCAGAAGATGACAGTCTGAATTACGTCGAGGGTTGCCACGTCACCACAAGACAAAGTATTCGGCTGTGTGGGGAGGGACATTTTACTATCCGTGGTAATAAACTTAATTTATCGTAATTTTTGTTCATATGGTGACAATTGGCAGTCATATAAACATGGTCCGCAAGCCCTTATAGGCAGTGATTCATCATAAGATGACCGTGTAGTGTGATACAGAGGCCAGGGCGATGTGATGGACGCATAGAGCACCTCTGAAACGTCGGCCGTCTTCTATCAGACTATACTTGGCGTTTGAAACCTCAGATGTTACCAACGTCTCATCAGATTGCAAAGCTTATGCGAAGTTGGTACATGATAATCTCGTACTTCTGAGAGCAGTGGAACGAGAGAAGGCATCACGAGGCTGCGAAGATGTCTTCGACTGTCTGTCAGTGCGATGGGCCTTGTGCTAGCTGAGTAAGGGTTCGGAGATGAACCGTCTGTAGAAACAGAATACTAGTGTGAGGAATGATGGTTAAGAACAATTTTTAGACTCACAGGGGTGGTTCAGTCAGTACAGTGGCTGAGCTTTGGGCGTGGATGACAGGGGTTCGATCTCCGACGGGGGCAGAGGATTTTTTTTCTTACCTCTTCTCCGAGACCGGGCGTGTGTCCCACCCAGCCTCGTGTCCAATGGGTACCATCTAGTGCCGAGATTAAGAATGCGTGGAGCTATACCTCCACTCTCTTAGTTTACGTGGCGTGATGCTTAATTAAGCACTAGGAACTTCAGCTTATACTTTCAGTTCACTAGAAGCTTGAAACTGCTGTGACTCTGTGACGTCAGATTTTTGTTTTAACAATTAAGATAGCGGCGATTTTCGTCAGTGTCCTTTCTGGGGGGTGGGGGATCATTGAAACTGCGCACGCAAGTCAGTGGGGCCAGCAGTGCAGCTTCTACCGTTGCCGCGGATTGGATATTGATCCTCTTCTTGATACTGAATTCAAGCAGCAGATAGTGAAAGCGCGTACATCGACAGTTTCCTGTACTTGAATCTGAAAGACTGAGGATTGTTACAGGTTTGGTTTCATGGGAACGAAACTGGAAACACCCTGTATAGTCCGCATTCCATCATCGCCCTGTTGAACAAATGCTTTCTTCTCACTTTCGCTGCCCCAAGATGGCATCAGTGTATTCACACGTTTCATCTGTCATGGAGGTGTGTCACAGCATCACCCAGAACAGTAGCGGGGGTGGGGATGGTGGGGGAAAATTCGTTTATGTTCCATTGTCTCTCCCCCCCCCCCCCCCCAGATTTTTGGCTACTGAACATAACGCACAAGAGTGCCTGGGCTAGAAGAAGGTCCTTTTTCATAAGCTGCTGGACATCCGGCTGTTCAGAACATTCAGCACGTTCTACGAAACCCGTGGGTGTTCACAAGTTTAAAATGTGGTGGAACATATGTTTTTTAAAGGCAAAGCTCGTCAAAATAATTTTTAATGTTTCCGTGCCCGCAGAGACAACATAGCATTTCACAATTACAAATGTGAACTGGTTCGTGCTGTTTAAGGGTTGATTGCAGATTATCGACTTAAAGAAAGTGGTGCATATAGTTACCACTGGGCTATAAAGGGCTAAACTACACTATATAAATGGCTAGGACATGCGGAATGAATGTACCTTTGTGTCAAAAAAGAAAGACGTTCCACCGGTCGACCAAGGGAAAGATTCCAGAAGTCTCGGAACGAGATTTTATTCCTAGGACTTTAAGAGACTTCTTGCACGGAGAGAAAGTTCTAGGAGTCAGGTTTCCATCTTTTTTGAATAGCCTTTGCCGAGTTTTCGTAACGTCACATTCCATGACACTTGAAACCATTTCCAGCCACTGCTCTTTGCAGTGGAGGGGAACAAGGCTGCAATGACGTAACAGATAGTAATTTATAAGGGGTGGAGTCGGGGGATATCCACTGTAGCGGTTTTCAATTTTTAAGCCACGATTTCACCCCCCGTGGAGGGCTGGCATCCCCTGGGTGGCTCATTTGTGTTCGTTCGAATCTCTTAAATCTACGAGTATTGAACCATTTCCACCAATTCTGTCGTAGCAGAACCCAGACGTATGACATCACCAGCAGCACGGAAGTTAAACATTTGCCACGATCTTTAGCCAGTTCCATCCACCTCGTGGGCCAACAGCCCCCCC
>NW_019060259.1:1013135-1024468 GCF_000696155.1 Zootermopsis nevadensis
CACGATAAAGTTCGAAGTATCAACAAAAATGAACGAGTCACGATCGAACGCTTTCAGGAATCGTAAACCATCGGATATATTTTTATATATTTATCTATTTATTTTTGATTTAGTAGCTCAGATTATACAGCGTCAAATTATAGGATTATAAATGAACGGGTATTGATGTAGGAGTAAGTGATCGTGGCCTGTTTCAAGGTACTGTCACGACATTTGCTTGAAGGAACCGAGGAAAACCACGTGCCGGCATAGCTGGCAAATCCCGAATACAAAGCGGGAGTGCTAACCATGTCCTTCCCAGTTTATCATTGGCAGTTATCCTGTCACTGGACTCCGTGTATCGCATGCTGATGACAAGCGTCGTTAAATAAACGGGATAAGAACAACTGCACGTTGGGCCTGTTCACCGATGTATACGAATCGTTTTGTATACTTCCATTTCACATTGTGTCTTCGCCCCAAGTTGCTCTAGCCAGAAGGGCAGCTTTGTGGAATGTCAAGGTCTCTAGATAAAAGTTCCAGTTTATTTCTCTTCGCCTGACATTTTACATCTGGGAATAACTGAGTTCATTGCTTTCAATACGACAAGCAACCTGCTCCATGTCTGGACGTTGTAAATCGACAAAATGAACTGTGAACTGCAATTTTCTTTTGTACCCTTTCATTCATCTTCATTGTATCTTTACTCATTTAATGACATGAGAGTCATTGCTTCTTTTATTCGGAAACCCGTTTAGTTTTTGGGGTGATGCTGGTTGTGTTTGGGAGAGGTGAGACATTTGAAGAAGGAAAAAAGGTCAACTCGGATGCAGTTTTTAACGAAACTCGTCTGAATAATATTTAAATAGTCAGTCCGTACCGCGAAGAAAACACGACACTTCACCATTACGACGATCAACTGGTTAACGCTGTTCAAGGAAATAATCGCTGGTTACGATGAGAATAATCTGATTAATATTTAAGAATCCAGTCCGTACCGCGAAGAAAACACGACACTTCACCATTACGACGATCAACTGGTTAACGCTGTTCAAGGAAATAATCGCTGGTTACGATGAGAATAATCTGATTAATATTTAAGAATCCAGTCCGTACCGCGAAGAAAACACGACACTTCACCATTACGACGATCAACTGGTTAACGCTGTTCAAGGAAATAATCACTGGTTACACTAAAAATCAACGAAACGCACAATACAAAATTAAGACTCGCTGATTGTTAAAGCAGGTGGTACATGGACTTCGTAAATCGCGAGAATGTTGTGCCACGGAGATTTTCTCGCGGATCTCCTCGTTTATCACGTGGAACGTGAGGGAAACGCAGGAAACTGCTGTAGCCGGTAATAAGGCACTGGCCGCCCACGTGTGTAAACACGAAGACACTCGATACAGAAGGACAGGCGCACGGAATCGAGTTACAAACCACAACGCCAGTAACATTTACCGAATGCGGCGAAATGCAAAAGAGTGTTCAGACAGGACGACAGATCTGCCGTCAAAATGCCTAAAAAGCCCATGCTGGTCTAGGCATAGATGGTAGAATAATGTAAAAACAGATGTTAAGGAAACTGGACGAAATGGTGTGGAGTGACGTCGTCTGGTTCAGAACGGGGACCGGTTTGTGAACACGGTGATAACCTTCGGGCTCCATGAAAGGCGGGGAATTTCTTGACTAGCTGAGGGACATTTTCTCTCGCATTCAGCTGCGTGTTATTTATTGTTCCTGTCACTTGTGCGGCTTTTGTTTCCAGGTGTTGTGCTGAGACGTATGAACGGGGTCTTTCACGTTCCGGTTGCCGACAGTGCTTTGTTTTGCTTGAAAGCTGTTTTAATATAGTGAAATCACTGGACTGGAAATTTAGGAAATTGAATGCTTTTCATAAAGAACCATATCCTTGGCGCCAGGATGACTGTGGAGTGGGTGAATGAGTTTACTCAAACCAACACTGTCTGTCAGGGACGGTCTGATCTGGGATCCGACAATTGAATTTTGTGTGAATTCTCTTTTAAAAAAATTGACAGTGGAATCACAGTTCCGGAGAATTTGACGTAAATACGTCTATACGGAAAGGAAGTTTATATATTAGCTTTAATTACAACAATGCCGAGTAAACAGATGACGTTTCCTAGGTAACATAACAATGCACGCAAGCTGACCATTGTTGTCGATCCATATTAACACATTGTTGATATGGATCATACACGTTTTCTTTTCACATTTTCCTTTCATTTGTTTGCAGAATGATCCTTCCGTATAGAAGTATTTACGTCAATAAAACGATATTTTAAGCACTGAGATACATGGATTGTTAAGCTGTTGCTGTTTTGTAGGATTTTGTGACATTCTAGAATGTCCAGACCCCTCGAGGTCACGGTGGTCTAGCGGTTAGAACGCTGGCCTTGTAATCCTGGGGTCTCGGGTTCGATTCCCGGCGGTGCCCGAATTTATAACTTGTGTTGGGCAAGGCCGTGGTCTAGGCAACACGGAGTTTTCCTCCGGGGGCTTCCCCGGTTTCTCCGTGGCATCCCAACAATTACTCCATTCACACACAGAAGAAGGCAATGGCAAACCACTTCTGGATCATCTGCCAAGAACGTATATGAACAGGTCCCAGTCCGAGAAAAAGATGGAAGGATCCTGTTCATATGGACCTGTCGTCAGACAGAACACTAAATAAAAATAGCCCTTACCGAGGTTATTGTTGGAACGATGGTCTATAAGAATTATAATTTTTACATTGTTGGAACAATGCGTCCCATCTAAGTGTTTTTGGTTTTATCTTCTGAAACGAAGATTCATTGTTGAAAAATTAAAGGTTCAGCCCTGGTACTGGTAATTAAAGCAGGTGGTGCATATAGTTACCACTGGTTGTTAAACGCCCTGAAAGGGAAAGTGGAGAGTTCAATATATAAAGTAGATTGAGAACAATAGAATAGTTTGTTTGTCGTTTATGCCAGCTTCTGTTCATTCTATTCTACTCTAAGTATTGTGATTAATTAGTGGATGTGTGTTTTTTTTATTGTGTGTCAGATGTTTTATTTTGAGTGTGGTATGTTGTATTGTTGTGTGAGTGCATCAGTTCATGACGTTTGTAATACATTACAGTTGTTGTCTTATGTCTAGGTGGTATTAAGTTCTTTTTTTTAAGTTAAGTACTTGAGGTTGGATGGTTTTGTAATTTATGAGTTGGTTGATTTTGAGTGGGATGTGTTGTTTTTGTTGTGTCCTTTTTTATTGTTTTGTTCTGTCTCTGTGTTGATGTATCTCATTGTATGTTGTGTCTTATGGTTTTTGTTGTGTCCTTTGTTTATTGTTTTGTTGTGTCTCATTGTGTTGATGTATCCCATTGTTTGTGTCATATTGTTTTTGTTGTGTCCTTTTGTTTATTGTTTTGTTCTGTCTCTGTGTTGATGATCTCATTGTATGTTGTGTCTTATGATTTTTGTTGTGTCCTTTGTTTATTGTGTCTCATTGTGTTGATGTATCCCATTGTTTGGGTGTCATATTGTTTTCTACAGTAGGTATATTTATATACTTGCTTTAATAGAAGACGTTTTCAATTTCAAAGGGGAGCCAGTGAAGCGGAATTTTGAGGAAATCGTGTGCGTCGGGTAACACGTCTTGTTCAGTGGGCCGAGGAGTTGGGTGCATACATGGAGAACTACGAATAGAGTAGAAATGTGGCTACGATAATGCGACTCGGGCAGTTTGACTGGAGATTTATTGGCGAGCTAACGACTTTGTGATCTCTGAGAGAAACTTACCTTGCTGTAGCGGGAGTAAATTTAATTTCTGTCGTAAAATACATCGTAAAGGGGGGAATTTCAACGTTCTGGCCACCGGGAATTGTCTGTCAGCCATACATAAAGTTGTATAAATTATGTTACCACTACTGCTACTTATAGTTTTATATTGAAACTGCAGATGGCAACACGTTCCCCGTAAAGGTTGAATTCTTCACTGCTGTGAATTGGTTCTCCGTCAAGAGAACTATTATTATACTTGTTGTTACTCCATGGTGCACGGTCCCTCGTGAGAAGCTAATAATAGTACTCTTAGCTAGTCAAGAAATTCCCTTCTTTTCTTGAAGTCAGAATTTTCATTATCGTGTACACACGAGTACGCCACCGGTCACTATCCAGAGCCAGTTGAATCCAGTCCCATACGCTCCTCCTTCATACACACCTAGGTCTATTAAGTGGTATCTTCCCTTAAGACTTTCTAACCAAAATATTGTATGCATTTCTATCTGATCGTCATAATATTTGGTGGATCGTACTTGCTTATGACTTCTACGCTTTTGACTCCATGTAGAAGTGTGTTGAAGATGTATCACAGAGTTCTGTGACTTTCCCCCCAGAATTTGTAACTTTTTTGACGTAAATATGTCTATAAGGAAGGGTCATTCGGCAAAAATGTGTAACGAAAAAGGGAAACGAAAAAGTGTAATAATGGTTACCTACGAAACGTCATCTCGGCATTATTGTTACCTATAAAACATTACATTACCTTACCTTACATTACATTACTTAATATTACATTCAGCTACCACAGACCCATCTTAAGCGTAACTAATTCAAGTTAAATAAGCAATGTCTTAATCAAACGTATCTCAATTGTAAAGCATGTATAAAGGAAATATTTAGAATAAAGCCAATATATAAACTTCCTTTCCGTATACACGTATTTACGTCAAATTCTCCGGAACCGTGGTTCCACTGACAACTTTTTTAAACCGTGAAACAATACTCAGATATATTTACATTTTCTTCAAGATATACTCCGGAAATTTCTTTGAAACTTTTCGTATGTGTTTAGAGGACATACATACCAGATTTGCTGTAGCAGATCTTAATTCACTATTGTACTTTTTTTGCAAAATTGTTACTTTTTGATGTAGAAATTGTTGTGCATTTAAAATGTAACATATCACTGCACACGCCGTTTAATACTATACAAACTCTGTGCGCAGGAAAAAAAATATATGTCCCAGTCCAAAGGAAATTAACTCATATTTATGTTTGTTGCAGGGACCTGAGGTTTAACAAGATTCGCGAAATTCCAGCCAACGCATTCAAGAACCTAAAACATCTGAACACCCTGTAAGTATACGGTGGTCTGAACATCATCACGCTCACCCCCCATGAATCATATTAATACTGGTACCTGCTTCGTGTAGTAAGAATTAAATCAATATGCCTCTTTGTGTCTAGACTGCTGAACAACAATCATATCATCCGTCTGCAAAATGGAGTGTTCAATGGCCTTAAGGACCTTAGATACCTGTGAGTATTACGCACAATAATCTTTATGTACCGGTCATTACCCGTTGTTCTCTGTCACCCAAGAAGGACCCCGATGTAAGCAAAAAGGAGCTGCCATCACCTAGTGCCCACCACATGAAACTTCCAGAGTTTCACTGTAATCTGCCGCAAACCGCATGTGGCTAGCTCAATTTGTTCGCGCGCCACAATTTTTCAAAACCCCGAAGGGACATTATGAACACACTGTACTATTTTTTTGATAATCGCTGCCCTGTTGTATACTGGCCAGGGGATTATACAGACCAATATTTTATGTTCGCTGTACTTTTTGAGAGTTTATTAATCCCTCCCGTGAATTTATTTTAAACATCCAGAATAAAATGCATATTATCAGGAAATGATGATGCAAAAACTCAGCGTGCACCTTACAAACATCACGCATGTGTAAATTCTTCTCTACCAATCACGTCGCATGGCTTGAGGTGAATTCCGCCCCTCTGTTTAGGTGGGGATAATTCTTAGCTGAGACAAAGTGTAGTGTTTACGATCACCTTCAGAGTACTCTGTATGTATTTCAGCGTTGCTGTCATGCCTGGA
Organism: Zootermopsis nevadensis; assembly: GCF_000696155.1. Next base: position 1,018,998 of record NW_019060259.1, read on the forward strand.
AACATTGCTGGAAATAATTTTCCTTCCAGTACTGGCTAAATGGTTACTTGTACAAATAATCTGCATGTAGCATGAAACGTAGATCCCGCCAAGATATAAATTAATTTGTATCTTTATAAAATGATAAGAAAACCATAGGGGAGTAGAAATTTGCAGAGTGAGAGCTTGAAAAACATTTGTACTCCCCCAGATATTGAAAGGTTGAGAACTCGTGCTTTATATTATCTTATAAATTAGAATTATTGTTTATTGTGGCATCTGATGCTTTTTAGTTGCATCATGTGCTGTGTAGTAGTGTCTGAATAAGATAGTTTACACGTTCTGCAATTGGCTACAGCAGTCGTGAACAACAGAGTTAATCTTTCGGAGAGAGCACTGTTGTTTGGCATGTCCCACATTTCACAGTACGACGTAATCACTGGAAAGTGCTTCTGCCATCTTGAATGAAACTAGGTCACTAACCAGAAACTAAATTAAGCCTCTTATTTCTGTTGCCCGACTTATTGAGTCACGAGTTGACTAAATAATGGATTGATTTACCAATTGATAAGCTGATAATTAACTCATTGACTAACTTGTTTGAATAATACAATCAGTAGTCCTTTATATGTTGTTATAGAACCCATTGGTTCATCACAATCATCACAAAAATCCTTCAGTACAATATAATCCAAGTCCTCACTGCATTGTTCAGGTTCTATCGATTCAACTCGAATCTCTGTCTTCTGAGTGACTTGTGCATTTCATCTATAAAGATTTTTAGTCAGTATTTTGTATATATTTCTTGCTTCCCCCATGTGTACTCCATGGAACAAACTTGAAATAATCTTATTTGAATTTAAATTTTTATTAATTTTACCTGTAACAAAATCTACTGCTCTGCGTGTCCTCCAGAGAAAAATAATTATCATTTTAACATTCTCATACTAGGGGTCCGCAGTGGCCGCGCGGTCGCTGGGACCGTGGGTTCGAATCCCACTCAAGCCATGGATGTTTTTCTGTGTTGTGCTGTCCTGTAAATAGGTAGAGGCCTTGCGACGGGCCGATCCCTCATCCAAGGAGTCCTACAAAATGTCTATGGATCAAGCCAACGAAAAGTTGGGACCCGCAGTGCTCAGGCACTTGAAGACCGGGTCGTTCCCAGTATCCCAGTACATTCTCATACCTGATGAGTCAGCGTAGCTCAGTCAGTATAATGGGACAGCTTTATTTTACTTTGCTTTATTTCTCATACCTGAAAGTGAAGTTTCTCGTATAATTGAAAATATGTAGCTTGGCTTTGACTTTAATATTTTTTGCCCACAGAGATATAAATAAGCCGCTGATTTAATCGATGACTGACATGTATGTTCTAAGTCCACCGCTTCAGCATGTTATAACATTGTGCCTCCTTGCCAGGTACTTGTACAAGAATCGGGTAAGGGAGATCGAGAGCAAGGTGTTCCAAGGGCTCACAAAGCTGGAGCAGCTGTAAGTATCGAGCTTTGGTGCTTTTGATGTTTGAAGGTGATGGTGGGTTACGAAATGTAAAATTGTTCTTTTGGACTTTGCCCGTTGTCGAAATTATAAAATAATAAAACTAAGACTTTTCAGAAGCTGGATTCTGCTTCTGTCGTCAAGTGAAAAGGGGGGGAAGAGAACAGAAAGTTTATCTGTTTGGCCCCCTGGTTGAGCTAGCCTTAGGTCTGTATGTATTAAGAAATGCCAGTGAAGTTTCTTCCGAATATGTATTCATTTCTTGGGATACCAGGACATTATATTTTAGATCATTCGTGTTCCACTATACAGATCTTGTAAAAGTGTAATGTAAGTGTTGGAATACTGCTTAAGCCCCTCTGATGCTGGCAGAATTCAATGCAACAATAATGCTGCATAAATGAGCGAGAGTTTCTGTAATTCCCTTGTCAGAATTTACATGCAAAAGGGGTTATTTTGCATACAAAATTCCAGGACTTTCAGTATACTTATTGTAGAGGAAAGTTCGTAATAATATAGGTAGAGAAATTTGGTTGTACTGCCTTCAGTTACATTAACATTTAGCCTTTTTTGTGCCTGCTTTGGTTATGTTCCTCGATAACTTGCTAGAGCTCTGTTACAGGTTCCGTTGGAAAGTGTGTCTGAAGATGGTTTACGAAATAGTTATGTATATGTTCTGTCCAAACAACTTCTAAGCCATTGACCTTTGTAGTGTGAGGTTTATGCCCTTACAGATATCTTCACACCAGGTTTTTTGAGCGGAGGTGTAGCTCATACTCTTTCTTGACCTCCGCACTAGATGGGGGTGAGTGGTCAGCATCACGCCCCGGCCGGCTTTACCCCCGGTACCCATTGTAGAGGAGGCTGGGTGGGCCCTAGAGCCGGTCTGGACGCGGAGGGTAGAGGAAAAAAGTCCTCTGCCCCCGTCGGGGATCGAACCCCGGTCGTCTACGTAGCTAGTCACTATACTGACTGAGCTATCCCGGCTCATGTAGTTATGATATGGAATTCATTTACCCCTTTTGTATGTTTATTTCCTTTCCTCATTATTCTTCATTCTTTTCCCATTTCTGCTGTTTCAGTGTTATCTTCACCCATTTTTGAAGTTCTTAAAACGCTGTCTTATGGTATGAACAAATGCATATTCAAGCATTTAAGTCTTTTGTTACCTGAAGATGGTAAAAAGCTGAAGGAGTGCGTGCTGCAATAACATAGAATATACCACTGTCTAAATTTTCATCTCTGTGAAAACTTTAAACCCTTAGTGAAATTTTACGGTTTTTGGATATTTATGTGTATAGTTGTTGTATTGTCTTTGCTTTGTGTTTTGTGTTTTTCAGGTTTATTCGTGGGATCCACTTGCTGTTAGCTGTTAAATTTAATGCTGTTGTTTCTTTTCCAGATACCTGCACTTTAATGAACTCGTGGATATTGAGCCTGATACATTTTCTAATTTACCCTCATTAGAGAGATTGTAAGTAAGGTTAGGTTTAAGATGAGAAATCTGCATCAAAAAACTTGACTACACAGTAATAAAATTTTAAACAGGAGTCATGGGCAGAGAGGTGCAACACTGTCCTCTGACTTATGTTCACAAGGGTCTGTTCCTCCCCCACACTAATTATTTTAGACATTTTATAATTAGCTTAACCATCTTTTGAGCTATTCAGACAGAATGTGAATCATGGATTTTACAATATTATTTCACGCGTAAAAGAAGTTATATATCATGTTCTCAGGAATAGAAGTTTTGTGATATGTAGAAAGAACACTGCTGCCATCTATTATGCAGTCTGTCAGAGCATCAAGTTGTTGAACTGTCCAACAGATGTCACTAGAAGAAGGACAAATGAATAGTTTTGAGCGGTAAGACCAGGAATTACATAGAATATGTTTGGACATGATAGCCATTATAATTTAGAAATGGAAATGGCTTCATATTTTCTAAAATTAAGAAATTGTATTGTCATTTGTGCGTTTGCATTTTAATAGAGATTGGGAACTAATATTTTAAGGCATCATAATTCATTTATGGTGTGCCTGAGGAAAGACATGATCCGCAGTGAACATTAAGCCAGATTTGGCAGCATATCGTCTGACCCTGTCTGCTGCCAACTCACCCGTGATAAGAACTTAAAACAATGTATCAGAGGGGCCTAATGTAGCCTTGGCTTTTGTACAGACTCTTAGCGGTTCATATGTGTGTGAGGCAGAGATAGCTAGTCCTGTATTAATGACGCTATTTGTATGCTTCCCCCCAGATACCTGCATTTCAACAGGATTGAAAATTTAGGCCCAGGGGTGTTTAGCGAATTAAGGAATCTCGAACGACTGTAAGTAAAAGGAGTGATGGTTGGGTTTAGTTCTGTTGTATCGGCTTGCACGTGGTTCCACTATGTAGCCCTCTTGCATGCACCATCTGATCTCCTGTGTCCTTGGAGGAAAGTTAAGTTAGGTTTGTTGAAGGTATTTCTAGACATGTAGTGACATCTCATTGTAGCCCAGTTACGTTACATCTGTTTTACGCGTACTTTCTGCAGCTGTCATAATTTTCCCAATTAATTACATTTATATTTGCCATTTTTTCCATTATTAATCATTCAAATTGCATATCTGTATACCATTAATTGTAGACTTTCAGAATGACCAACTTTAGTCCAAAATATTTTTTGTGATTGTCATTATTACACTTGCATGTTTTTTATTGTTATATTTTTTATGTTTCAACGTTTTTAACTCGGATTTGACACGTGGCCAAATAATTCCATTTCATAAATACTGCCACGAAGGAGATCAGGGGGGCATTGCAAACAGACTAGTGCCAGTTACACCTCTGATTGATGTCATGATGAATTTCATTCTGAGGGAGGGGGTGTATGATGTTTCATTAATTGCGTGTTTTATGGCCCTAATTAGTTCTACTCTTTAACAATGGTGTTTGGTCTATCTCCTTCTCACACAGTTTTGGTTTTAATTTAAACATTTTGTTTTTGTGATCTTTCTGCATGACTGCACATGCAAGTCCATTGTTGTGTATTGTTACTATACTGCATGGGCTTTGCAACTTTGTTTGTATAACAACAGTTATAAATACAAATATTATTTATTACGTCATGAACAGCCTGGTACAAATGTGAAAGTAAAATTCTTGTAAATTAATTAAAATGCCCTATAATAAGATACGGAGCTATACTAAGCCAAAATAAGGGTCTTTGCCTGAAGTATTTTTCTGCAATAGGAATTTTATAAGCCAAAAAAAATGGATTTTGAGTGCATTACCATTCTAAATCAAGGCAGATAAAAATACCCTTTTTCTATAGAAACAATTTTAATAAAAGATAAAAGTGATATTATGCCAAACATGACAGAAATTAACATAACTAGATCTAATTGAACTAAATGGGCTCAATCTCTGTGATGTGTATACAGTCTTTGCAAATTTGGAAAATCCGCATCAGTCTACATCTAACACATTTTACAATTACCTTCGAGTATCGATTGTACAGAGGACATATTTACCAAATATTTTTAATACTTGTACCTTAATATGGAATTTTGCATTATTTTGTCTTTTTTGAAGTGAAATGATGGGGTACTCTTCTCCGTTCATCCCCATCCCAAAATTTTGTTATTTTCTTTCCCGAAAGAGTGAAATAAATATGAGAGTTACTGGCAGATTTTTGTAGATGACAAACACATACATAAGCATGTTTTCAAGATGACGTGAAATATATATTAAGAAAATATACTCTTGCGTGTGTCTTTGTGTTGTCTGTAAAAAATAAATGCAGACTGCAAACACAAAACTCAGAACACTTACTAATTTCTTCTTTCTTTTCCAGATTTCTTCATAATAATAAACTTCAACGCATTCCAGTAGGAGCTTTCAAGAACTTGGAGGCCTTGAAGCGTTTGTAAGTGTGACAGTCCGTACTGCTTAGAAGTAATTAATTCATTTTTTTTAGGATGTTTCCCCTATCTTTATTCAGCAATAG
>NW_019060259.1:1024499-1035598 GCF_000696155.1 Zootermopsis nevadensis
TTGTTTTACTTTCTTTAAGTGCTTTTTGAGTGATCTGTTCTTAATTGCCTATTATCTGCAACCACATTATGTGTTCTGTCTTATTATATTGTATTAATTTGGATCTGTTAAAAATTGATATGTAGGGTATTGGCATACCGGGCTGAATCCATCTTCCAAGCAACCTCTCGGAAAGTGGAAAGATAGTACAGATCGTGATTTGATGCTTGCAGGAGACTAGACAGCAATGCTCTGATCTGCGACTGTGAGATGATGTGGTTGGTCCAGATGCTGCAGGAAAAGCTGAGGGGGACGCAGGCAGCGGCCACCTGCCAGTATCCTGTCGTGATGCAGGGCAAGTCCCTTACTGCCATGACAGAAACAGATTTCCACTGCAGTAAGTGTGACAGGAACTCTTGTATTCCTATCTTTACAGTACGCATGCAATTTGCGTCCTACCTAAGTACATAACTGTATTTACTCATGTAAATTTCTGTTATGTTAAATATTTGTTCTTCTTCAGAACTTGAAGAGGAAATTAAAAGGTTTTTACTATCTTTCTGTAGTGTTACATTTAACAAGATATGAACACACTGCTTTACTTACTGTAAAATTCAAATTTTTTCTCAAACATTTAGATACGTACTCAAGTTTAACTTCAAATTTTATGTACAGAAAAACCGAAGATTACAGAAGATCCTCACGATGTGGAAGTGACATTTGGTGGGACAGTTTTCTTCACATGCAAGGCTGAGGGTGACCCAGTTCCAGATATTGTTTGGATGAGAGACAGGTGCAAAGACAAGCCTTTATGTTAAAAAAATAGAATTGTAATAAATGATCGCAGGGAACTAAGAAGCATAAGTATGTGTGTAATATTTTCAGATATATTTTTGAGTCTGATATATGTAAATAAATTGTGTCATGAACTACACAAAATAACTTTTGATCAAAGAACAAATTAGTCAGTCTGAGTAATTGATTAATTGTGGGAGCTAGTGTAGAAATAGATATTATTTTTCTTCAGCAATGAAATCAACATGGGTGACCCACGCTACTCAAAGCTTGCTGATGGCACACTGATGATCGAGAATACACTAGACTCTGATATGGGTGTGTATGAGTGCATGGCCAAGAGCCCAGCTGGTGAAGCCAAGTCTCGAGCTGCCAAGATGCACTACCAAAAAACAAAAGGTGAGTTATAAGTTTCACCTTCCTTTACTGGTCATACTTTCGTACTGAAGCGAGGTTTTTGCCTTATCCCGCATTGTTATCTCCATAATTCTATACATCCAGGTACTCTAAAAAAAGCTACATAAAATTGATCTGTAACACATTTTAACTAGTGATTCCTCATAAATAATTGGTAGTTCTGCTATTCTAAGAAAAACTGAATTCCATTATATATTACCTTAACTTTCGTATATGAAATTAAAAATGGATTCTGAAGGGTTCTGACAATTGTGTAACACAATCTTGATTGGTAGAATTTCGGACCAGTAATTGGCATTAGCCCATTCTAATGGATCCCACAGAGTAGGTGCCCCTTTCCCTGCACCGAAGACGAGGACAGATCCAGTCCTTGAAACGTCATGTGTTTTGTAACATCAGATGATGGAGAAGGTCAAAAAACCCAACAACCGAGAAATTAAAAGTGTTTCAGAAATTTTCCGTAGATGTATTGGACTTCTGTTACGAGACTCGATGGCACAATCCAACTCTTGTTGTTTTTAATTTGTAGAGAAGCCACAATTTCGCCGAACTCCACTAGACCAAGAAGTGGAACAGGGCTCTACTGTCCGGCTGTACTGTGCGGCACTAGGACAGCCTCACCCAGACATCACCTGGTCTCATGATGATATTCCTATTGTGTCCGGGGACAGGTTCGAGGTCGGTGTGTTCTTCCATGTTTGCCCATTGCAGCATTTATCATCAACTTTGTAATAACATCGCATAATTATCTGTTGGATGAAACCAATATACCAGCTATTAATACCAAAAATTGAAATTATTAATAAAGGTGTTATTTTATCTTTAATACACAGGCATTTAACAACTGCCTTGACAAAATTGGTCTTAAATATTTTTGAATTTCATTCTGTGTCAATGCCACTGATATTGTGAGAATAATTAATTGCAGTAAGTCACTGCCGTAACTTCAGATTTTACCCACAGATGTGATGGAAGTACAAACTTCAGATTTATTATGAAATAAGATGGTAAGCAGAAAAGTAGTCTGTCTCAGTTGGAAGAGGGCGTGAGTTTCTCAGATGAAGCACACACTGTTTTCCATTGTGCAGATCTCAAGTGACAACACTCTCACGATTACCGATGTCCAGAGGGAGGATGCCGGACATTACAAGTGCTCTGCTGCCAACTTTGTGGGTCGTATCACGTCTGTGGCCAATGTTAAAGTGAATGGTAAGTAGACGGTTTTGCAGAGTTGTTTTGACTAGTACCAAAGAATGACTGTAGAATAAATCACATAAAAGTGGAATTTGCACGAGGGTGAATGTCTTAAGAGGCACAGCTAACCCTTTGAATTGCACAGAGAATAAATGTGTAATCATTTATTAAACTATACAACACTTGGTCCATATAAGAACAAGATCAAATATTGAGATTTGAAGTTTTCACTGTGGTGAGGATGATGATGTTCCTTTGGGTTTTGGCATCAGGTAGACTCATCTGTAGATGCCAGTGTTTTAGAGGAACATACTGTCCCCTTCTTCAGGGCTGATGCTGGGAAGTGGAGAGATTAAATCCTACTGGTCTATACAACACCAAACTGCAGAAGAACATTACCATAGCCACTAGAAAATATTTTTTATTCAAATTACACTTACTCGAGATTTTGAACACTCAGTATACTATTCAGTTACTAGAATGGATCACCTTCGACTGACATAGTAGTACTCTAAGCACAAGAATTTTAATGTAGACTGAAAATATGTTTGAGCACGTGACTGTAGAAGAAAATGTGTTAACTACCAGCTTTCGTAATCATTCACATGTCTGTTTTGTTTTAGTATGGAGTCAGAAAATGCTGTCTGTCTTGTTGATGTGTGTGAAGGGAGTCTGGTTAATGAATCATAGATCTAATCTTACAGTAGCTGTTGATGTAGCAAAAAACATGACTTCCTGTATAATTTTCTTTTGTCCCTAAAGTAATAACTGCTTATTTATCTCCATTTGCTGCTGTAGAGTCACTTTCAAAAGGTAACTGCACACTTTTCATTGCATGTTGTAGTTGTGACCATGTTTTTTTTTGTAGCACAGTTTAACACATATTTATAATTAAATACATAAAATCTAAGTACAGGCCTTTATTTCACGTATCCGCCATATTGTAATTTACAACAGAAATAGAATTTTTTTCTTTGTTTCCATTCGTCATAGTTGTTGTACTGGTTCTGCATCTATCTCAAAGTCTGTGTTATTGCTATTTTTTGTCGTTACTGATGGAAGGGTTTATAAAAAAAAAGTTTCGTCAATTTAGTCCTTACTACCAGTTTTCAGTGTTAGTTCCCATCGTGCATGGATTAATAAGGACAGGTGTATAGATTGTTATGATTATCCCTCAAGATTATCATTTTCTTTGTTTCAAAGAATAAGACTAAGAATTTTGAGATTTATGTATACACATTTGAATTTGGGGGAATTAGGGGTATTATAAAAAAGGACTGTGTAATCAGATGTTTGGGTTCCGTGGTACTGATAGTGAGGCACGAAATTTGATGGCAGTACCAAAGGCTTATCCTATCCAGTAACACAAAAAACTATGTAAGTTAGTAACATGGTTGTAACAAGGTGATATTTTGACAGTTGTTCCAAGTTTCACCACACACCCAGAAAACTTGACGCTGAAGAGTGGAGGTCTTGCTGAACTGCAGTGTGCAGCAGATGGTACTCCGGCTCCGACAATCACTTGGTTTAAAGATGGCCACAGGATTGTTCCAGGAGGTCGGAACAGTTTCTCATCCACAGGTCTGCACATGTGACACATATCCAGTATATATAACAAATATGCACTATTGATCATGCTGGAGTAACTTTCATTTGTCATTTGTAAATTGACATACTGTTCCAGAAGATGCAAGTATTATGGCAGAATTGTGATCGACAAGTATCTCTCCCCATTGCAGGGCAGCAGCTGTACATCCAGCATGCGAAGGAGTCAGACTCTGGGCTGTACACCTGCCGAGCACAGAACAGTGTAGGGTTCAAGGAGACAAGTGCACATCTTGTAGTCAGTGGGGTCCACCGAGACACCAGCACGCAGTACTTCGCTCAGAGGGATGGACCAGTACCAAGACTGGTGATTACACCATACAACATGGATGCACCAAGTGGGAGTACCATTGAGATACCATGTAAAGCAGAAGGCGACCCTAAGCCAACCATAACATGGACCAAGGATGGTGCAACTCTTTTACTCACCAAGAGACACAGGTGAGGTTCTCTCATCTGGCTCTTGTAGTTTTTACCTGTGCGTGTCATCCCCTCTCCAATTTTGAAGGTAAAATGTTATGTAAGATTTGAGGTTTTCACAGCTGTGAGTATGAAGATTTCTGTCTTCTGGGTTGTTGTGCTGTGTAGTCTGGTCGATGTTAACCAACGTTTCAGAGGTTATACTGCCTCCGTCATCAGGGCGATGATATAATATCACAGTATGACCTCTGAAACGTTGGTTAACATCGACCAGCCTACACAGCGCAACAACCCAGAAGACCGAACATATGACCTCTGAAACGTTGGTTAACATCGACCAGCCTACACAGCGCAACAACCCAGAAGACAGAAATCTTCGGTGAAATGTTAGTTTCAATCACTGGGTCCCCATGGTTAAAACACCATTCTGTAACCATTCACCACTAAGACTTGCCTCGAACAGTCTCACATTGGATGAATTTATATTATTTAATATATTTCACTATTCATATTATATATTTATATAAAAAGACTTGAAAATTTCATACCGATAAAGAAATTGATCATGTGGAAGGAGAATTGTGACCAAATTTATAAGGCATTATTTTTGCTGGTGTATGAAGAAATTGTACCATTTGAAAGTGTATAATAACATTGACTGATGATGTGATTTATTTATTCTTTCCTTCAGAATTTCATCAGTGGGAAGTCTGTACATATCCAACATCTCTCAAGAAGATGCAGGCACATACGAATGCTCGGTTGTCAATAGCAATGGGAGAACAAGAGCTCATGGAAACTTAAGAGTTAAAGGCATGTTTATTTAGTATATGTATTTCAGTAGCATATATTGGTTTGTGTGTTCACAATGCACTGAGGAGATGATTGTTTTCTTACAGAGGAATCCATGATGGGCCCTGGCGATAGATTCGTTCACATAGCATTTCAAGAGGCCAGCAAAGCTGTTGACAGAGCAGTCAATGATACGCTGACCAAGCTGTTTACCCGTGATCGAGGGGCCAAGAACTCATCACCTAACGAACTATTCAGACTACTGCGCTTTCCAAATGCCGCAGCTCGAAATGTGGCAAGAGCAGCTGATATTTACGAGAGAACGCTAATTAACGTTAGGAAACATGTTGAGGCGGGCATGAACATAAACTTAACTACAGGTATGTTGCATAGCTAGCACCACTGATAAATTTTACACCAAGGTTGATGTTATGTTCCAGTGTTGTAGATACCAATATGATACTGGACTAATTAAATTTTTACCATAGTCTAAGGTAGAACATTTTGTGATTATAATGGTTAGCCAGTCAAATCTGAGACATTTTGACTGAAGAAAAATGTAGCTTAGGTGGAAGAGACAAACTGTTTACCGCATCTATGAAAATTACTATTTTACCACTATAGCACCTTTCTTTGTTTTGGTTATGCTTTGTTGAAGATTACCAATTTTTTCTCTTTTCCTCTCCCTTTTGTGGTTTTAATGATGTGATTGGCTGAGTGATGAGGAAAAGAACATCATGAGGTACGAAGTCAATTGCTGTGCCCTCATACCTGATAAATAAGTGTGTGGAACCATGTTGCAAAAAAATAGAGGTCCTTTGAAGGTACATATATCGATTAAAAAATTATTTTATGTCCTATTGCATAATTTTTTGATTGCAAGTGGTTGTGTTGTCTGATTTTAATGGTACACAAAGGTGTTCATTATTATATTTAAATAAACATGTTTAGACATGTCTGCACTCTGAAATGTGCTGCTGTTTTACCAGTCCATTAATCAGAAAAATTTGGGAACTGCATTAGCATATTCTGCATGAAATACGCGGGTCATAGTATATTTCAGTCAAAAGTTATTGTCCTGGACAAGATAGAATTGTGCTTTCAGGTATTTATTTTTAGAGACCATGGCTATTGATAGACTTCACATTTACTTTCATAGCAGCTTTGCAAAACTTGACATTTGTTTGAGGATGAAACAATAGCGTATTACGCAGTATATTATGTTAATGTCCATATTTCTCCTGTATGTTTTAAATAAGGTACTTACATCAGCACTTCTTCCAGTATGTGATTACTGAATAAACTCTGAGTAGAAACACCGCTTTCTCCACACAGACTTCTCGTACAAGGATCTGCTGTCTCCATCACACCTGGAGCTGGTGGCCAACCTGTCAGGCTGTATGATGCATCGTCCACACACCAACTGTTCTGACATGTGCTTCCATGGAAAATACCGCTCCATTGATGGGACATGCAACAATCTTAATCATCCCATGTGGGGTGCGTCCCTCACAGGTTTTCGCCGGGTTCTGAAACCCATCTATGAGAATGGCTTCAGCATGCCAATTGGTAAGTACAGGCAAGATTTCTGATATTATTCATGGTTCTCTTCTGTGGTTCTTTATGTTCTGTCCGCAGTCATCATTTGATATGTACCAAAACAAAATACATTGTACTTGTATCAGGGGTATGTAGTATAGTCTGTAGGTGGTTACCAATGATGGTTCAATATTAATGCCTTAGAATAATGTCCCCCTTGTCTATTCATTCTACCCTCATTTACTCCTTGTGAATGCGAGGATAGTACCATGACCGCTTCTTACCCATTCCTTTCCAGTTCTACATACATAATAATCATATCATTTCATAAATAGTATAACTCTGCATTTGATATTGATAACAGCATTTCCAAATAATCCAAACTGACTTACATATAAGAGTTCACAACATTGGTCCTAAAACTCCTTAAAACAATGCATCTTCTTATAGGTGTTTTATTATTTTGGACACAAATCAAAGTAAATGCTTATGTTTGTAATCTGTTGCGTACTTTTGTCTGTTTCATTTAGGTTCAGAATAAATTTTAACCTCATTGCAGGTTGGAAGAAGACCATGAAGTACTATGGCTTCCACAAGCCAAGTGCTCGGTTGGTGTCAACACGAGTGATCAGCACAAAGGAGGTGTCACCTGATGAACGGCTAACTCACATGGTGATGCAGTGGGGTCAGTTCTTGGATCATGATCTGGATCATGCCATTCCATCTGTCAGCAGTGAGAGTTGGGATGGTATCGATTGCAAGAGGTGGGTTTCCTTTACGGTGACGTATCCATGGTAGAGTCCACAAACTTGCAGTTTGTGCTGTAGTTACTCATTTCTTTAGTTTGTTTAAACATGTAGCTAGCATGTGCAGATTTAGAACAAAGGAATATCCTTGTAAAATTAGAATGCAGTATATAAGACATCTGTTTGTTATTAACTGAATCAGATTGAATACCCTACATGATGAATCAAAGTTTCAAACAAGATATCAGTAGTGAATTTTGTACAAACTTTGAAAGTGTCACTGTATTATTACGTCGTATAGATCATGAGACCAACAGATACTAAATGCAGGACTCAGAATGTTAATATGGCTGCTTCAGATCTTGTGAATATGCAGCTCCCTGCTATCCCATTGAGGTTCCACCAAATGATCCAAGAGTCACAAACCGTCGCTGTATTGACTTCTTCCGAAGCAGTGCTATCTGTGGATCGGGCCAGACTTCTGTGTTCTTTGATACTGTGATGCCACGGGAACAAATCAACCAGCTGACATCCTACATTGATGCCTCACAGGTATGAATATATTCAATAAGATAAAGGATCTTTCTGTACTCTGTTGTAGTTCTTTTATCATTGTATTTAAATTATCTGTCTAGTGCTCACAAAATATGTTACCCTTATCATAATTTTCTGAGAGTTTTGTAAAACCATCCGTCAGTCAAAATGTACATTGAATTTTGTATTAGATATTTATTTGCTACCACTTAGTTCAGAATATTTGACTTTTCTATTTCCTATCTAAAACCAATTTTCTTGCTGCCTTTCTTAGTTGGCAGTAAAGTTTTATTGTGGTATCAGTAACTTTTGTCTTTCAGTACATTAACAAGAGCTGGGAAGAGCTTAATATCTTTTAACCTGTTGACAGGAACAAAATATATTTGGGAACGCACATGAACTTTCATTAAATTAACCTACCAAGCAGCGGGCTTATTGCTCCATCCTACTGGAAGTAATACACAAATATCCTTACACATTCTTAGATGTTTTGAATCCTATTGTGTTCTGAGAATGAAATTGGTCAAATTTCATTTGGGCTTCAAATAATTTGTCAATACTAAACTGTGGCTTGAACATTTTAACTTTTTTGGACCCACAAACAGGTGTATGGATTTTCTGAAGAGGTGGCACGGGATCTACGAGAGTTTCGCAACAACCACGGGTTGCTGCGTGAAGGAATCAGACTGCCCAACCATAAGTCGCTGTTGCCACTTGCCGACAGTCAGCCAAATGATTGCCGGCGAGACCCATTGGAAAGTGATATTGGCTGCTTCCTGGCAGGGGATATCCGGTCGAATGAGCAGCTTGGGCTATTGGCAATGCACACTATCTGGTTCCGGGAGCACAATCGTGTTGCTACCGAACTGCGCCACATTAACCCACATTGGGATGGGGACATGCTGTACCACGAGGCCCGAAAAATTGTGGGTGCAGAGGTAAGATATAAGTTAATCTGTGACAATGGGAAAATGTAAATTAAAGTTGATGAAATTAAACTTACCAAATATCCAATTTTTTTCTCAAATGTGCCTTATTTTTTTCGATGTCTTCACATGACTAAGAGGGAAATGTAGAATGCATTATTGGTGTGCCATGTCTGTTTGTCTGTCTAACTGATTATAAGTCTTATAACGTGTGAAATTTCTGTTACAGTTTTTAGAAATTTTGTAGATGAGACTTACTGAAAGTTTTGTGTGGTTCAGAAATCTGATTTACATGGTGATATATCAGTAGGAAATATCGCACTAAATCAGGAAATCCTATGTGTTATAGATTCAGCATATTACATACAAACAGTGGCTGCCTCTCGTTCTTGGAGGCGAGGGCATAAGCATGTTGGGAGAGTACAAAGGTTATGACCCCACTGTGAACCCCAGCATATCCAATGTGTTTGCAACAGCAGCACTTCGCTTTGGCCACTCCCTCATCAATCCTGTGCTGCAGCGTCTGAACAAAACATTTGGAACTATCCCAGAGGGCGATATCCCTCTTCAGAAGGCATTCTTTTCACCATGGCGTATCGTAGAGGAGGGTGGCGTGGATCCACTTCTCCGAGGGCTGTTTGCAGTACCTGCAAAATTAAAGAAACCCCATCAAATGCTCAACACTGAGCTGACAGAACACTTGTTTGAGGTGGCACATGCTGTCGCATTGGATTTGGCAGCTATCAATATCCAGCGGGGACGAGACCATGGCATACCTGGGTATAATGCATGGAGGACGTTCTGTAATCTCAGTGAGGCACACACATTTGAAGACCTACGTAATGAAATAAGCAGCCAATCACTACGAGATGCTCTGAAGGAGTTATATGGTCACCCAGGTAATATTTGTCTTGGGTAGTAACAGGTAGATTAGGTTAGATCTGACCTAGTAAGGGATAGTTTAAATTTCCTTTTAAGTGTAACTGTAGTGTGCCATGCAGTAGTTGTGTTGATTGTCTTCAAATAAAACTTTGAAGTTTGAGCTATTGACAGTATTGATAGACCACACATGAAATATGGCAGAACCCATATCTGTAGGCATTTTAATGAAAAACAAAAATAATTCTCCTGTTAAATGAATTTATGGTTAGACTTGTGATTCCCCTTTTCAGGTAACTTAGATATCTGGGTTGGTGGTATTCTTGAAGATCAACTGGATGGCGCTAAAATGGGTCCAACATTCAGGTGTCTGTTGGTGGAACAGTTTCGACGTCTGCGTGATGGAGACAGGTCAGTAGGTGTCATGTATTCACCTTCACTTGGAATATGGTAACAGATGGTGTTGGTAATATTGAAGACAAAGTTGAAAAGTATGAAAACTGAGTAAACTCCAGTTTATAAACGTGTCCCTTAATGCCTGACAATTCCCATGGGTAAAATACATGCAACTCATTCATTAATATGGTTCTAAAGAAGGTTCTCTGTTGCTTTGGTCCCAAGGATTGAATGCAGAGATCTGAGATTTTTACATCAGTGAAAATTTGAAAAGTGGCCCTGTGGTTTGTGACACGTTGCAATCTTATAGGTGGTTGTCAGTGTTTTTGAGGAATTTATCTTCAGGGTAGAAGAGAAAAACAAAGATGATCCTCCTTTGTAAATTAGTTGCCGTCATAGGCAGTGATTATTTGGTGTTCATGTTTTGTAGATTTTGGTATGAGAACCCGTCAGTGTTCAAACCAGAACAGCTGACGCAGATCAAGCAGGTGTCACTGGGACGTGTCCTTTGTGACAATGGAGATGACATCAGTGATGTGACGAAGGATGTGTTTATTCTGCCGAAGAAACAATCTCCAGCCTTCGTGCCCTGCGGCGATTTGCCACAGATAGATCTCCGATTCTGGACTGAGTGCTGCCATGGTACGTTTATTGGAGCTATATGATAGCAAATTAACTGGTTTTCACATATCAGGTTTGATGTAATTAAACAGGGTGGCGCAGAAGATGGCTGCCTTCTGTGTTGTTGTGCCATGTAGTCTGGTAGAGGTTTGCCGACGTTTCAGAGGTCCTCGCTACCTACATCATCAGGGCGATGATCACCCTGATGATGGAAGCAGCAAGGACCTCTGAAACGTCGGGAAACTTCTACCAGACT
>NW_019060259.1:1035659-1091640 GCF_000696155.1 Zootermopsis nevadensis
GCAACAACCCAGAAGACAGCCATCTTCAGACCCACGGCCATGAAAACCTCAAATTCTACTTCAACAAAATTTATGAATGATTTTTTTCTGGGCAATAGACTGCAGCAACTCTGGACAGTTCAACAGCCTTACCCAGCTGCCATCGCTGACTTCAGGTCGGTCTCGGCGAGCCTTGGATTACTCATACCCAAGTGACAGACCTGTGACACTAACCACTCCCACCTACACCAACAACACCCTTCCAACCCAGATCCCAGACGCAATAGACGAATTATCTACCCTATACACTCTCCAGTCTGACTCAAATGAAGTAGATGAAGAGAGGATAGAGGGCATTGAGAGTGCCCTGGAAGAGTTCCAGAAAACCATCAAGCAACTCCGACGGAAGATCAGGAAGTTGGAACACCACCTCCAAATTAACAGCAAGCATGCTAATGGTAACAAGTGTATGGATTCAGATGGAAACTGGAGGAAGGGTGGAGACACTTGGAAGAAGGACAACTGTACACAATGTATCTGCAAGGTGGGCTCCAGTGTGAACTTCTCATGTGAAATTTATTAGTCGAATGTTGCAATGACGCAACATTTAGAAAAATTATTTTTATTAAAAATATTGTGTGTGTAGCATGCTCACATGTGTGAGATATGGGATCTTTGTTAGCATATGTTTGGTTAATTAATTAACCACTGAAGAAAGCTGTCATTATTTTATGCAAAGTACTTAAGTTAAATTGAAGGAATATGATGTTTATATATCAGCTTTCTCTTAATTCTAGTAACAATTTGAAGGCTCAAACCACTTCATGCACTTTACATCATGGCCTGGATGTCTTTATCACCAACCACTCACGATTCGGCCGTGGAGTACTGAAACGTGACATATGAAGAGGTATGTAACTATGTTTTATCTACACAGCCATTTGTTTTTTGTGCAGGAGAAGCAGGTGACATGTACAACAGAAAGGTGTCCCCACGTGACATGCACAACACCCATCCAGCAAGATGGAGAATGCTGTCCTGCATGTGCATAATGTGTTCAGTGAGCCTCAAGTTACCGAGGAGAATATTTTTAAAACTAGGTTGTATTGCCAGAAAGGAATACCACTACTAGTCAAACAACAAACTGGAGAGTGCAAGTGGGGTAATGATGGTAACTCTGAGTTTGTCTTTATGTGTTTACTAATTGTACAGTTACAGTTTAAGTGTATTACTGTATTATATACTATATTTACGTATATGCTGCATCAGACATGCTATTTCCAGCAACAGGGAGCTGTGTTGAACTAGGTGGTAACAAATTTTATCAAGTATTCTTTCTCTTCCTCCTAAGACATTTCCATTTTATGTGCATCATCTGTCTTGATTTATGTCCAAGTTCTGCCCCATATATTGATATATATGTGTAGTAACTTTTAAATAGGCTTTTTTCTTTGTCTTAGGTATTTCCCATTTCTATAGTATGTTGCTTACTAACTGGTATAATTTTCCTGCATTTTTATTCTGTAATTTCTCTAAACTGGTAAAATATCCATTTTATTTTTACAGAGTGCAGCTACAATCGGGTAAAACTAAATTATGTGCTTACCATACAGGGAACATTTGTGTGTGATAGAAAATTGTGTCTGTTTTGGATCAAGTCTAATTTCATTTATGTAGTAGCCTTTTCTATCACTCATGACAGTTTTATTTTTTACTGGTCATTATGTTTTGTCTTTCTTCATACGTCTTATTTTATATACGTACATTTGTTTGATACGATTATCTGGTTTTGAGAAAATAGCTGTTATTACCTAAAATGGATTATGGGACTTCTTAAGTGGGTAATGTCAGTTACATGCTGACACTAAACTTTAAAATCTTGGTCACTAAAAATATGTAAACACTTTTTACTTGGTTCAAAGGACAGTCATTTTAAGGCCTTGGTGCCACCTTGTCAGCACACTCGAGCAAGCTAACAAGCTGGAAACAGCAAGCATAAAGGATGCCTGTAGTTTCTGCTGTACTGTATGTAGTCTGTTGACTCAGCCCATTCCTGTCTTTCAGTTTCCACATGATGTGGTTTACTTCAACATTCAGCTTGGTAACTACAGAACTTAGAACTTAGACAAACTAGATTTTGTTCAATCATTATAGCTTAGGGGTGGCCAAATTTTTACACTTTAAGAGCTGCATATCAAAATAACTAATTTATCATATTTTTAGATATGTAAGTTAAAATTCCATTTCCATCCTCTATTAAGAGAGTTTATTCGTTGAATGTACGCAAAGTGGAATGTGCTGCACGATTGCCATGCTGCTGATACAGCATTGAAAAGGTACAAAAAATGGAGCTGTAAGGCTGTGGGATTCTTATTGTGATAGAGTATTTCATAGCATTTAGTTTCCTTAAGCACTGCATCACAAAATTCAGTAGGTTAGGATGGAACGGCATGGAAGACACATGATTTGGCCACCCCTGTAAAAGGTGCTGGTGGTATTAATAAGGCACAGATCATATTGTTTGTGAGAGGAGCATGCAAGGTGGAACAACCCATAAGAGCGTGATCTTATACAAGACATCATAACTTTGTGTTATGTTCACAAACTTTGTATTTTGGGTTGGGTTTAGCTGCAATGCATGCTGGTTTGAGTCGCGCTGCTGATTAATGTTATGTTCTGTACTTTAGCTGATGTGTACAGAACATGTGTGGAGGGTCTTCTGTGATCTGTTCTTTGGTATGAAAAATATTTTATAATTCCTTCAGTTATGACTTTTCTAGCCTCTGCCTACTTGTTAAAGATCAACGAATCTGGAAGAACCAGTAACGTGGAATTGTGTTTACATCATTGCTTACGATGATGGAGGACTCCCTTGCTGTGACATGCCTCTGTGTCCAGTTTTCACCTCCAGTCTGTAAAGTTTGTGTGATCCTGTCTTGGAGCAATATACCAACACAAAGTTCTGGAATACCACTGCTGCTGCTGCTGCTGCTGCTGCTGCTGCTGCTACTACTATTCTTGCATATTCTTGTACAGCTTTAAAACTTTATTGTCCTTGTGCCACATTTTATGCAAGCCCAGTTTTATGTGCATACTCCTAAACCATTAATCACGGAGTTGAAATCTGGCTGGTAGCTCCATAGTGCA
This sequence comes from Zootermopsis nevadensis, assembly GCF_000696155.1. The sequence continues at coordinate 1,038,786 of NW_019060259.1, forward strand.
GGAGTTTAAACTAACTTTTCCAGTATGATGAAGGTTAATTCTGAAATACCTGGGTAAATCTTTGCCTACACTGCATTTGAGATTTCTAAACAACATGTGGGCTATTTAGATTGTGTCTTCTGGGATACAATACTGTCTCATTTTTTATACAGTTAACTAGCAGTTTTGAGGAACCTGCTGCATACACCTACATCTTTAGGGTAGATAAATATGGCAACAGTGTTTTCCACCAGAATATTTATAATCACACTGTGTCTTAACCCAGAAGGCAAAATCGTAATGTTCATTGCCATGGAAACCTCAAATCTCAATTAGGCATGTTAGGATTTTGAAGAGTATGGAGGGTGATCATGTCCATTGAACTGGGAGAAAGTGATTATTTTTTCATTCAAGGTCAAGGTTGGCATGAAGAGAATGAGGTAAACTTCATTTATGATAATTAGTACCACTGCCAGAATTCAAACTGCATACCCCCTGAATACCATTTTGAAATGCTACCACTTGGCAGTACCGTATGAAGAAGTACTGAGGAAAACAACAGATGAACTTTTCATTCAATATATCTGGGGTTTGAACTTTGAATCTTCCAACAATGGTTCACACATCTGACATCTGCAAATATAAAACTGGGATAGTATGTAGTATGAATTTGTGGATACTGTATTTTCCTTCAAATCAATTTAGTACTGATTGTTCTCATCCCAAAAATTTGCAACCCCAAGTATCAGTTGAAACAATTTAAAGTTTCAGTTCTTTCTACAGATTAGGTATTTATTATTGTCCACCCCATGTAGATGTTGATTTGGTGTTGGACCATACTATAATATGTATCACTGCCATGACATCATCCTAATATAGCTTGTAGTGTGTTTTGTTTCTTTCCATATTAAAAGCATTGGTTCCTAACCTTCAGCTCACAGCCCAGCATAAAGACAATTGTGTATCAGGATGTATGACTGTCAGTAATATGCATATGGATGCTAATTCAGTGTTCTTGATTTATGGAAGTTCGCTTTAATGCCATTGACTTCTGTTATACCAGTGTTTTGTTGCAGCCTGTTGTTTGAGGTATATTTGATACACACAATATCTGGTGATTGGAGCCAACTCCCAAAAGATGTAATCAAAGCACACAATGGACATAACCTTACCTCTACTTCCCCATACAACTACATGATGTGGTGTCTAATCACAGGGACAACTTACCTTTTTGTCTTTATTAGTTTTCATGAATGAATATGTTATTTAACAATGCTGTTTCAACAGAAGAGTTTATATAGCATCAAATGAAAAATTATCATGACCGATGAAAAGGTATGGCTCTGGAAGAGATGGTTGTAGCCTACTGTCTTGAGACAGGAAGATCATGAGAGACAGAATAGCTTTTTGAAATTTAATGTGTATTAATTGGATATAAATTACCACTACAGTAAGTAACCCACTCATTGATACTAGTAGAAGCTGAGAAAGCAACAGAATGACCAAACTCTGAGATATAAAGGAAATGCAGTGGCTGTGTGTGATGGAGGATGGAACCACTGCTATAGATAGATGCATTTTGATTCCGTTTCATACGTAGACCGTGCAAGTGGCTGGCAAAGGGAATCCTGTACATGTATCAAATCCTATGTATTTATGTAACACTGTTGTTACAAAGATGGCTGCCATTTACATTATAATGATATTATAGCAACTTGGAATGAACTTGTATATCTCATCCATTGATTATATATGTTATTTGTATTATTTCAATTCCCATGGAACATTTCATGACACAGAATGTACATACATGTGTTTGGAAGGAAGTTGAAATTTCTGATGGATATTATAAAAGAACATTACCCAGTAAAATGATCTGAATTTTGGTAGTTAAAAGTTGTATTAGTTAAAATAATTGTATTTATGACTTTTCTTGTTCACTTTCCCCTGTTCCCTTTATTTCTTTTAATTACAAATATTTCTTATTGCACATAAATTTTTGTGTTGGTACTACCAATAGTAAAAGTGGCTAAAGAAAATCCCTATGCACTTGTAAAATTCCTCAACTGTACCATAGAAGCAGTCTCACTCTTGGCAGAAGTACCCCCCTTCCTTATTTTGACACATAAGAGACCACACATGTACTCATAGTACCATATCTGTAGTTAAATAAATTCACATTAATTATTGTTTGTAGTAACTGTAATTTTACTGGTGTACTGTAGGTACACTGTATTTCTTAGCAAGGACAATGGTTGGTGGTTGGAGTATCAAACATATGAAGCTAATACCTCATTTGAGTAATAACTGTCATCATCTTGTGGTTCTGAGGTCAGGCCAGAGTTAGACCTGATTTGGTCTCAACACTGAATTTGTCAAGGCTTGAAGTTAAACCAGTTTTTTAAATGGAAAGATTACTAGTCATTAACAAATATGTTTGGTGGTGGGGTAGTTCAGTCAATATAATGACCAGGCCACAGACTGGATGACCAGGGTTCAATTTCCAGCGGGGGCAAGATCCAGATGAACTCGGGATTTCACCAAAACTTCCATCCAATAGCAACTGTGTGTGAAGCAGCCAGATACTAACCACTCGCCTCCATCTAATGTTGAGGTTAAAAATGTGTGTTGATTGCACAGTGCTGTACAAAAACTTTAATAAAACCCTCCAGTATAATACTTTATTAAAACCTGTTCAGCCACTCGAAAGTTATTACATGCAGATGACAAACGAGCATTTGTGCAAGTTTATTTGCAAATGAGCCAAAAATTACCATATTTTAGTTCCACACAATTTATTTCACCACTTTCTTATAAGATGATGTTTCTCCATTTTCTCTGTCTAGATACAGAATCAAAATGGTAAACTACATCGTACCGATCTGAAGTATATGTGGTAGGGAAAATCTTAAGGAGTCTACATGATCACTAGGAAGCCAACTGATGGGCTATTTGAGTTTGGGGATGGGTTAAAAAAATCATGGCAGTAAAGACTTTTCATGTTAAGTAACATTAGGTCAAACTGACTCACTCATTCCTTTTAATATCACAGGTTGGCTGTCTCTCATTCAAACATGGAAATATAAATGAACTACTTAAACACTGCATATATACATATAACAATTCTTATGTATCCATGTGCCCTAAAATATAAGCAATAACATACACTAATCCTCTACTACATTTGCTGCTACAACTACGGGATCTAGCTTCCGATAAATTTGGTATGTGAACCTCTTGCTACTAATTCCCCTGTCTCTTTCTTCGTGATATCAACAGTGAGAAAAGCCAATGTCCTGCCAGCTTTCAAAGTATTGCAGTCGATGACCACAGTTTCTCCAATTGCAGCTGCCTTAAGGTACCTGCAAAATTTGAAAGAATCAATAAGACATTAAAACATATACAAGTAAAATTTCATCAAATAGAAAAAGAAGTACACAAAGAACTAGAAGAGCCATGACATTTTCCCACGTTACTATATTATTGGAACTGGTTGTGTAAAAATATATATCTAGTTTGAGGTTAGGGAAGCTACTGGTTGCTGTCCTGATACATGCCATTGTTACAGCTCCTACTCATTCCTAACCTCAGCACTTGATGGGGTGAATGGTCAGTGTCACATCCCAGCCATGCTTTATCCTCAGAGAAAGGACCTCGGTACCATTCAGCATGAAGCTGGGTGGGCCCTAGAGCCATTCTGGATACAGAAGAAAAATCCTCTGCCCATGTCGGAGATTGAACCCTGGTTGTTCCGTCTGTAGTTAATTACTATACTGAGTGAGCTACCCCAGCACCCTGGTCTAAAGCCCAAGTTTGTTAAAACCAGATCACATTTCCAAAAACTATTACTGTTAGATAAACTAATAGAATCATGCCAGTTATGTCTTTGATGCCAAAGTGTTATCCAACCAAAATTTTTAATGTATGTTTTGTTTCCTCCATAGATTCTGTCCACCCTGTCTCATATAGGAATCTAATGAATGTAAAGATTTCTGTCTTCTGGGTTATTAATGTAATCTGTGCGTAACAGGCAATTGTGTGGGGCTTACATGATATGTAGATCCACAGTAACACCAGGGACTCCTACTTTGTGTGAGATTAGAGCTGCTGTTGATAATGAATCAACCAGTGTTGCTGTGAGGCCTCCATGTAGAGTACCAAACTTATTCTGGTGCTCAGGTTCTATCACCAGCTCAGCACGAAAACGTCCTTCACCTCCACTTACTATCTTCACCTGCAACATGCATTGTGTCATGAAAACAATATGATCAAGCTCCAGTCATTCTTAACTTCTGCACTAGAGTGGTTAGGTGACAATTCTGGCTGATTTTATCACCACAGTAATGCTGGTCCTCCTATCCCACCCATTTCTGGGTTTTACACATTATTAATAGCACATTATCTAATCTAACAATCGACATCGGCGGTAGGACCTAAAAGTAAATTAAATCATTCGGGACAGCCCCAAATGTCGGAATGCTGTTGCAGTTTACTATGATTGGAACAAATTCACGTGTAGATAAGTATGTCCTTAACCCACTTTAGCACGTAACCAAATTATGTATTTGATCTTTAAAACTGTGCGAATGTTATACCTATTAATGTAGACTCTTTGTCATGGGATTTCTTAAAGACCAGTTTTAACTTAGTTTCAAAGCCATTCTACACTTATGACTTGCATAAATCAACTACAAATTTTCAGACTCTCCGCCGTGAAAACCTCAAATCCTACATTCTCATGATTACAGCTTTCCTAACTTCAATTTCAGTTGTTCAACCACGAGTCATTATTGTCATACCTTGTCCAATACTCTGTCGAAGCCTTTTGAAGAAATTATTTGTTTGAATACATTTAGCGCCGTCTTGAATCCATTACCTGCCATGTTGTTGATATATTAGAAAAATACATAAGCTGATCCTCTTATCTCTGGCTTGTGACAATGATTAATCATGGAATTCGAGTGATGCAAAGTATGAATATGATACTATACAGACAAAATAATTTGTTTTATTTTGAATGCTGAACATAGTTGGAGAGTTACAACTATATAAGCGCACGTACGTAGTTTAAAGCAACAGTATCGCCAATAGCAAGAAGCAATTGTACCCTAACTAAATCAACTGGTCGGGCATGTTGAAGGTACTGTACGCGACGTTAGGTCGATTAAGTCACGGTGTAAAACAAACTAAATTTAAAAAAAATATCTCACAAAGTTAGGAAATTACACACTAACTCGTGATCATGTAAAAATTCCAGTGCATATGGATGTTTTATGCACGTGATAAGATTGAAATGGGGCAGGTTAGGTTTTGGTAGGTTACAATTGTCGGCCAGGGTACCAACTTTATATGCTAAGTCAATTAACACAATATTTACACCATTGGTTTTACTGACTGAGGTTTTCCATGTGTTTTCTCAGTTGTAAGGCAAATTCCATGTTATAATGTGAAAAGAGGCAAGAGGTACCTGAAGCTTGGCGCCTTTCAGCCACACCATTCCTACTATTCTGGGTCCTATTCCTAGACATCCATCCAACCAAAGTTATCTTTACAGAGGACACATTGCCTGATTGGATCTTCCTTCCACCAGTAATTATAGTCTGAACACATCAATAATTTGAACTGTGACAGCAGCCCTGTTGGAATAAGCACATCCCCATTCATAAGGCAGCATTTACCAGTTCCAGCTGTGCTTTACGCGCACAGGAATGGCTTAATGTAGCAAGGACCAATATACACTCCATCCTTTGCATTTTTGGTGGTTGGTCAGGAGATTAGTCATTATTAACTTTATGTTGTGATGTTTTCTCCATACTACACAGATTACAGTTTGTCAACTGTTATGTTTTCTTCACTAAAAGTCACATTATATCCATCTCATCATCTTTGATTTAATCATTCAAACAGTGCTAAATGAAGAGAACTCATTATGAAGGTCTTAATTGTGTAATTTTTCCAACCTGTTAGTTCCTGTTCCTTAGGTTAACATTTTTTTCACAGTACTTATTAGCACACTCAATTTTTATTTTCTTTAGAGTGTAATATTTTTAAATTGGATTTCAGATTTTATGTAGGATTTGTCTTTTACAGTCTATAACATTTTCATCATTCATTAAATGCTGTACTGCAAAGAGGTATCCTTTAAAGGGCAGTTTAAGAAAAATGACATCACTACAGCCAAAGAAAATTATTGCCATCTGTCAGATGACTGCAAAATCTGACAAGGAGGTCAACATTGGTACCTGCTCAGAGCTAATTAAGACTGCAAAGGTGCAGAATGCTGAGGTGAGTAATGCAAAATAAAGAACATTGAAATTAGTGACTGATGATTTACCATGAGGATGTTAATAATTGTGAGTAGTTCCCTGTTCTATTTGATGAATGATCACAGTGATTGGTCTTCAGGGCATGGATCTTCCTGTTCTGGCCAATTTTTACTGTCTGGGGAGCTGCTCTCAGTATGTACTGCCCGCAAAGTTGTGTAGGCCCAACAGTTGTACTGAATGAGGTGAAGGAGAAAACTTTTCTAATTGAAAGTATTTCTGTTGTATTTTCAGATGGTTTTCTTGCCAGAAGCATGCGATTTTATAGGTGAAAAAAGGTCACAAATTATAGAGAATGCTGATCCTCTGAATGGGGAAACTGTATGTTCATTTTGTCAAATGGCAAAAGAAAATAAGGTTTGGTTGTCTTTAGGAGGTATACTTGAAAAGGTACGTCACAAATTTCCTATGGATATAGGAGCCACCTCCAAAACCTAGAAGCTTACAAATAATGTTTTTTGGCATGTTTTATGAAATGAAATACAGATTGTTTTCACAACGGATAAGATCAAAAATGTATTTTTAAAGTTACTACATGTCATGAATTTGAAAATCTTAACATGACAGCAAAGATTATAAAAAAAATCAGAATAATACATGAAGAATTCTAGGTATTATCATAAAAATTTTAGGCACAATGGTGACCTGGCACATGGGATTTGTGAAATGTTACCTCTGTTTTCCTCAAGATAAAATACTGAGATACTAATTTGCAAATTGTTTGGGTTTTACCAGAGTGTGTGAAGGAATGTTGACACCGAGGAAATACAAATTAAATGTATTTCTATTGTATATAAGGAACCAATACTTTTAAAAGGTCATTATTATCACTGAGCTTTGTTCCAGGTGGACAATGAAAAAGTGAGGAACTCTCATATTGTCATCAACAATGAAGGGAACATTGTTTCTGTATATCACAAGATTCACATGTTTGACGTTGACATACCAGAGAAAAATACCCGGATCATGGAGTCAGATTATGTTCTTCCTGGCGAGAGAATTGTTGCACCTGTGGAGACACCTGTTGGAAAAGTGGGACTTGCAATTGTATCCTTTGATCGTGCAGTTATTACGTATATTTTTTTTGGTTATCAAACAACTTCTTTCTTTCTGTGTACAGCAACTTTGAGTATGTAGGAGTTGACAGTCTCTGGTCTGTGAACAGATTTTGGTACTGAGAAAAATTATTATTTTTTCCCCTCTTTACTAAAGGACTGCAAACAAAAGTCAAAAGATTAACTTCCATTTAGTGTTTATATTTCTGTGGTTCTATTAATTTATTTCTGGTTTCTTCAACGTTGTTAGTAGCTCAGATTATATAGCATCAAAAGATATAATGATTAATGAATAATCAATTGAAAAGGAAGAAGCAGTCATGGCCTAATTTAAGATATCCCATTCTTTACCAAAAATTACAAAGGAAAACCACTAAAAATCCTCAAACATGATAGTCATTCTCCTGGCTGAGATTTGAACCTGGGGCCAGACTGGTAATAGCCTTATGGACAACATGATAAAACACGTTTTCTTTGACTTACAGATCAGTGCTATGACATGCGTTTCCCAGAGTTAAGCCTCACTCTAGCAAAGACAGGTGCTGATATATTGACATTCCCATCTGCTTTCACATTTGCTACAGGAGCAGCGCACTGGGAGACACTTCTCCGAGCTCGTGCTATAGAGAGCCAGTGCTATGTAGTCGCAGCAGCACAGACTGGTACTCACAACAGTAAGAGATCTTCATGGGGACATGCTATGGTTGGTAATGGTTAATATGAAGCCAGTCTAAACTACTGGAAAATTTCTGTGTACTAGATGGTAGTAGATTGTTGATGTTATCATGCCATCTTGTGTTTCCAGGTCACTTTGCAAGAGCAAAATCTAGACCTGTATTTGTGAGGTCTGAGTTTGAATCTCAATCAGGTTCCCGGCTATTCTGATGTTTCATTGCTTTTCCTCATTCTCTATAATAAAATGCCAGGATAAACCTTGAAATAGGCATAACTGTCTCCTTCCTAATCCCTAAATCATTCATTATCATCTTCCATCCTTTTTGACACAATGTAACATCTGTAGTTTAAAGAGTATTGTTAAATATGCTAATAATGAATCCATCCAAGATGTTTCCCCATCAAAATTCTTTATGTATTTTTGGTTTCTTGTATTGTGGCTACATGACCATGTATAACCTGTTTTGCTTTGTAGAATTCCTACCATATGTTGTGTACTTTCCTCCACTCTTCGAAGAATTTATTTTCATTTAATCCAAAACTTTTCATAGGTGGTATGCGTAATTGAAAATCCTATATGGGGTTAAAATTAGTTTTCATAATATGTTATTTATGAAATTCAGGTAGTGGATCCATGGGGGACTGTGGTGGCACAGTGTTCTGAAGGAACCAGTGTTGCCATAGCTGAAATTGACTTATCATATATTCAGAAGGTACGATCAACAATGCCAGTGTGGCAGCACCGACGTAACGACTTGTATGCAGAAATGTCACTTCTTAAAACTGCTGAAAAGTCAGATGAAATTGACGACAAGGCCGCATACAGGTTTGGTTCGACAGTTGTGCAAGGAAGTACAGTATTCTACAAAACAAACAAAACTCTGGCTTTCACAAATAAGAGGTGTGTAGTTCCTGGACGTATCCTTTAGTATGAGCTTTGTTTGTAGGGTATTATTATAAAGGATATACTCAGTTTACTTGTTATTTGCACAGGCCTACAGTTATCGATGTTTCAAAAGGTGTAAAAAAAATCCATTTAAGCCCTTTGGATATATTGTAGTGGCTGAAATTTACGATGATCATACTTGTATAAAGCCATTCCATGGCTCAGGCAGTTAGTCACTGCCTTCGCACAGCAGAGATTTATTTAAAACAAATGATTTTTTGTATAAAAAAGTTATGGTACTTTGAGGTTATGTCCAACAATTTTAACATATTTTAAAGAAAACTTTCTACTTTTTGAAGAAAGATTGCCAGTACTGCCAAAAAAGGATTTTATAAAACATTACCAAACAAGTTTAATGTTTTATCTTTTCAGTGGTTCGCTTGTCACTCACTGTATGTTCTGGGATTTCATTTTCTTATCTTGATTAGTGGTGAGATAAACAGTAAAGTTTATTTAAACCTTAAACTGAAGTGGCAACTGTGATTGGCTAAAGGGGATTGAAGGCATCTGTTTTAGCTTTTAATATCAAAAGATTACTGGGAATGCTGTTAATAGTAAATTGTGGACAAACAGAAATGACTTCCACACCAATTTCTGTATTAATATGTTTGCTGTCCAGTCTTTATCCCATCAGTTTCTGAAGTGTGTATTCTTGCATTTTTACTTGTTTTTTAATATCTCCATTACCTTCCATGCTTTGAATAATGCTATAAAACATACATTTCTTAACTTGAGCCCAAGATGTGCTGGTGGTACCAATACGCTATGTAGAAACACTGAAAGATTTGGAAAATGATGAAAAGGAGGACCTTTTCTTGGTTCTGAAGAAGGTGCACGAAGTGATCCGAAATGTCTACAACACATCTTGCATTACCACTGGAATTCAGACTGGGGCAGCTGCTGGTCAGACTATTAAGGTAAGAAAAAACACTACTTACGTGCTTATCAAGGAAAGGTTCAAAAAAGGACTTTCAAAGTGTCTCAAATGTTTGTGGACATGTATTAATTTCCAATAATCTGAACTCTTACAAAACAGTATGCACCATTATAAAAACCCACAGACATATGTAGTGACACAGCATTGAAGCTTTACATAAAAAAAAGTTGCATATAAGTACAGTTGCGTTACAGCGTGTGGTAGTAGATTTATTTATTTAAGATCAACTTTATTATAATTTTGTTTAACAGTCGGTATAGTGACTGGCTACGGATTGGGCGACTAGGGTTCGATCCCCGACGGGGGCAGTGGATTTTTCCTCTAGCCTCTGAGTCCAGACCGGCTCTGGGGCCCACCCAGCCTCCTATCCAGTGGGTACCCGGGTTCTTTCCCGGGGGTAAAGCACGGCTGGGGCGTGATGCTGACCACTTGCCCCCATCTAGTGCCGAGGTCAAGAATGAGTAGGAGCTATACCTCCACTCCCCCCAAGCGCCTACATGGCGTATAGTGGGACAGCTTTACTTTTTACTCCTCCTAGTTCGTATACCCAGTCTTGTATAGTGGCAGTACCTTAAAATTCTCTTCTTAATACTTTCTGCATAAGGCAAATATTGTTTTTACCCTTGCTGCAGCTGTTCCAGTACGTAGGTTGTTGATTGTGGTTTTACTTGGTTACCAACATTTCAGAGGAACATTTTTCCTCCCAGAAGATCACAGTCAGCATCTGCTGTGAGAACAAGCCTTAAACCGCAATACTGTTGTTTTTGTAGCATCTGCACGTGCATTTGATGCCTAGCAGATCAAAAGCAGTAAGTGACAATGGTGCCATGTTGGATGCTTCCTGTGATAGACCTGAGCGGTCTATAGCTGAAATGTCTCAAGAAGCTTCTATGTTGAGGCCATTCTTTTAAAATGTGAGATAGGTAGGTAAGATTTTATTGAATTATACACATCACATTTTTATGTCATACCATTTTGTTTAGTATAACATGTTTGTCATTTAAAAAGTATTTTGTTTCAAGAAAGACTTTTAACAATGTGAGCACAGCTTTGTGAATAGATACATAAATAAATGTTTTGAGTTTACGTAGGGCAGTCAAAAAGTTCCCGGAATTGTGGTATAGCACTGTAATGGTAGGACATATGGCAACACTTACCTAATCACCGTCAAAGTCGCCGTTGCATTTGACACCTTGCTGGTTGTGCAGCAATTCCTCGCCGAGAAAAGCATTCTCGTCATCACCCAACCACCATACTCTCCGGATCTCACTCCGAGTGACTTCTGGCTGTTCCCTACTCTGAAAATGGGCCTCAAGAGGACGCGTTTCGCAACCACGGAGGACATCAAATCGAATGCGACGGCCGAACTCTGGAAGATTCCAAACGAAGCCTTCCGCGGGTGCTTCCAACAATGGCAGGATTGATGGAGCAAGTGTGTGCGCACGCAAGGGTCCTACTTTGAAGGTGATCAGGTAAGCGTTGCCAAATATTCTATCATTACAGTGCTATACCACAATTCCAGGAACTTTTTGATTGCCCCTCATATATGCATATAGACATGTTTATAGCATACAGCGGATTTTATCTTGTATATTTTTTAATAGCATTAGAATTGTCAAAGCCTGGAACTGAAACAGGGAGATTCATAGAGTACCGTAATCCACTCCAAAAATGTATTAAGAAAATTAAAAAGTGTGGTTTTTTGTAGCTTACACTAGTGGGTTTTATTACCATTGTGTTTATCTTGTGTAAAAATTGATAAAGATTCAATTTAAGTTTCAGGCTGGAATGAACCAAAATCAGATTCTGGTGCAGAACTCGCAAGTAGCCAAACACATTTCACTGAAATATGTTTTGTTGTTTTTGAGTTGAAATGTGGTTGGGCAGACAGAACCTCCCCAATTTATATACTTTATGCAATGATTGCATAAGTTACTAAACAAAATTTAAATTATGTGTCTGAAAACTCAGTGACTATGTAAAACATATATTACACAGAGTTAAAAATGTATGAGATATTGATAAAATTTAGTTTGTGTATGTAGATTCTATGCTGTGATTTGATTGGCTGTCTTAGTTATATTTGGGTAGATATGGTGAAATGGGAAATAAATAAATTTGTTTTTCTTGTATAGAAACCATTTCCATATAATTAGAACACAGAATTTCTTGCACAAGCATAAAATCAATAACAGGAAATAATCTTCACAAAGTGTGTTAAAAGAAATTTTAACAAACCAAAACACATGCCCAACCTTTAGGTTTAAAATAACATAACCGATACAGAAAGTTGTTAAACAGTCAACATGCTCCCTGCAGTGCAATGCTGTTGTATTCAAAGCCTTGGTCTCCGTTAAAGAAATAACATCACTATAATGCTTAACCTAGTCTGCAGTGAAAATATGACCACGGAAATAAATAATGTCTCGGTCATTAAGAAAATTGGTTTTAACTGCATCAAAAATGCACACCTCCTACAGTATGTTTACCTAACCATTCAAAATTTTGCTCAGGTTATGCAGTGAAAGTGCCACTGATTCCAAACAAAAAGTTAATTCCCCACCATACAGAATGTACCACTGCAGCAGAGACGACACAAAATTCATATTTTCATCTTGATAGATGATACTGCAGTTCCAGCATTTATCTTTTGAAGGACAGAGAGAAATGGAGTTTCTTGCCCCCAGGGACAGGTTTACTGCTTGGTCCCAGGGGGCAGAGCAGGTTTGCCCCGTTCCTTTCCACGCAGTTTTACTCCTGTGGAATAGAAATAACATGTTGAATTTTTTCAAGGTCATAGTTATTTGAAATACAGGTGATATTCCATATAGTATGGCTTGTAAGTTTTCACAGTGCATTCCATCAAGGCTCCCTCAAAATATGCTCACTCGTCACGGACTGTTAAGGAGATCAGCAGTCAGAATTCAGATATTTATACTATGGCTATTGCAAGGCTGGGCACGTCCATTCTGTTGCTATAAGTAATATTTTTTCAACCACTGCTAAAAGGTTACAGCGTTTTGCTTGTGTACAAGAAAATTACCTGCTTGGTACAAAGTAATATTAAAAAAAAAGGAAACCGTCTCAAAACAGACCTTTGGACACATGCTCTTATCACCTGTCTCAGGCATGTTAATGGGGACAAATGGTGAGTATAAAGATATTTGGATGCAAGCATACTGATAATGGGTTTTGATGGAAAGCAGTTTCTTATATTGTATTTCCAGAGCCTTCCTTTCAAAGTTTAGTCCTGATCAATTTTAAAACCTCTTGACAAAAGGTCAAAGAGGAAAGGACAAAATGATCAGGCAAGTGACGTGAGGTTTTCACAGGAGTGAGAATTTGGTTTGTGGTCTCCTGGGTTATGATGTCTTGTAGGTAGTTACCAGAAGTCTTAAGAAACATAATATCATCCTGAAGATGAAGGCTGAAAGTTCCTGCATCGAACCCAGAAGACCAAATGAGGCCAGTAGTTCATAATAGGAGGAGGAAAGATAAATCCTTTACTGTGTATTAACTTGTGAACTATATTTTTGTAATATGAGAAACCTGCCTGTTTTGCCTGTCCTGTGGTCATCCTGTACAGGAATCCACTTACCAATAGCTTTCTCTATCTTCCCAATAACAACCTGGTTGGGTATGCCCCGTCCAGCCTCATAGTCATTGATGACTTGCGGTTTTTCATTCACTTTCTGTGAATACATAAATATACATTTTGTTACAAAAAGGCACTTACTTTTAAGAACCTTATGGAAACTAACACTAACTTACAGCATGAACTTTCTACAAATCAAACCGCGTCGTACAGTGGCAAGTTCCTTCTGACTCCATCCTCTTGCTTGACGTCCCTGCTGAATCAAACGTCCAAGATCCAAAGGAACTTTATCATGTTTCAATTCTTCAGTCTCACGATCCAACTTAGCTGTGTTCTTTGTTGTTACGTGTTGTTTGTTTGTAGCAGCTCCCCCTGGAAAATGTCATGTAACCACTGCTACCAAAATACTTCAATTATCTAATGGAGTAAATTGTGCTGTGTAACTAGCTACTTAAATATTGCTTTCAAAATGTCATTCCTATGATCTTACTTGTATCCAACATTCTGAAGCATCAAATAACCAGGTGGCTTGTGTCAACTTATGCTGCCAGGGATTTAATGTTATTGGCTATGCCTTTGCAGCGATATGAAATGCATTTTATCATTCATTCACTTGCATGGTCATAAACTGTTGCAAACGTACAAGATCTACACATTACTTTATAGAATTTCATTACAGTGTAACAAAGGAATAATTATAAACTAAGTTGTTCACTCATTTTTACCAATTCTCTTCAGCAAAATTTAAGACATGAAAGATTGTCATCCTTAGATGGTGACAAATGTTTTCAGTCTTACATAATAGAATAGAATTTATTTACGTTCCATAGATTCTTCATAATAGGTGTGTAGCAACCAGACACTGTGATACACAAGAGTTACACATCTCTAACTAACAATATCCCTATGCTGAGTCTACTTACATTTTGACTGAGTGTCCACTGCAACACCCTGGCGACGGGCTGCATTGATAGCCTGAAATAAAGTATGCAAAACATAGTGTTTACATTTCAATTGTTATATTTGCATTCAATACCCTCATAAGAACTGGTACAAATGTTTAGTTATCACAGAATATGAATGTGGTTTTTAAATCGTGCAACAGTTTTACACAAGAAAAAGTACCAAATTCATACACAAAAATTAATTCAAATAGTTATCGATTAAATTCAATGACGATATTTAACAATGCACCGCGTGCTCGACGGTATATAATCGAACGTACTGGGTGTCATTAAATAAATCATCTCGGAAAGTATTTATATTGTATAGGTTATGGCAAGGAACATACCTGTTCAGATTTCATTGCTGATGCCTTTGGAGGCTTCTTTCTAAGTATGGTCACTGTTTCCCAGTCAGACATTGTCCTGTTACCGATATGCTGTAGAACAATCAGTTATGCTTTAAAGCTCCAAATCTCTATTAACAATATCGGACCAAATGATAACCTTGATTCCTATTAGACGTGTTCACAGCTTTAATCATAGATAACGTACCTGGCCTTAGTACACCACTCTTCAAACTATGTTTAATACTACAAGAATAAAACCCAGGATATTTAGTGTTTGTGGTACTATTCCCTGTGATACACACAGATGAAAGGGATATACCAGGATTACCGTAAAAACACACGGGTCATAAAGGAACGCAAAAGCTTTCTTGTTACAGTACGGGATCCAGCACAGAATAAAACATTCGTCACACAGGTTTCACCGAAAGCAATTAAGTATAGATTTGGAAAGATGGAGTTCGTCTTTATTCCAGACGCATATTATTAAACGTCTTGTAATCCGTAATACAATGATGACGGATATTCAAAGTTGCCCATTTAGTGACCTACACAGCAGAAGTGGGCTATTCGTACTAAAGTTTTACGAATCCCCGGGACTTTGCATTAGACAGGCAACATATACGATAGTCCCCATTAATCGACCTAAACGGGCGCGAATGACAGTCGGAAATTGCGAAGAAAATACAGTATGGCATCATATATAATCTCACAATTAAAAATAGTACTTAACATGACGCAAATTTGTTAACAGGCTGAGCAAACTCTACTGTACTTATATATTGAAGCTATCCGTAATAACTGTGGAAGATCGGGTGAAATTTCAGGGTCATAAGGCGGCAAGTTAGAGGGATCCTGTCTTCAGGGCTGTGTAATGCAGAAGTTTAACATCGTGGAGGGTTATGTACGCCCAGATTATACCAACATAGTTTATACCATTGTTGTGATAAGATGAAATGTGAACGTGAATCGTTTTGTGCTGTTGTTCCCCATTTTTGTTATTAATTTTCGCTGTTCGACGAGGACTTATTTTTGCCATTGGTAGAAAATTGAATATGTATTGTAATCTACCGAAAGTTGAAGTATGGGCGTATTTCGTGCTTTGGATTTTTGGAATATTATATTCAATGTATAATGTTTATTTGTCAGGGATTTGTGAGTGCTGTCATGCTTAAATCATGTCTGTAGTAGCATTAAATTAATCTAATTTTATAGTCTGTGATAGTGTTATCTTTAATAGTTGGTAGATTATCACAAGTGGTTAATGTTCATAATGCAGAAAATCTTATACATTACAGTCTGTCTGGATTAGGATTGTAAAGTATGAACGATTCATATTGAACTTATCGTAAAATTAGGCATATGCATAACATACACTTAAATGTGTTTGAAAATCAAGGACGTTGTAACATGTTTTAAAAATGAAGCAAAACCAGTTCTTCCTAAGTGGTTTGCTGTAGGCTTGATTTCGGAAGGCACCTGGTTTGAAGTCTCAGGTTACTTGGTATTCTGACTGATTTCTTTTCATGTTTTTAAGTCTTTCTAAAGTTTGTTATAGTAGAGCGAGATTGCCTTATTTTAATGTTCTATTGAGTGATACTGCATCAGTTGCAGAGACTGTTCATCATTGGTGTAAAGTTGCTATATAATCTTGTATTATTGTGTTCCAGATTTTGGCAGCAATAGTCATAGTCATGGTGTCTTCACTTCTGGGTGGTCATTCATTAACCACAAGAAGGATGTTTCAGACTTTGAATGGTCAGTGTGGGCCCCATTTCTATATACCTCAGCTCCATGGGTGTGTGTCCATCTCGTGGTTGCAGAGTTTGTTCGATATGCTTTCAAGGAGGTAAACATACTGGATAAAACTTGGTTGTACATGGGTTACAACTAATGTGTCCTGAAGTTAATAGTACTTAATGGGGTGGGTGAGTGAGAAAATTGCTTTGGTGAAGTTCACTTGGGTCAAGAGTGTTCCCTTAATCCTAATGAACTTAAGATGAGCATCAGTCCACCTAAAAAGCTTGCAACTTTATGTCATATAGTCTTGTTTTAGATGTTGAATTGGATGAATGTGATATGGACAGAAGCCTTGAAAATTTAATACATGCTAGACTGATACAAAAGAAACATGAAGCTGCGGATGAAATCCTTCTAGTGCTATGGTGTGAGGTATTTTCATGGCAAAAGTGTTCTTGTACATTTGTGTAAATTTTGTAATTCAACATTTTCTTATTTACAATGAGTTCAGTTATCATCTCATTCAGTTTATACACTTTCTTCTGTGTGTATGCTGTATTGCAGTTATTCATTTATTTATTTACTGTATTTTGTTGCTTCACAGTTGCTGGCAGTGTGGTATCTGACAATATCAATGTTGTACCTCCTACTACACGTCGGTTTGCCGGCAACTCTCTTTATGTTAATGGAGCCTTGTCTTATGTACTTTCTGCTGCAATTCCGAAGTCGTGTCCTGATCTACGTAGCAGGCCTGTTCCTACTTGTTTTTCACAACGTCGATACCAGAATGGTGTGTAACAAGAAATTGTTTGAATATTATTTGGGTTGTATTGTTAGTGTCTTCAGATCTTGGAGACTTTCAGTATAACTTTTACTCCTTAAATGCCTATAATTCCTGTCTGTAAAATGTTTGCTCCCATATTTGAGGATGGTCATTTACCGGTGCTTTGCTCGGACTGCCGTATCCGACTTTGGTCAGACTGTGGCACAAATAGGTTTTTTTTTTTTTTACAATTCTTTGAATTATTGGTCAATTGATTGCCTTTAATTTCTTTGTATTATAATATTGTAAAATATTAGCCTTTTGCTGAAAATGGATGGGATATTGACAGGCTCGTGTTCAAACCTAGGAAACTGGGCCAATATAGATGTATTGATTTTTGAAGGTTTTAAGTATTTTCTGCGAATAAATGCTACTTGTGAATTCTCTGCATATAAAATTCTAGCCTGAAAAATCAGAATGGGAGACTACTTGGGATATCTTTATCTCAACTTCTTAAATCTTTGTACATTTGTAATGTTTGTACGCTTTTGGTGTTTTCAGAACTTCTTGTCCATTTCTTATGTGTCCCAGTACATGCTGATGATTTCCTCAGCTTGGATCTACATGCGCAGCCAGAGCTTCTGTCTCGATAGGCTGTCGTCCGCCAGTGTGCGCCCTAGTGCGTCTGACTTGATGATGATGCTGGGCTACTGCTTCTATTTTCCGATGATGTTTCTCGGTCCTTTGGTTATCTGCGAAGAGTTTGAAGCTGGGTTGCAGAAACCGTATGCTCCCTGGACAATTCAGCGCGTCAAGACGTTTGCGCTCGGCATACTCCGTTATTCTTGGTGGATGTTGTTTCTTGAGCTTTTTTTGCATTTCATCTATGTCAGCGCTCTGCAGATGGAATTGCAGGTATGTTCGATGATTCTTGTCAATTAGCGCTGAATGTTTCATACAGATTTAAAGTCTTCAAAGTATGCAGTTTGCTGTTCATTTCTGCATACTATTGATATAATTGCAATAATATAGTTGCTTCAAATTATGTACGTGATGCTAATGATATTCTTCTTCTTCTATGGCTCTGGTCCGTATTCTGTGCATGGCCTCCTCAATTCTCCTCTTCCATTCGGTCCTATCCTCCTCTGCTTTGTTAGGTCCGTCTGTCCGAGGCTTCAATCAAGGTTAATGATATTAGTAATAGTAATATTAGCAAGTAGCAGTAGTATCAGCAGCAGCGGTGGTATTAGTAGTAGTAATAGTAAGAAATAAATAAAAACAGGAATAATAAAGGATGCAAAACAAATTGACAGTGGAACCACGGATCCGGAGAATCTGACGTAAATACGTCTTTGTATTTAAATAATCGTCATCGGACTCATTTAGCTTCAATGTCATCCATCTTGTTATCTCTACTTAGTATGACACAACACACAAACGCAGCAGTAGCGTGAAGTGCGATGCGCCTTCATCCCTTAACTCAAACTTCGTTTAATTGTAAGAGACCACGATGTCCACAGGCAATGACAAATTTAATCAAAACTAAAATGGAGAGAGTGGAGGGCAGTATCACAGATTTCTTAATAATTCTTATATAAGATAAGTAATTGCGATATTCTAAAACGTTTTTAACAGCACAATATTATCTGCTCTACGACGCACTTCTTCTACAAGCGAATCACAGCTCAGCTCTGCCGGAATAATGAAAGCGGATTGTTGACGGCAGTAATAAAACACAACAATGCCGAGTAAACAGATAACATAATAAGTAGTTTCTTAGGTAAAGGAGTAAAACATTGTTATGCACGCAAGAGTTCATATAAAAGCTGACCATTGTCGGTCCATATTTACACATTGTTGGTATGGATCTTACACATTTTTCTAACGCTGTTTTTCCGAATGACCCTTCCGTATAGACGTATTTACATAAAAAAATGAGATTAATATTTCTACTAATATTATGCATGTTGGAGTTTGGATGGGCTGTGGTAAATATAGCAGTTGATTTCATTGTCTCGGAAACTTCTATCAGACTACACAGCACATTATTCTGGAAGACAGTCATCTGCAAGATAATGGATTTCTCTGCCTTTAAAATCTTGAAAGCACTTGCTTCAGTGCATATTTATTTACTCTTTTGTTTTTTTATCACATTCTGTTGATGTGAATCATGTTCCATTGGTACTGTCTAGCGATCGAATAGATGGTTTTCTTCACCAGCCACTGTTATAACCGTATAAGGCCTAGACACCTAGTGCGCTATTCCGTCAGTAGCGAGAAAAGGAAGTATTCTTGATGCCGTGATTTTATATCGAAGTTACGTAACTTTTGATTTATAATGTTGAAGATGACACCAACACTTCTTTTCTTCTTCGATATGGTTTATTCCTTATTTGCTCGATGGCGCTTCATTTTTATTTGATGACACATTAACGTTATTGGACTTTAGTAAATAATGGATCGTATGGTCTGATCTGATTTCAGTATGTGACGAGGCTTGGAGCATGGGCCCATTATGGGATGGGGTACAGCATGGGAATCATGTTCCAAATGAAATATATTGTGACGTATGGACTGAGCTGTACCGTGGCGCGGGCTGAGCAGATACAGACTCCGAATCATCCAAAATGCATTGGTCGCATCCATCTCTATTCAGACATGTGGAGATACTTTGACCAGGGACTCTATTTCTTTCTGCGAAAGTATGTCGGCAGTCATGTGACCCTTTCTGTATTACATCAATGACCTTATCACATCAATCTGATGTCATGAAGACGTATCTTGAGACTTTTAATACTAACTCCGTAGAGCAGAGTCCATCTTGAGAAAAATTGGTCACTTTTTGTGGAGCCAGAAGGTTCATTACTTTTTTTTGATACTTTTGCTTTTACGCTTTGCACCATTTTGTCTTTAAATTTGAAAATGCATATACTGATAAAAGGGCGCTGGTGTGAAAATAAACATAGGCAAAACTTTTCACCAAATATTAGTTGCATAATCAAATCAAAGAGGCTGAGATGGACTGGGCATGTAGCTTGCACTGGGAGAGCTGAGATGTATACAGAACATTTGTCAAAATCTTGAAGGCAGTAGGTCACTTTTGATGGAGGATAATACTAAAATGGATCTTAAATGAATAGGCTGAGAGTGCTCTGGTTTCTTTTAGCTCAGGATTTGGACCACTGGTAACCTTTTGTGAACATAATAATTAAAATCTAGGCTCCTTAAAAGTCAGGAAATTTCGAGAATAGCTGGGGTATTGTTAGCTTCTTAGAAGGACATTGCTCCATGGAGTTAGTTATGAACATCTTCTTCTGTGGCTCTCCGGTCCGTATTCGGTCCATGGCCTCTTCAATTCTCCTCTTCCTTTGGGCCTCTGTTAGGTCTGTCTGTCCGAGGCTTTGATGGAGGTTACGAAACGTCTTCCTTTTTACGGTGCAAGGTTGTTAGCCTTGCGACCAACCCCCAACCTGGAGGACCAGGGTACCTGTCTTAGTCTGACCTCTCCCCCTCGACCAATCTGTCTAGGGAGGCCCTACCAGTAGCTATGCTACCACCAGCATAGCTTTTGGGGTCACAGAGGTACCACGACAAGGTGCAGGTACCATTAAGTGGGGTAGTTATGAACATCATATTTCTGTGTTTAGTAAGAATTAGGATTTGTATGTGAGCTGTACATGTGGCATTAATTATGTTGATGTTTCAGGTATATCTATGTTCCTATACTTGGTGAGAGTCGTAGCTTCACAGTCAAGTTGCTTGCGTCATTCGCTTGCTTTGTCTTCATATGTGCTTGGCACAGAATATATATGTTTGTGTTAATATGGTCACTACTGAACTATCTTGGTGTCACCATTGAAGCAGTTTCCAAAGCCATTGCTTCAACAACGCATTATCAGAAGTACGAGGTAATTTAGTTTAGAAGAATCACTTTAGAAAATGAGTAGTAAATATAATATTTACCCTAACTTAATATGAGGTGGATCGCCACGGTGGTCTAGCGGTCAGAACGCTGGGCTTGTAATCCTGGGGTCCAGAATTTGATTCCCGGTGGTGCCCGGATTTATAACTTGTGTTGGGCAAGGACGTGGTCCAGGTATCATGGAGTCTTCCTCAGGGGCTTCCCCGGTTTCTCCGTGGCATCCCGAGAATTACTCCATTATTATCATCATTTGAAGTACGCAGAAGAAGGCAACGGCGAACTACTTCTGGATCATTTGCCTAGGAAACATATGAACAGGGAACTTGTTCATAATGTCACCAGGGGTCAGCTCCGACCTGATGACACACAAAAAAAAAGAGAGAGAGAGAGGTGACCTGAATCTATGTTGTCACTTTTAAACAAGAATAAAGGATAGAGGTTATGAAACTATCAGAAAAGCTATTACTTTTATGCATTTGTTATTTTATTCTGTAATACCATTCATTGTTTTATTATCTTTTTATGTGTCTTCTTTGCTAAAGAGCATAAAATAAACTCGTAATAGGTTGTGCCTGTGCATCTGCACTCCCACCCACCCCACCCCAAAAAAAAAATTGGTTACTCCTTGGCCATAAATCAAATATTTATTGCCTATATGTTGTAGAATTTCTTGCTGTCGACACCACAGAATATCCGGAGGTTCCATGCCTTCATAGCCACACCTCTGTTTATCATGTCTGCAGTGTCAAACTTTTATTTCTTTGCTGGGATGTCAATTGGGAATCAGTTTGTGAAGAGGCTCTTGGAAGGTACGAGGTTTACATATATTACGCTAGCACTTGCCAATAAATATAAAGATGGTAACGCCATTGAAGGCGTTTGGTCTTATGACCCTTATGGGAAAAACCACGCTGTTTACACAGTAAGGAAAATATTATTCTATTCAGTTGTAAAAGAAATAAGATGCCCTGATTTGTTCCATTCCAGGATCATTGCAACAGAACAGTATTCTCTTTTTCTTCTGTTACTGCTGCTCCCAAGTGTCAATTGAGGTGAAGAACTGGGAACTGAGAAAACAGAAAAAAATTCCATGACTTTTTTGTATTAAAATATATATCACTTGAACTGTAAGAAGTCATGTATGAAAAGAAGTGTTGCTTTAGCAGCTGTTCCTCAGGTGTTGTGCCTATTATGAATCTTCAGCACGAATGTTTGTGCCTTGTCTGTGTATGCACATTTTTATGTTGTTTATCCTGTTAATAAAAAAATTAATTTTGCATCTCTTATTTGTCTTGAGGTTTGTTGCAAATATGAATCTGTTATTGCCAGTACTAAAGTAAAGTTTGTCCCGCTACGTGCCGTACAGGCGCTTGGGGTGAGTGGTCAGCATCACGCCTCGGCCGGCTTTATCCCCGGGAAAGGACCCCGGTACCCATTGTAGAGGAGGCTGGGTGGGCCCCGGAGCCGGTCTGGACACAGAGGCTAGAGGAAAAATCTTCTGCCCCCGTCAGGGATCAAACCCCGGTCATCCTGCCCGTAGCTAGTCATTATACTAACTGAGCTATCCCAGCTCATTATTGCCAGTACTATTAAACAACAAATACTACACCAATGACAAGTGACTAATCAGCAGGACAAAAATGAACGCAGCTTTCTGATATGTTGAAAGTCTGATATATAAGTTTATTGTGATCAGTACAGAGATGCTACAAGATTGTAAACACCTTTTGTACTGATGATGGCTGTCTTTTGGGATGTTGCATGTAGTCTGGTAGAAGTTTACTGACAATTCAGAGGTGCTTATTGCCTTTATCATCAGGGTGATGATGGAAGCAGCAAGCACCTCTGAAACATCTGTAAACTTCTCCCAGACTACATCATAGTTGCTGCCATGAGTACTGTGTGGACTTTCTAAGAGTTCATCGTAGTTGAACTTTTCAATGATACATAGACATTTGACAGTATGATTTGTACTGCATTTTCAGATGTATAAGTATATAGACTGGATTTACATACGGTATTCATATATTGTACCATTTTAGGTTTATAGTGTTGTTTACAGGATATAAAAATTCTGTGGTAAGATAACCTATAACATGTGCTAAATATTTTCAGAAAGATTTTAATTTTGAAAGCAGTATTCAGATAATTAATATTCACTTGAAGAGGCGTTTGGTTGAATGTCAGGAATTTAAATCAAGCAACAGTATGTAATTTTTAAATTTAGTATGTAAAATCACAACTACCTATTTGGGGCCAAGGATAATCATATGGGCAGGCATGTATTGCACATGGAGACAAAAAATGTGTGCAACGTTTTGGATGTAAAACCTGAAAAGAAGAGACTACTCATTAAGCCTATGTGTAGATGGGAGAATTATATTAAAATGGATTTTAGGGAAATATGGTTTGAGGATACAACTTTACTTATGTGGATCATAATGGGGACCAGTGCTGGGCTTTTGTGAACATAATGAACTTCTATGCTTCATAAATTCAGATAATTTTTTACTAACTGAAAAAAGGTCTCTACCTAATGGTGTTGGTTACTGAAGGCTGTAGGTTTGAGTTTAAACTAACGGGAATAGAATGATGTGATAGTTTTTGTTCTGTAGCGACGAGTTATCTAACTGTAATCAGAAATCTGTGAGTTTTGTCTCGGAACTAGCGAGGTCGGCCTTTGTAGGAAAGGTTGTTTTGGGAGAGCATTATTATAGATGGCAGCAGAAGATAAATTTAATTTAAAAAGTTAAAATAATATGGATTTTAGACTACCTTAAATATTTTAAAATTACTTTTCCGCAAATATATTGATAATTATTACAATATTACTTTTTATATTTCAAAAATACACAACTCTGCTGTTGACCAATCAAGAAACCTATCTACTGTGATTGGTAGAAGTTCTGCCAGACCGTCTCTTGTTTCCACCCTAAACGGTTTTAATTTTCGGAGATTTGATGTACTAGGTTGTAGTGGAACTGTAAAGTGAATTTGCATCAGCATGGCTCAGCGGGTTAGGAGTAATATACATGTGAGTGTATTATATTTCGGTCACTACGTATGTTCAACTAGTGTTGTATTAGAGTTCAAGTTACTTTTCAGTGTAATAATTAACTTTCAACATGCGTCACGTAATTTGCATTTTTCATAACTATATCGTGATATTTATTCAAATGCCAAATACATTCTAGAGCCCTATTCAATTGTTTTTTTCATTTATCTGTTAGAAATCAAGTTCTGCCTACTACGATTTCGTGATTTCATAACCTGCGAAATATGATTCATGCTCAAAGGTCAATTTGCTTTGCTTAACACAGACAACCAATGAACTTAGGAAGCCACTAGGCCATCAATTTATCCATATCTTTTGCATGAAAAGGAATGCTTTTACATCATCTTGCCTTGACTTGTTAATGCATTCCCTATATTGTAAGTGTACATAATATAATAGCGCCGTGTACTAGTAACGTTTTTCTTTAAGGTTTATGATGCCCCTTACAGTAACATGTTTATTCATTAACGTTATATTTAAATTAGTACAGAAAAAATGCTTCTGACCCACAACACCTACTCTCTTGATTCATTTATGTTACTACAAATTGATTAACATATTGCAATCTTGTGTCAGATTGTCAATTTTTTTATATGGTTTTGTTTGTATATATGTATTTTTATTTTTTATTATATGGAAAATAAACTTTATAATTTTTTTCTTCAGTGCTCTGTTCTCATGCTAACAGATAAGGCTTTACATATTTTAATCTTGAGGTTTTAAATCAAAATATACAACAAACTGCAATAAACAAAACCTTAAATTAATGTTCCACAAAAATAAAAAAGAACTAAACATGAAGGTAAATCTGAAAGGTATTTCTCATACATGACTTAATGGCATTACTGAGTTCTAAGATGTGACTGCAACAGATAGGGAGGGCAGAGTGTGGAAAAATGTATGTATGTATGTTTGCAAAGGACCCAGTTTAGTTACTGTTTATACCAGGCAGACTGCAGTTGTGTTTTAAATTAACATATGTGAGTGTGTGTAGAGTGCATAGTTGATGTTACTTGTAGAATGTTTATGTTACAACAGAGCTTTAGGAATCAAGAAAATGTACGTATTGGGGTGAAGGGTGTGGTGATGGGTGCACCACCAGCAGCAACCAAGAGATCAGTTCTTGGTGAGATTGGAAATGATTTCACGGCTTGTGGAGTTGCAGCAGCCAGGAAAGTGGGAGGAGAGGATGTTAAGTTGCATGGCGTTCCTCGGAAGTAAGTCAGACTTTGTGTGTGTTGTATCTGGTACAAAATTCTGATTGATACTGATTTCCAGTTTGGAATGCTATTTAGAAGCTTTGCAAGATTGTGCAAAATTTAGGAACTGTCGTGAAGGGAAAACTGCAATCAGAGTTATCAGTTTATGTATATAGTGTTTGGATATGCAACAACAGGCTGATCACAGATTTCTTAGTGTTTACATTGTTTTAAATAGGGAGAAGTTTGTGGGAAATTATAAAAAAAATTTGCCCATAAACCTGTCAAAATGATGAATAAGTAGCTGATGAGCATCTGACTAAATTTTGTTTTGTTTCCGTAAGTTAAAAACAAACCTGTGAAAGGCAAAGAGCTGCCGACAGGATCAGCGGAATTATCGTACATCTGCTGAAGGAGATTACTTTGAAAGTGATCTGTGTAGATACAAAATCTTAATTTTGTAAAGGTTCAGTCTTGACACTTTTTTTTTGATCAGACCTTGTTTAACATGTGATCACTAACATGTGGCTAAAAGGATGAATACCTCTTTCTTCTTCATTGTCCTCTTGTCTATTCTGCAAAACGTATTTTTTTTTTTGTCCGTATGTGTGATGTTACAGGCAAAAAGAAGAGCCACTTCCTGTAAGCAAACTTATTAGAAACAAGTCATTGTTGAAGAAATCTTTCAGCACATCTTCCATACCAAAGGAAGTTGCAAATTCCAATTTAATTGGTGTTGAAGACATCGATAAAGATGATAAAGGTGATCCAGTCCTTGTGCCTGAATATGTCAATGATATATATGCGTACCTACGAGAAGTGGAGGTAAGATCACGATTTTGAATAAATAACAAGTGGAAGACTGTCGTCCAGTTCGGAGAGAGGCGTTATACAACGTTCTCACCAAATTTGGTATAGCCTTGAAACTAGGCAGGCTGATTAAAATGTATTTGAAAGAAACATACAGTATAGTCAATATAGGTAATAATTTGTATGATGCATTTTCTATTGGAAATGGTTTTGACAGGAGGGGACACTTTATCATCACTTTTCAGCTTTGGTTTCAATGCACCGTCAGGTAGGTCCGAGATAACAATTTTAAAAGTGAACGTTGCATTTTTAAATGACTGAGCAAGAGAGCGTCACAAATTTATGACGTGATTAGAAAGCCTGCAGGACCAGACTAAGATTTGAGTGGATTGCGGGCATTTGAAGGAGGACCGATGGTCACTGGAGGACAATAGTTATGGTTTATATACCAGAACAACTTCAATTTGTTTTGACTGGAATTCCAGGTAAAATACCCCATTAAAAGAAACTACCTAGAAGGCCAAGAGATAACCAGTAAGATGCGAGGTGTGCTGATTGACTGGCTCGTTGAAGTACACCAGCAGTTTCACTTATTAACCGAGACGCTGTACCTCACTGTCACCATCATCGACAGATATCTTCAGGTATGTCTTCACTTTGATGCTAGAATTTTGTTTAGAAGTTGTCAACTATTTCAGGATATTTGCTGTTTTGGTGTGTGAGATTTTCTTTCGTAAAGCGTTCTAACAATGGTGTATTAACGGTATGGACATTGTCCGTCTTCTTGTATTTAAAAAAAAACACAGGTTTGGAAACTGGACCTGTTTTTGTCCTCGGGGTATAAGGACAAGAGCGACCTACTCAGTTAGGGCTGTGTGAAGGGGCTAACCTCGGTCAACCTAAGTCGGAAA
Source organism: Zootermopsis nevadensis (assembly GCF_000696155.1). The sequence goes on from NW_019060259.1 coordinate 1,065,984, forward strand.
AAATACACATTACTTGTGGGAGCATCACCTTAAACAATAAATGAAAATGAAGTAACATTGGAGATGGTGTTGCGTCTTTTGAAACATTTTTTGAACTTGAATGTTTCAGGAAGTTCATACGACCACTCGCAAGAAATTGCAATTGGTAGGTGTGGCAGCCATGTTTTTAGCTTCAAAGTATGAAGAGATGTTTGCGCCCGAGGTTGGGGATTTTGTGTACATTTGTGATAACGCTTATGGGAAAGACGAGCTACTGCGGATGGAAAAGACCATTGTGCGAACATTGGACTTCAGTTTCTCCCGGCCACTTCCGTTGCATTTCTTACGACGATACAGTAAAGCTGCACGGGTGAGTAAGAATTCAGTCAGCGTCCTTGTGTGTCTGTTCCCATTTTAACCGCATACTTTGTACTCTTTACTAAATATTACTAGGATTATCAGCTCAAGGAGGATAAGGTGGGCATGGAATGGAGACGTTTGGGAGAGATGAGTACTGCTTACAAAATTCAGGTTGGAGAAACTGAAGGGAAGAACCACTTGGAAGACGTCGGCATGGATGTGGGACAGTATTAAAATTGATCTTGAAAAAATTGGATGGGATGGTATGGATTGGATTCATCTAGCTCAGGATAGGGACTAGTGACAGGTTCTTGTTAAGCTGTGATAATGGAACTTTAGGATCCATAAAAGGCAGGGAATTTATTGGCTAGCTGAGCGACTGTTAGCTTCTAGGAATTACTCTTCTTGCATGGAATTAGTTACTGTAAGTGTATACTGAAGGTAGTTCTGCCGAGATTAGTCGCCAATTTTCCGTATAATTTAATTACGAGTTCTTTCCTTTCAGGCATTACCGGTGAACCATGCAATGGCCAAATATTTCCTGGAGCTGAGTCTGGTGGATTACGACATGTGCCATTATGACCCTTCGTTAATATCTGCGGCAGCATTGTATCTGTCTCTCTGGTAACTTTGTCATGACACTCCTTCGCAGTCTTAACTCATACGCTGTAGATCATGAAATGGCCGTTATTCCACTATGTGCTCGGTATAAGAGTTTGAAATGTTATGGACCATCTCCTATCATTAATTTCTGATGTGAACTTTAGTGCAATAGAACCATCTAATTCATGGTAATTTATTGTAAAATACTCCTGAGTTATCATCGGACACAACAAATTTTAGTTGCACGCACAAATTGTTCAGTGCCGGGATAGCTCAGTCAGTATAGTGACTAGCTATGGGCTGGACGACTGGAGTTCGATCCCCGACGGGGGCAGATGATTTTTCCTCTAGCCTCTTCCTCCAGGCCGGCTCTGGGGCCCGCCCAGCCTCCTGTCCAATGGGTACCGGGGTCCTTTCCCGGGGGGTAAAGCGCGGTCATGGCATGATGCTGACCACTCACCCCCATCTAGTGCCGCGGTCAAGAAAGAGTGGGAGCTATACCTCCGCTCCCCCAATGCGCCTACATGACGTAGTGGGACGCTTTATAGTAGAGATAACCTCTTGCAGTGTCATATCTGCCCAAGTTTTAAAATTTGCCAGTATTTGAAGAATGAGTGAGGTTTTGTTGTAAACGAAGAAAATTCTTCGTATAGACAAATATTTTGTGTTACCGGAATACAAAGCATTCAATTTTTTGTGCTGGTAGCAATGTTCATAACACTGGCATGCTGTCATTTCTTTCTCGTGTCGTTGTGTGGCTGCATAGTATAATGGGTATGAACAGGGGAAAAGAACATTAAGCCAAACACGATGCTTCTGAAACGTCCCTCGGAAAAGGAATTGATGAAATGCAGTATTACTTATGGAAAGTTTCACGTACGTGTCCTTGTAGTCTTGTCTCCGAGTTTATGTTGGTTTGTGGTTGTATTTTAACAGGTTGTTTAGTAATGAGAAGAAAGGTGTGTGGACAAAAACCCTGGTACATTACACCAAATATTCCTTCAGAGACATAGAAGATCTTGTAAGGAAACTAGCCAACCTTGTGGTAAAAGCAGATACATCAAAGAATCAGGTTTGTTCTGCTTTACAGCCAAAAGAGCCCAGTATCTTTACTATGCGTCTTTATCCTGCCCCATCGCCCTCTCTGAACTCAGACCCGTTCCGTGTTTGCAGTGTAAGGTCAGTATTCTTGTATTATTTGCATTTTGTTGTCTGGACTGCAACTTTGACCCTTTAAAGCCTAGTGGTTGCTGAAAGTACTACGCGGTTTTATAATCGCTAATTCTGTATTTTGCCCGCAGAGTGTATTTATGGGTTTTGTATGATTCTCGGGATAAGCGGAATATTTCCCCTCTGCAAAGAACTCATTGGGCTGATAATTTAATCCTCGCAGCTGTGAAATCTTTGTGGGACGGCCTTTATTCCCTCCCCCAGAGCGATCCTTGAATGGGTTTCATTTGAACAATCCTCGTGTGTTACTGTTAAAAATTCCTCCACTTCTCTTGTAGGTTTTGTAATGTCTGTTTGTTGCAGGCTGTGAACAAGAAGTATGCCCAGAGCAAGTTCTTCAAAATCTCCTGCAAACCAGAGCTTAAGTCTCCTGCTTTGAAGAGACTGGCAGCTTCTTCATGAGATGGGCGCAAACAGCAGAATGTTTGTGATTGCATATGGGACCAGCCTTGTTTTCCAAGCTATATTTACTGTGCAGTCAGTTGATTAATTAAGTTTAAGACGGTTCTGTAAGTTAATTAGAGACTGGGTGTTAAACTTTAATTAATGTAGAGTGATGTAGATTAGTTGTATCTCATTACCCAGTAAAGTTTATGGGTGTGGTAACTAAACTTATGCCACTATCAGTCAAAACATTATTATAAAAATTAACTCATTCATTCTGCTTTTAGAAGAAAAAAAATTACAGAAATTTATATTTAATTCTTTGTGTGAAGAATTGCTTTTTACATGTGCTGTTGAAGAATGCGTATCAATTACCAATTAATTACTTAAAATTGCCCAATGCTGTAGTTACAGTGTACATTTGTTTAATAATTGTAGTTTTTGTGTTGTGATAATGCCATGAATGGCGTGTCTTATTCCGTCTTAAGGAGATTAAATAATTTGTTTTTGAAGTTGACTCTTACACACTGTAGAAACAGTCTGTGGGGAAAATGTAGGACTGCAGAACCACATATGGTTGTAGGAAGGCTAAAGGTAAATCTAGTACATGATTGTGTATTTATTATAAAAACATTTTAATGTTAGCATATTGCATGTTATATTTAGACATGACTACAAAATCTGAATATTTATGTGATCTGATTCAAATAGAACATGGCAGAGTGCCTGTGTTAGTCATAAGAGGTTTGAGAATGATAATTCTTTTAAGTAATTGCTGCTTGATGTATGGAAGTCAGGCATTTTATAACCAATGTTTTATGGTGAAAATGTAGGAATTTTTACTTGGACTCTAAGCACCATGCCTTAATGCTATGAGTTTTACCAATGAACAGTGGTGTGAAAAATTAATCTGTATCTGTTAAGTTTTCAGTATTGTATTTCTGGACTAATAAAATGTTCCTTTAAACCAGTTACTGTCAACTAGCTGCATATTCAGATTGTGGTCTTTTGAGTTGTGACACCACGTAATCCTCTAGGTGGTCATCAATTGCATACCTAGAAGATGGAGGCAGCAAGCAACAATTGCAGATTTTAACTGAAGTTGACACTTCTGCAGTGGTAATGTGGAGCTCTAGAGTCAGAATTCAGTTCTCAATAGGATTGGCAGGGAGGTCCAGCTGAATATATATCAGGAGGCATCCCAAAAATTATATTTCTGGATGTGAAATTATATTAGTATAATCTTAAAGTATGGGTTTAGATTGAGAGTTAATAGTTGGCAATAAATCATTGATATATATGAGGAAAAGCCTACTCCCATAAATATTTCACACACTTCAGGTCCATCACATGTGTATTGAGATATTGAAGATTTAATAGTCAACAGCATTCATTATAACAATTTTCCCTTAGTCCGATATAATTACACCCTAGAACGTAAATCAGAGTACTGTGACCATTGAATACTACAGACATTGCTTTATTGAATACATTGGTTTAGGAGAGTAATGCGCTCAGAACTGAGAGATATTCCATGTCCAAACGTTGGCTATATTTGAAATCATGGTGGGAGAAAATAAAGTGCCGTCAGGTGGGTGTGTGCATGACGTCAAGTATGGCGCATGGAATTTAAAACTGCCTGGCCAAATTTTGTAACTCATATTTTCCTTGGCCTGGGAGAACTATTCTTATTATTGAAAACAGCTGGTAGTTAAGAATTACTTGCTATTAATGAATTCAATAAGTCCACAGTTTTCCCGTAGGCTGTGGAATCAAGGTTGTTGCATTCTGTTAAGCACCTCCGTGAGTGGGTGGGTTAGTGGAGGGTGAGTGACTTACGTCACATCAGCTGGTCGAAGCGAAATGACTTGCGGATGGACTTACCTTATTTACTTCCATCACAGTTAGGAAGTGTAATTGTAATGTTGTCTGCCTGCTCGATTGGCGGTAATTCAAAACATGTTGGTATTCACTGTAATTCAAAGTGACTTTCTGTTGTTGTTTACGTGACGTGCCACGTTTGAATAGGAACAGTGCGTTCAGATATTTTGAGCTAATTTTATAAAATTTTATGCCTATATATTTTATATGGTCGCCTACAGTAGGTATATGAATAATGAAGTGTATTTTTGGGGCATTCTGAATTTAAATATGAGAATAGAGTGAAATTATGGAAAATAATAGCAGTTTCAGTAGTGGGCCACATTGTGTAAGGAATGTAATAGGTATTGTTTGTGTGAAAGTGTAGTTATGAAGTATGCAATTGAAATTAGACAATTACTGTTCAGTTTAATTTTTATCACAAAGTGGAAATTATGCTATCATGAAACTTCTGCTTCTGTGACTGCTGTATATCACTTCAAACTTATGTGTGCTACTAGTGAGGTATGTATTACAGTATTTGAATTGATGTTTTAGGTGTAGTGCCTTGAGTTTAGTTGCTTGTTTGGTTGCTTTCTTGTGCAGTTGTGTAGATAATGCCAGTAAGAACTAATGGTTAGCGTGTCTCTCTTTGGTACATGTAATAGGTTAGGAATGTCTTTGAGAGTTATTTTTCTTGGTGTTCATTTAAACATGCTGCATACAGTGAGATTTTATTTATAAAATGTTTTGTGTATTCAAACAACAATTTTTAGATGTTGCATGTCATGAACACATCTACTTCATCTACGATATTGTAATGTTTTTATTCTATAATATATGCTTCTAAAATACTAGGCAATTCCTTCAAAATTAAAAACTTAACACTTGAAAATATGAGGTTTCAGGTTTTATGAAGGTGAAGGTGATCATGTTATTCTGGGTTTTTGTGTTGTGACATCTACTAACTACCATACATGGTGCCAAAACTTAAAACTTGTGTTCTCAGACTTCTCATTGCAGTTCATAATATGGCAACACATATTTCAATACCCTGTGAAAGGAATTTAAGGAAAAGCTTATTGTTAATGAAGGTGACTGTCTTTTGGAAAGTTGTGCCATGCAGTCTGGTAGAAATTGACCAAAATTTTAGAGTTGTTTCGAACCTCCCTCATCCGAGTGATGACTATTGAGTGTTTGTAAGGTGCTGTAACAAAGAAACTAAAGTTGTCAGTATATAACAGAGGATGAATAAAAATAGATTAATTCAGATTTCATATTTGATACAAACTGAAACATCCAAATATAATTAATATTATCCTCCCATCTGTGCCTAAGTCTGCCGAGTGGCATCTACCCTCAGGCTTTCCAACAAGACATTTTGTATACTCCCCCCCCCCCCCACACGCCCATCTCATACTACTTGATCTGATCACAGTAATAATATTTGGTGTAGCGTACAAGTTATTGAGCTTCTCACTGTGTATTTCTCTCTGGAGTCTGTCGCTTCATGCCTCTTAGGTCCCAATGTTTTCCTCAGCACCTTCTTCTCAAACATTGTCAGTCTTTAATCGGTTACAATTTGTATCCAGTTAGTCTTAGTGTACATACATTTGTGTGTACATGCAATGAAATATGTATGTGTTATTTCACTGTGAAATGTTCTTTGACGTACTCCATCTTCTGGTTAACACACTACTGAATCTACACCGCTGTGGTGCGTGTGAATGATGTGCATTATTAACAAACTGTAAATTGTTGAAATTCAGGTGGTAAGCAAATAGGAACGTCTTAATTTAATTTGCCTTTAGTGACACAACAAGGCTGTGGAATTCCAGGCAGCCGGTGCGAGAAGCCGTGAAGCCCTGTCTGTAATGATGAAGCTGAAGGGAGATGCGATGAATTTGTTGAGGTTAGCTTGGTAGTGATTCTCAACCTTCTCGGGTCTGTCACTTTACGCTCACATTTCACATAATTAAAGTGAACAAGTAAAACGGTTCAAAACATTAATTATGAAACTTCCCTTCATTGGATGGTTTCACACACACGTATAAGGCCAATGGTATAAAGCTAAGACACAGGAGACAGTGCACTCAGAGATGCATGAAGCTTATGTGACTGAGATGGTGTTTATTTTAGATCGACGAATTATCCAAAGGAAACGAATAACTGTACAATATATATTTTGTATCAGTTCAGTCACTTCTGTAGACTTGTGTTCTGGAGGTACGCGATTCGAATTTCGGCCTGTATACCATTTATTCGGACGCAGTTTTTACGACATATCCCGAGTTGTGTATAGGAATGAAACTTCGAATACGATACCACAGCGTACGTCAGAGTCCCTGTCTATTCATTATTCATAAACGTCGCGTCTCAACGAATGTCACAGCCGAACGGTTAGCATTATTTCTTTGTATTCTAGAGCAGTGGTATTCAACCTGGGGTACGCGTACTCCCGGGGGTACGTGAAATTTAAAAAAAAAAATTTTTTTTTTTAAATTTCACGTACCCCCGGGAGTACGCGTACCCCAGGTTGAATACCACTGTTCTAGAGGCCTTGGTTACAAATCTAGCCCCAGAGACCGGTTATTCTAACTGAAGTTTTCCTTGTTTTTTCTTAGTTCCTCCAGGCAGATGACTAGGTAGTATCTCAATAGGTCACTGCCCCTTTTTTATATTCTTTTCAGTTTGTGTATTCATTATTTATTCTGTAATTCGACGCTATGTGATCCACCGGCAGGGTTGTTAAATAAAATAGCAGTATCTCGTTCTACGCTATTCAACGTATCCGGGTGAAAGAAATAACTTAAGAATGAAATTAATTAAGCTTCAGTAAGATCGCAAATGGCTTGACCGCTCACGTAGGCTGTCTGACTGTTGGTATCAGAGGAGTGACGTATCGGTTTAAATATTTTGCGACTAATTACAATTAACAAGTATGAAGTCAGGTTACGACTTCAAGGCTACAGTGGCAGGTTCTTGAAAACCTTGGGGTTTTACAAACGGGCATTAATATTTTGACCAGTTTAGCGACTATCAGCTTCTCAAGAAAGGTTCTGTTCCACGGAGTTGTGATTTTGGTGTTGGCCTAGCCCCAAAAAACATGGTTCTACTTCCAGACAACCTCTCTTCCGCCGCTACAGTTACCACGTGTATCACATCTGGAAGGGATCGGGTTTGAATCTCGACACAAGACGAACTATCGTAAATACCGGCTTTTGGTAGTTTTCTCCGCAAAAAAGGGTTCGTTAATAATTGAACATTGAATTTGCTTTGTAAAATATACGCCCTCAGTCTACAAGTTGCAAATGGTGAAGAAAGCAGTGTTGTTTGAAGTAGGGGCAAGAGGATTGAATTCGAAACGTAAATGGGGTGTAGGCGGACTCCCTAGAGTCCACCTCAGACGTTACTGTGCGCACGGAAGCACATTGTGTTCTGAGAGCTCTTTTCTCTACTACATGAAAAATGCTTTTGCATGCATACAGTTACCTTAGGCCCTCTGTTTTTTGTACTCCCTTGATTTATCTTTATGAAAGTTTTCTTTAATCTTAGATCACAAGAGAGGAAGAATCAGTTTACTAAAAGACGGTCCATATTTCGAAAAATCACGTGATGGGCGAATATTCACCGAGCAAAGAGTTATTCATTATCTATAAACAATAATTAATTATAGGATCCAAAAGAAATGTAATCTTTATGCATTATGTTTCGAATGTTTTTGTTTAATGATCGATCGAAACGTTTAAAATACTTTCTGGCGTGAACACAACGAAAAATGGCAAAAATCTGTCAGATCAGTTAGATTCGCCATGTCAGCATCTTGACATTGGGGAGTTTTACCAAAATTTGTCGACAAATTTCAGCTTCAGTTAAAATCTGACAACAATAACGCGCACTTTACACGAAGACGCTTTTCTGCGCTCGGGAGTTACTAAGTTGGGAATCCTAGAGTGGGGAATCCTCCAACCTAACCCGACCTGAAGTTGGAGACAGTAAATATATGTTTTCCGAAACGATTGTATCGACCTAATATTCCATAGGAACATCATCTTTGCCACCTTGAGAACCTTAGTTGTCACGTATGTTATTTTACGTTGTCAACAGTTGTGTCAGACGTCACTAGCATGCAGACGGCCGTATGGTCCCGCGCTCTGTTGCTGGATATCTGGATCACAATTCGTGAACAGGAAAGTAGCGAAATAAATTGTAAATTTGGGTTTTTTATATTCGATTTCGTTAATATACGCGTATTTTGTACCGATATTTTTTTTGTTAAAAAGTAGGGATAGGATGTTAAGACCTACCATTTATCTAAAGAGACCCTGATCATAAAGACGTGTGTAAATTTTGCATTATTATCTTCTGAACTTAACGGCGAAGGTGCGAATGTGTGTCGCTGTGTTTGTGTCTGGGAAACTGGGACGCATACTGAATGCAAGATAAGACAAGAACAATAGGAAGTAGAATTGAATAAGCAGGCTGTACACGAAGTTGTCCCTGAAACTTGGTTTTTATAAGGCACTTATGAGTCACCTAGCAAGAGAATCGACCTTTATTGTTTACTATGTTTTGAAGTCAGAAGTTCTCAGCAAACGAAGTGGTGTGAACCTGTTTACCAACTTTGGCTTGCCCTTTTCAAGTGCGTCTTGTGACAAAGTAAACATTTACTTTACACACACCTAGGAACAGAAGTCTTTGTGTTTACTTCAGAAACATCTTTCTTGAACTTATTTTAACTAAATTTGACACGAATTCCGGTACCAAATTATATTTTTAGTACATATCGGATAATTAACAGTGTACATATATTTTAAAGACTTTAGTGAATTCCATGGGGCTGAGTATTTCTTGAGAAACTGATAGTCGCTCAGGTGATCAAGAACTTCATTTATGATTCTGTAAGTTTCGTTGCCATGGTCACGATATCCCATCACTCTGAACTTAACTAGTTGAATCCAGTCTGTAAACTGAGACGTTTCTCCGAGAAGCCGATGGTATCTCAAATGATCGGACGTTTATGGAACTCTAAGGTCCATTACCGTGCTCACAAAAGCCCGCCGAGGCACTGTGTGCGTAACATTTAGTAACACGCTTTTTATGGCGAGAAATCAGCCTCCCGCCCGCCATCAAGATAAAGGATAACCCCTTGTCGGTTGTCGGCGATCACGTGTTCAATATATTTCCAGTATCCTCCATTTCTGAAGGCCGTCTCTTCCGTCCTTAACCTTCGGACCAGCCATTCCATGGTGACAAAGGACACACGCAGGATAACATGGAACAGCGTCCATTTTGATATTATCCTTCCGTCTACGCCCAGGTCTAAGAAGTGGGTTTCTTTCTTCAGGGTTTCGTACTGAAATTCTACACGCTATTCGTTTGTCACATGTTTTATGTGCATCTTTATTTCCAGCTCATTTCATATTCCTTGATTTGATGAATATAATATTTGGTGAAGACTACAAATTGTGAAGTTTCTCATTAATGCACTTAAGGCTACTTGACTTACGGGTTAACTTCGGTGGAGTTCTTGTGTGTGGAGTAAAGGCACGGTTTAAAATTATCGGCGCATTTGTCCTGCACGTGCCGTCCATTGACCGTCCAATAAAGTTCAGTTTGCTACGCGGAAGTTTAGCAGTCGGGTTCACATTCCATTGTACGGACTCGGGACAGCGTTCGGTGTTGAAAACCATCAGTTACACTCGATAAAGAAAGGGTTCGCTTGTGGCTGCTGAACTTTGCTCTGATTTTCTGTGCCATTTGCCAAATTATCTAGGTTATGTATACAGAATTGAAAACTGAAACGAGATGTTTTCCGAATAATTTTCCAAACATGCAATTCATATATTTAAATCTTTAAAGCTATAGTGAGGATAGCATTAACTTTAAATTGGTAATTATACAATTTAGTCACCCGCTTCTGTAAACAGTTTTCTCTAATATAGTTTTCCACTCCTTCATATATGACCGAAATAACCTAAAAAGTTTCGCACCGTCGCCATGTTTGTTATTGTTAACGTAAACACTTCGTAAGAATCGTTCAGCCGTTCTCGCGTAGTTAATGCGGACGGATGGACAGACAGATCGGGTGAGGCTGAAGCTAATAAGCGCATCTTCGCAATATTTGTTTGCGAACGCGCATGAAATTGTTTTAAGGATAATTTTTTATCTATCTCCGTACGGATATTCCGTGGGTCCTTGTAATATACTTTTACATCTGAACATGAATAATAATATAAGACGAATGTAGTAGAATGTAGAGATGTGTGATGGATTCGCGCCAGTTACGGAATATACTATAAATTATCACGTAAAAGCGTGACCAACATTAAATGTGGCATATTTTCTGTAAAAAAATGAGTCTGTCGCGTCTGAAACAATATAGGTTGATCGGTGTTTGCTTGCTTTTAAATACGGTTTATGAACAGCTGGCACATTCCATACGTGTAAATGACATTAACTCTCATCTAATCCGACACTACAGTTGATACAGCATAATTACAGAAGCACTGTCATTTGGGACAGCATAGGAGGATATAACTTGATATATATCCACTTTTAAAAGACTTCATATGCGCCTGGCTATGTATGCCGTGCGCAGGAACGTGAGTTTGGGCGATGCGAGGCGAACGATTCCGAATGGAAGGGACCGTGTTCAAGCGAAGTTATCGTCTTCATAAGCTTTCGCCCTCTCGTATCGAAGTGGATGACAGATGTGTTTCACCCTCAGGGTGGAAATTGATCGTAACTTCACGCCACAGTCAGCGCGGTTTTGAATGTGGGTAAGTCTTGTTTGAATTTCAGGAAGCTGAAGTCAGACACCGTGTAACTTGCTTCATGCTTTTATCTCTGTATTGTCTGTGAAGTATCTGTCTTGTTTACTGTAATATCCGTTTCTTAATATAAATAGTGAGGTCGAACGACAATATTTTGGGTCTTGGCGAATTATCTTCGGAAAATTATTTACATTTTCCGTGTTTGTATTATGAAAATGTTTTGATTTTTCGCATTAATTGTCAAATTATTTTATCTTTCGCGTTAATTATACTTTTGTTTTCATTTTCCGAATGACCTCATGCCATTTTCTATTTTACTGATTCATTGTGAAGTTGTTTTGATTTTTCGCATTATTTTCGGAAATTTTTACGAACTTTTAGTTCACTTCAGACATTGCTTTGCTAGCCATCACTACTAATTATCAATATAATATAGCATACATATTCAAGACTCAAAATTTGTCATAGAGATGTCTGATAATGTGACTTTTATTTGTCACGAGACAAAATTTTCTCGTGTTTAGATTTTAAATGTCATCGCATGCATGCAAAAATTTACTTGGAAACCGTGAAGAAAAGGGGCCACTTGGAAGCCCTAGGGGTAGATAGGAAGATAATATTAAAGTTGGACCTTAAAGGCATGGCACGGGAAGGTGTGGATCGGATTAACGTGGTTCATTGGCTGGCTTTTATGAACATGGAAATGAACAATCTGTTTCCTTAAACGGGATGACTGAATTACTGTCGGTTTTTCAAGAAGCAAATTTAGTATTTTTGAATGAACCCTACCGTGACAACACACTTTGCTTACAGAGGTTTTCAGTATTGCGTTGTTAGGTCAAGACCGCAGTGGGCGAAGTTCTAATGCAGTTAAAAAAACTGAAATGGGATAACATTGAAAGTGTGATGTAAATAATACGATTAAAAATTGGGGGTTTACTGGTTCATTTAATGCTGTATTTTTTGTTGGTATTTTATTACGGTCAGTCGGTTTAGTGGGTGACTAATGTAAGCCGGTTTTTGTTTGTTGCTGGGCTGTTCATTTTGTTGTCCAGTGACACACAACGCGACTTTACAGAACGATTGAGGCCATGTTTACGCAGGTTCAAGGCCATTACTCTCAGTGAATCAAAAGCGTAGGTTTGTGATTTGTTGTCATTTTGTACTGTGGCAGAAAGAGACTAATTATTTGTTACGTTTCTGGACTAGCGATGCAGTGTCTAGTGACCGTCTTTTACCAAATCCTCTTTGTGGCCACTGTTCATGGACATTTTCATGTTAGAAAAGCTTACCTGAGGCAGGAAATAACTTTGAAATAAATTATATCTGTGACATTCGAACTACCAGAAATCGCCAAGTGTTATCGATTAATTCCAATAAACGAGAGTAAATGATTCAGATCATTAAAGATCTCGTTCGTACTCGAGAGTAAGTTTCATTTACATGTTTTGTCCCTTCATTTAAAGTTTTCAATTTCCTCAGGTGACACCGGAATTCAAGTGCTTATAATATTGTAGTCAGTGTACGTCGTATTTGAACGCATCAGTTCATGACAAAAGAAGTTTCATCCGCGAAAACTTTAACGCTCTATACGGCATTAACGCTTCTCTATTGCAGTATTTTATTTAAAAAATATTCCTACTTTGTGATTTAAATTATAGCAGTTACAGAAAAATCACAGTGATGGAAATTTTATTTGATTAACGGGCCCTACAGAGTAGGCGTCTTCGTTATGATTTTATCTGAAGGCGGGAATGGGGCTAGCTTCCGAAACGTCGTAACGTTTAGAAGTTTTTATAATTGTTATGAGTGAAATTACAGACAGTGCATAATGTCTAAATAAAACATCGTAATGTTATTAACACACCACTGTGATTACATTTTATGGCGATAAAATATGTTTCACGCTTTTCTCGGTCGACATACAGGAAAAAACTTAGAGGTATGTTGTCACCGACCGTCGCAATCAGTGGTTAAAATGTCCTCCCAGAGACCGTCTATGCTGACAGATTTTTCATGGTCTTCCTCAGTACTTTAAAATTAATTAATCCACTGCAATTTCTTTTCAAATCCTTTCCAACTTATTATTTATTAATCATCGTTTCATAGTTTGAGCTACTGACAGTGTTGTTAAATAAACAGCAAACTAGAAACTTTATCCCTGGACCATAGTCGAAATATCTCCGTATCAAATCGGAACACCAATCCATCTGCTGAGTATTCTGTAATTATGCATTCGGCTAATAGAAGAAAGCAAATAATTTTAATATCGCACTTTAAGGAATACCGAAGTGAAATTACTTTTAGGGGGATGCATGTCTCTGTCTGGGGCAATGAACGAATATATTCTGATATTTTCTCGTCATTCAGAATTTCGTTTAAAATAATTTATAGCTGTTATTCGTCTCTAAATTCGTACCAGTTTTGTTTAATATAGCAAGATGAGTGTTCTGCTTATTTAACAGCCTCCGTCGTTTCTACCCTGACAGCTTCAAAGTGTCATATTTTCATGTGCAGTCGCTAACCTCGCTCTACAGTTATTTCTTGTTTCTTAAAATTTAGCTAAGAATAACAAGCCAATCTAAATGTTTATGTAAGAAGATTGGTATAATGCCAGTTCAACAGTTCTCTTGTTTGGAGCGTCTCGTTAAGAAGATGAAAAAGCACATCTCTTTTGGCGTAGAACGTAAAGGTTCGTGTAATCATAAACCCGTAATCACAGCTGAGCACGACTAAAATGTATCAAAGAATTTCTGTGTCGAAGTTCTTGGAGGCAGACTATGTATTTTTGCAGGTAAGCGACGCCTTTGTTCATGGCGTTTAGTGGGCAGGTAAACGGGTGGTCTGTTTGTTTAGGGGCTAATACTTGAAGGATTTAAACAATTTTGTATTTATTGAATGTAATCATTACTTTACGTGATTTCCCGTCTTTTATGGAACCAGTAGGTATATAACTGTGTTCACAAGACCGCGTCACTGTACCCTACCCTGAGCCAGATTAATCCAGTTTATTTCATCACACGCTTTTTTTAAAAAAAATATATTGGCTGTGGGAGGAGTGGGCGACAAACCGACCCTTGCACCGCGACCATTTCCTGGTCTCTTGTGCGTAACATTCATATTAGTATTATCTTTCCATCTATCTCAAAATCTTTCAAGTTGGCTCTTACATGAAATGGGAGTGGTGATCACTTGGGATTTGTTTTAGCACACACCTCAACACATTAAAAAAATTAAGCAGAATATTTTTTCCGAATGAATTTGGGGAGTCTTAATAGTGTGAATTTTAAAAAACCCTATTAAAAAGATAAACTTGAGGAACATTAGATGGACGGGCATGTAGCATGCACATAAGGGGAAGAGAAATTCCTAAGTTATGTTTGGAACATATGAAAGTAAGATGTCACTTTGGAGACCTAAGCGAAGATGGAAAGGTAACAGAATTTTATGGTAAGGAAGTAGGGAGTGAAATTGTGGTATGGATTCATCTGACCCAGGTTAGAGTCCGGTGTCTGGCTCTTGTGACCACCGTTATGAACCTTGGGGGAATTTGTGTCCGTCTGAGCAGCTATCAGCTTATCATCATCAGGACTATGCTCCGTGGAATCAGTTAAGAAGATTGAAGCTTTTCTCCAAAAGCAGTTTTCTCTTGTTTTTATGTGGCAAGGAAATTACTTGAAAACTCTTTGTGTATCACTGCCCCTTCTTTTCGTTGCCATAGTAATCCTGAGTCTGGTTTTCCATTAACTCATAAGGGAATTTAACAACCTCATTGCCAGGCATAGGTAGTTCGCCATGCGTCGACAATTTTTGTCGTCTGTGACGTCATTTCCTGCGTGTGATGAGTGTTTGGGTTGATATTGAGGAGATGCGAGTTTTAGCAGTTAGTCCAAGTATTTGATGATGCACTTATGAAACAAATGCGTTTTGTGACTAGAGAGAATCTGTGAAGGTTGGGCCGCAGAGCCTACTGGGGATCGAATCTCGGTCCGTGGTAAGACACTGTCCCCAGCTCCGCCGGATATTCGAATTTTGATTTGCGTTGTCACGAATTAAGTTTGTTTTGGAGTGAGCCCCATCCAATTCTAGGGAGGGTAATAAATTACAGTACAGGGAAACCTATTTTCTTGTGATTGCATTACGTACTCTGTGTCGTTTGTTACAAAAGCAAACATTAATAAAGCACGACGTTTGTATTAGAACGTCGAGAGCTTAAATGAATTCCTTCAGGGGCTAAATTTGAGACGATGACAGATGTTACGTGTTCTTAGTGAAAGGAAATCACACTTTGGTGATTTGGATTGACTCCATGGAACAGAATCGTCCTTCACTGGGCGAAAAGAAGCCCGGGAAAGAGATTTAATGGCATCGTCGCTAATTTGTAAAATGTTCATGCTGCTTCTGTATGACATCTTTACTTTGTCTGCATCGTATTCGCAGCCCACTTGACTCTGTGTCTCCATTTCTCGCAGTTCATTGTTCGCGCTTTCTCTGGTCGAGTGTTCTTTTGAACTTTTTTTTTAAAAAAATTTGAGACTCGAACAACAAATTTTCTTTCAGTGGCACTCTCTTGGTATCGGTTCACTTTATACGCTGTCTTCTCAGAAAATAAACTTTTCACCGCTGGTACAGTTCGATCATCAGACGTGACATCCAAGTTTGCTGCGGGATTCTGAATTGAGATTCGTTTCTGTACGCGACAGGAGTTCAATGTACGGCTGTGTTATGGGGTGGGCAGCTTCATTTTCAGCAGACATTGCATTTGCCATCTTCAGGGTTGATGTGGTTGTATTTCTTGGAAGTTTGAAACGCTTGGAATTGTTGGGAAATTCATACGAACTCTTAATCGGGAATCTTGAAGTGGTAATAACCAAGTGGTAGACATATGCATGGAAATAGGAGGATAATATTAAAATGGATTTGAGAGAAAAGGTGTACTGGCGTGGACTGGACTCATCTGATTCAGGCTATGGAGGAGTAGGGGGCTCTTTTTTACACGGTGATGAACCTTGGAGTTGTATAAATGTTTGTAACTGAGCGATTATCAGTTTCTCATGTAGGATACCTTACAAAGGGTGAGCTACGTCTAGTTTTGTTTAATTTACACTCTTGCTTCTAGATCGTGATTGTATTCCGATGCTAAGACTGACGAGTGGACACTGTAGCTAACAATCGCGATTAATGGAAGATTGTGTGAGGTAAAATAAGAAATCCGGCGTGGAGCGTAAAAGCAACGAATTTCCGACCTGTATCCAGCATCCGGCAGTGACGCGAGTAACGAGAATTTTCGCCGGGGCGAATGCTCGTGACCAGCAAAATTAGGCTCTGTTTACCGTCGTTCATTGCACTGGGCGTCGTGAGAGTAAACATCGCACGCAAATACCAAAAACAGGAAGGTCACAGACCATGTGCAGGATGCGTGAGGCAATGCTCCACGCGGCTTAACCTCACCACTCGATATAAGGAAATGGTCAGGTTTAGTCTACGGGCGTTTGCGCCCGGGTCACAGCGGAGACGAACAGAAGAATCCTTGTCGGGATTCGAACCCAGTTTGTCTAACTCGTAGCAAGTCGTTTCTCGATTGACTGTAGGCCATAAACGCTTAAATGTGTTGTAATGTTTTTTTTTTCAAGTTTCTGAATAAATAAATAGCACAGATCGATTCGTTGATTGATTGATTGGTTCATGTAGATAGATAAGTGAATGCGTTGACAAGTGGGTGTGTGGGTAGAAAGACGGATACTTAAAGATACCAGAAACGTTAATAAAAAAATAATATGCTCCAGTCCTCATTTTGTGGTCCTGGAGGACACTAGCTCAAGGGGCGCGGTTGCTTTGTGTACGGAGACCCTCAAACTCGTACGGCCTCTGGAATCTTACTTGCTTCGCCGCTAAGAACTCTTAGAAGTGACAGAGCGAGTGAACTACTCAGGATAAATGGCGGGAGATCGTAACACAGGACAAGAGAAAGCAGACGCAATGTCAGATTTTGTCTTTAAGCACAGCCACTGACGCTATGAGGCAAGATTCTTCTTGAGAAACTCGTCGCTCAGAGAGACAGAGAGAGAGAACTCTTTTTCTTGAATCCTGACGTTAAAATTATCTCGACACTTGACCGTATCGTGATCCAGATCAATCAGTTCACACCCTCATACCCGAGTTCTTTAAGATCCTTTTTAGTATTATCTTTTTAACTGTTAATTATTATACCAAAGATAATTATTTCGCTTGTGCTGGCGCCGTAAGGTTTGATGCAAGTTGTTTACTTGTTTTGCTGTCAGCCAGTATTTCACGTTCCATTATATTTCCTTAACATCCTGAGTGCTGTTCCTGATATGTTTTCCCAGAAATGGCATTCATCTTATATCGTAAAAAAGATAACGTCATTTGCTGTGTATTATACAGAAGGCGAAGTTATGTCTCTACTGAGATTAAATATTTTTTAAAAGAATTTTGAGTGGTCTATCTAAAGATGAAAACTGGCATTATACTTGCTTCCTGCATATTTTCAGCGTACAGTCAAGCGAAGCGAAAACGGAACTCGCACATAATAAGACATTTAGATTGTACTTCCTGACATGTTTTTTAGACCTATGCACATTGAAACCTCGCCATAAACTCAGTGTCCGTATTTGTTATCGTAATCACTGTGTCTTCACTGCGAAGAAACTCAGGCTTGCGAATTTCACGCACATGCCGGAACTGAGAAGCTTGTATATGTTTATTTGTTATTAATTTTATAAATTTCCTCGGCTTTGATGCATTGTAGCAGTGGCACTGAAGTCTACGTACTATGTGTGCTGACGCCTTCCGGAAATGCTCACATGTGGCTTTTGAATTCTGCATGACAACCTTTCGTAGAACTAAAATGGATTCATAAAAGATGCCATATCAGGCCTGCATTTGTCTCACTTTCCGGTTCAAATGTTTGGACCAGATATTATGGTCGGGTTGTCGTATTTGAGTGGTCCCAGGTTTATATCTGGGCCCAGATATCGTCTATCCTTACAGATTTTCGTGGACTTCATCAGTCCGTCTAGGAAAATGTCGGTTTAGTAACTTAAACTAGGCCACGACAGCTTCCTTCCATATCCTTCTTCATTCATCAATTACTGTCATTCGATGGAATATAACATGAGTTACTAACAGCGTTGTTAAATAAACAATACATCAGTGCAAATCTTAGGGTTTCTCAATTAATAAATACGACACACAAGGAGCTTTGTCATAAGCAGACGCTTGTAGCTACAAATTATATGCTAATTAAAACTGTCAGAAACTTAAATACCTGTCCCTAAATTGCAGTTAATTTAATTTCAGTGTTTTTATGGAAGCAGTCACTCTTGTTGTTTTCAACTCATGATGCACTTCGTTTTCAAACGCCACTGCCCTGTTGACACGAACAGAGACCATTTGTCACTTTAGCACTGTCCCGCTCTGTTGGTATGACAACTGCCAGCAAAGCAATAAATTGAATAACGTAAACTTTTCTGTCCTGCTATTCAGCAAGGAATCACAGAATGACACGTCTCTTCTTGGATGACAGACAATTTCATTCTTTTTTATGAGTGTAAAATTATTACATCATAACAGCATTTAGCCGGCTCTGTTAACCTCTCTCGATCAAGGTTTCGGGTCCCTCATTGCTGTATGTAATTGAAGTCATCATGCCTCTTTTATTATAGACGCTTTTTATGATTGTGTAAAATGAAGATCATATTAATTACTTCTGGTTGATCTGATAACAGACTGCCTGTGTCGTGTAGTTTCTTAAGCTTACATTTCCCTAAACCTTATTGATGATCGCATTTATATTCCAAATGTCTAACGCGCGTTCGGTATTTTAGTTTGGGAACTTGAAGAGAAGAACACTTAGGCCTAAGCGTAGATGGGAGGATAATATTAAAACTGATCCTAAAGGAATAGGACGTGAGACTGTAACAGGACTAATTTTGCTCAGCCGGGCAAGGGTGTGAACACAGTACGAGAAACGTTTCATCGTAGTTCGTGAACCAGTTAGATTTATTTATATAAAAACGGTCCTTCCATTACAATCTTCAGTGTTGTTCACCTTGAAGATGATTGTATTCTAGGTTGTTGCGCCGTATAGTCTCGTAGAAATGTACCGACGTTTCAAAGGTGATTATTGCCTCCATCATCAGGGAGATGATATTGGATTTAAACTCAAGTCTTTAGAGTGTTATTCGTGGTTTAATTAAAATCTATCTTGAGACATAAAGACACGGGTCTGAGAACACATACTCTTTCATTGAACATTTTCTGAGTCAGAACATAAACAGATGCCCCTGGACTCTACAGCTGAATGCACGGGTCAGTTTTGCAGCCTGAGATGTATCACGCGAGCTCTGTGTTCGTTTTTGACCCTTTCAGTTGTGTGGAATTGTTTCACAGATATTTGACGAAAAAACCACTCAGTAGCACATGCGGCTTTGCAGGGGGGAAATACATGCGAGGCATTTTGTATTCTGGTGAAATTTATTTTGAGGACGTATCAGGTTGTGAACCCTTTCAGGACATCGGTTGTACCCAATTCCTGAAACTTTAGTGCCTGGATATAACTAAGACCGATTTTTACCTACTCATTTTCAGTTTACCATGCTCAAATTATCCTATCGCGAAATGTGATCAGAGTGATCAAATAATGGGGTAAGAAATGAGCTTAAAATATAGCACGGACAGAGTAAATAATGGAACAAAAAACCTTTTTTCTCGTCTCAAGAATTGTACGGCAGAGACAATTTTAAAGACGCTGGATAATATTAAAATGAACTTTAACGTGTGGGATGGGACAGCGTTGACCGACACCTGTAAACAATGTAATAAAATTTGGAGTTTCGTAAAATGCAGGGAAATTACTGATTAGCTGAGCGGCTTATCTTGTCAAATACTACCCTCTATTGAGTTAAAACAGTACAATATGTCTACCCATTTACTTTCAGAGAATAAATGCAGTAAAATAGCAGGTTCGAAGCCTCTACGTCGTAAATAATGTTTTTTTTAAATGGTTTCGAGTCCGGGTACTCTGAAAGAATTTACCCCTGTACGACAGGATTGTTTTGTTTTTTGGCCTGTTCTAAACGAAGTTTGAAAAATATGTCTATTAGCTTCGCCATGCCTGTCCGTCCGTGTGTCTGCCCGCACGTAACAGCTAGGGAACCGCTCAGCAAATTTTAATGAAATGTGTATCGGGGAATTTTACTTCACTTTGTCGACACATTCCAATTTTGATTAAAATCGGACTATAACGAACAAACTGCACGAAGGCCTGACTGCGTTTCTGAACGCATCTCGGTTGTAAATGGCTAAACAGTTATTGGAGGGAAGAAAGTTTTGAACAGGACCTGTACAGAAGAATTAAACATACATTTTATTTCTAACAACTTTTCTCCACGTCTTGCGATTTTTGAAATAATTAAACAAAAATACTTATTATGCTGTCATCTCGCATATGCATTGAGAACCGATGGACCGATTTTTTATTATACTACATTTTACATTAGAGGTATTTGCTCGAACGCCCACTTGTTTTAATATGTTCACAATAGATAATAAAAGTTAGAAACTGCGAATTTAAAATCTAGCCATCAACAGGGCTAACGCACCAGAATAATTACACTCTTTGTTCATGTTCTAATCTAAGATTGGGTTCGCCTGCAATCTCCTGTTTAGACTATCCGCCTTATACGCGTGTCGGAGAAGTTGCCGGCGATACCCGGCGCTCTCTGTTCCAACGTACGTATCTGTTCGTTACAACACGTGCCAGTTTGAAAGTTATATCTCACTTTAAGGGACGTACACACATTTTGAGTGACTGTGTAGAAATGTGCTCGAAGGAGAATATTCATAATTTGTACTCTTCAACCAGTTTTAGGTGTGTCGAAAGTATGAAACGTAAAGGTTTAGATTGACAACCGTAATGATTCTTAGGGGTTCGTAAAATCTTTGCAAGAGTGATGTCAGCAGTCATTAAAATGAGTGCTGAGCCAACGCACATGTTGTGTCAACACTACCGCTAACAGGTGTTGTGGTTAGCGCAACAAGTGACGCGCAGAGCCAGTGTTAATTTGAATAAGTCACTGTCTCTCACAGCGTTGGCATATTACACGGTTATCACAGCGGTAACACGCCTTGCGTTCGATAAACATCCTTGTGAAATACCGAAATTAAAATTTTGATGGTTTTTCTCAGTTACTCCAGGCGAATGCTGGGATCGTAGATTACATTAGAACAGTGGTATTCAACCTTTTTTGTTCGCGTACCCCCAGATATAATTTCTCTTCAACTTTGTACCCCCAAAGTCGTTGGTGTATAATTCAAGTTATATATAGTATATAATCTACTTCTAAAATAAATTAAATAAATTACATTACTCATTATTCAGTGTTTATCATAAAATAATATATATATTTTTAAATTTTACGTACCTCCTAAGATGTCTTCGCGTACCCCAGGTTGAATACCACTGCATTAGAAGACATCACGAGACCACATAACCTGAGTAGTTGTTTCAGAGTAACTTTTAAAACTTTTATGTAGCAGAGCTTAATATTTAATTCAACTTGTTAAACAATTATTAATCTTTTATGAAACCAGAAGATTAATTACGATGTTCACAAGAATCAGCTGTTGGACCTTATCCTGATCAAGTGCAAACCCTTTCACCATACTTTAATGCTCTTTTACATATTCTCCCTTCTGCCACTATATCTCTCAAGTGAGCTTTTGCCTTTCTTGTTTCTCTTCGAAAGTATGCGTTAATTCCAGCTTTTGCCCAGATCTTCAGACACTGGGGGACCTTAAGATAGACCAAACTGACGTGGGCCAAGACCATTGATTTAGGATACTGGCGCGCAAGTAGAGATGGGGTGACCGAAGAAAGGTCATTGCGGTTACCACTGATATGTAAGCAAATCCTCTTCAGCTGTTGAGTCCTGTTTCATGCAAATCTCGTTTAAAAATACCCACATTGTGTGAGGGCAAGCGAATTCGAATAGTCAGCTCCAGGTTTATATGTGAGTGGAAGTAATTTGTAAAAGAGGACGATAAAACTTTGTCTCTCTCAACTTTATTCCCCACTGCGATTTGATTCAAAATTTCTCTGAAGCTAGATTCCAATCTGTTCAGAACATACTGCGATTTTCTCACGAACTTCCACGATCTCCCTTGTTGCCTGTTCGTGTACGGCTTCAAAAGTTTGTTCCTGTTCCTCTGTTTTCTCTGCACGAAGTGAACAGAGCGAACCCACAGACGGCTTGTTACGTACGTTAAGAGTCGCCTTTTGCTTAATCTCCGAAACAGCTGAATGGATTTCGATGAAACTTGGTATTGAGGCCGTGCAAACTAAACCTTGTCGAATGTTACCTAACTTTGTTTCGTGCTGGTCTAATATAAAACCTCAACTTGGCGGGACTTTAAATTTAACTGTCCCGACTTCATTAAAACCTGTTACAAAAAGAATTTAACTGGTGCCCAATAGAACGACACTGTTAAGTCGCTTATACAGCTGTCTGTGACGTCACGCAACGTTTCGTGGGATGAATAATGTATTTTCACATAATAAAAACCCGGAAAGCGAGAGTGTAGTGTTTTTTTTTTCGTGACGGTACACCGACCCGTCTCCTCTTAAACCCCCCCCCCCCTCCCAAAGAGTGCACATCCGCGACCAAGTACCATTCCATTTCGCGTTACTTACAACGTAAAATGACGATCTCGTATAATTCTAGGTAACGCCATGAAACGAAGTCTTTGATAAGCTAATAGTAGCTCAGCTAGGTAAGACATCCCCCAAGTTTGTGTTGAAACCGGATCTTCATAAAAGTCCACCACTGATCAAAATTAACCCATTCCAAATCTCCCACCCTATTTTTAAGATAAATTGTAATACTCTCCTCCCATCTATGCCTAGGTCTTCCAATTGGGCTCTGTACCCTTCAGGTTTTCGACAAAAAATCTCATTGAGTCCTAACACGTGTATTAAAAATATTATTTAAGAGAGGAATGTGTAACGAAGCAGGAGGTAAAATAATTTGTTCCACTGTTTTTCTGTATTCGTTGTGGTAACTTCGTAAAAATAAGTTCATGTAATTAGCGAATGAACATCAGCACCAATGAGGCATGTATAAACGCGCAGAATGTATTGGAAATGTGCAGTGGCGTAGAACGTTTCTAGTTTTGTTGTCATTTCAGCTGGAGTGAATAATGACAGCGGAGAACAGTATTTTATTTGTCGGTGTGCCCGCATAATCAGGCACAGACAGAAACAATTAATTCTACTGTGTCGTCGTTAAACAATTCTGAAGTGAGTCAGTCGGCTCACTTTACCTTGCAGCTTTCATTCGTAGAATAAACGCGTAATTGCGTGTCTATGCGTACACATGTTTTATTTCCGAAAATTTTACACGGATTTCGATTAGATTTAGTGCTTAAGGTGTCAGGGAGAAGTTATGGGGGTAATTCGTCATCCGAATTGGACCAAAATAAAAGATTGTTTTCCATGAAACTCAGTTGGAACTTAATTGCTTTTCTGAAAGAAAGATTTAATTACTTCTGTCAAATGACGATGTTGTGTTGCTGAATGTGACGTGATGGGATGTTTATGTGCAGTAACCGAAGTGTGTAACGATGGAATGAGAAGTTAATTATAAAGTATCGTTTGTTAGAATTTTGTGTAGGAACTCGGCGTTGATCTTATTCTAGCATTCGTTCGCTTTTTTATTCATGAATAGAACGCAGTAATGAACTTAAGAACGCTGAATTATCCTCATTTCCGTGGCATACTCTTACTTTCCAGCAATAAAATACTGTTCTCTTGTCTGGGACACTTGCGTGCAGACACTAATTACGCAGTGGCATGACATTCGGTTCTACGCACATTAAAAACGCAAACTTGAACAAATGTATCCTTTTTTTTTTCCTGCGACCATTTGGGCGTGAGCTCTTAGCACGTCAACCCATGACCCAAATTTAATTATATTATCGAGATATAAACGTATTTTACATACTCGTAACATTATCAGTACAGGAACTGTTTGTTAGTAGGTGCTAAGTCGGAAGTTATGCTTTGTGAGTTCTTCCCGGAACTGACAGTCTTTATTTCGTGGTGTGAACTGACGACATATGACGGGTTCATATCCGGTCGATTAAGAGCCGTCAGGAAATTTCTGCCACACAAAGACTCTGCCTTGAAGATAACAGTTCCTCATGGAACACACGTGCTCAGTTTCTGTTTCTGTTGCACCCAAACAAACACACGCATCTCTCTTATTGTTGTTGTCCTCAGAAAGAAGAATAAAATAAGACAAAGCTTTGAAGCTATGCTTCACTTTAGGAAAAGCCTGACAAGCGTGTGGCAGATGCTCACTGAACAGAAGGCGTCACCGTGGTGACCCGATTTCAGTTGTTTCATGCTTTTAAGGTAACAAGAACGGAGAAACACCTGTTAGTTTAGCCGTGTCCATCCGTCTGTCAGCAAGCAACTCCCTCAAAAATACGGGGTCTATTTGAATAAAACTTGGTGTAACAGACGTACACTAAATTTTTGTCGATTTATTTTCGTATGAAATTAGTTCGGAATACTTTAGGACCAACATTTGTTACCCAGGAGAACTATGGAAATTCTTGTGTGGTAGCAGAATTGTGTACCAATCGAACGTGAAAGAGAATATCCGGGTATTTGCCTGGTTATACTGAGGAAAAACACGCTAAATGCCATTTGAATTGTCATGGTTAAGGGTGGGAATCGAACTGGACACTTCCATCAGAGGTAAACTTACTGATAATACTTTCATTCGAAGAAAATGTAGGCCAACCCTCATAAAATATAGGTAAATATTAGTTACGTCGTACCTTGAGCCAAATATAAACCTTCCCTTTAGCACTTCAACTCGATAAGTTGCTAGGCTAGAAATGTAAAATGCTATATTAGGTCTGTGGAGTTTGCTGAAGATCTTCAAATACAGATAATGAGTTAGTAGTAGACCCAGAAGCATGTTGAAGAGTTCACATAAACGCAATCTGGAATAATAAATATTGGGATAAAGTTTCTGGCTTCTTATCTAGTCCAGTTCTGGGCTCTAATATTAGCTATGTTTAAGCTTCGGGTTCTATTGTCTGTTACGGGGCTAGTTACGAAGTCTGCAGTAGAGTTCCTTCAGTTGGGGGCTTGAAGTGGGTAGTCCCACTACCTCTCAGTAGTGGAATACGGTCTGTTAACCCTTTGAAGCCCCAATAATATTTGAATTATATTCAAGCATTCAGTCCTTACCGCAAAGAAAACACCGCACTTCACCTTTACAAAGATTAAGTGTATATTAAATCTTGTCCGTCTAATCACAATAAATTCTTATTAAATATTAAAATATTACAATAATTAACATTTAAAATATTTAAAATATTAAATGAAAAATGATGGTCTAATGTAAATCGAATATTTCGATAAAGAACAT
>NW_019060259.1:1102673-1122684 GCF_000696155.1 Zootermopsis nevadensis
CCTTGATTGTGCTGTCGCCTGCAGGCTTCTGGACGCATATTTATAGCATCCAGAGAGACGTTTTCCAGTAATTTTAAGCCTTTAAAGCAAAGCAGCAACTTCTGTGCCACAATCAGCAACTTTATATTTTGTCACAAATTGAATTTGTGTGTTTCGTATGATTCTCAGTGTAAAAATCTATTATTTCCCTAAAGAGCATCGACCAGCTGATCCATGTAACGGTAAAGTGTTGTGTTTTCTTCGCGGTACGGACTGAATGTTTAAACTATTCGGTCGAGATTCGGTTTCAAAATGTCGGTTCCCGTAGCAACTGGATACCTGTTGGTATGTTGATTCTTATTCAACACACTGCGTCTCCTTATTTATTGTGATACTTCTTACCCAAAAAGACCAGGGGCTCCCCACTCCTTTCAGATTCACTGACTAATAAAACAGTAGTGGATTTTCCGAGGACCAATCACTTCTTTTTATCAAAATGCAGGCTACGTCATAAACCCCATTTAAAATTTGCAATTAGAATTTACGCATGAGGGCATATGACCTAATTTCTTTTCTCAGAAATATGCTGTCGGTATAAAACTGAAAGTGACTCACCCAATGAGACTTTACTCAAAAAGGTAATCAGCAATATCCAGCACAGAGTATTTACTATTTAAGAAAGAAATGGAAATCAAAGGCGTCACTAGTTTCAACACAACATTTTCTCCCGTTGCGAGATAAATTAAACGACGTTCAGCTTAAGGGTTAGTTTGAAGGTGTCGTGTGTGCATGGATCGCCCGAGGAAAACCACGATAGACAGTCTTGATTGACGTGTTCAGTGCCGGGATTCGAAACTACACCTTCGCGTTGTGTATAGAGTTTCTACAGTTGATACGGAGTAGTTAAAGATTTCGCTGCTTATGATTGTGACAAACATTAGTTTAGCTGATTTTTATATCGTATGTTACCATGGAAACACTTTGCCACTTGAATAAATTCCGTATTTGAACGAAATATTTAGCTTGTACATAGGAAATAATGTGACTTACATTTGTTGTATTTTTTAAAAATATGCATAAAA
The DNA here is from genome assembly GCF_000696155.1 of Zootermopsis nevadensis. The sequence goes on from NW_019060259.1 coordinate 1,103,735, forward strand.
TCAAACCAAGATTGTGATGTTGTGTCCGTCCGTCTTGGTGTTATGTCTCCGAAAGTACTGAATGAATTTAAATTAAATTTGGTATTGATGGTGAAAACTAAAATATATCTGGAGAATTTATGTGTCGGTCTGACAGAATCCGTAAATTAAACAAAGCTCAAATCGAACTTTCTTCTCAAAGTGTCTCATCGTAAAAAAGACGTATTAGACGATGTTAAATATTTACTACAATGAGAGCTGTCATTTTTATTTAAAATATTAAAATAGGCTAAGTCACCAACATAGGTCTATTTTTACTGTAAATGGTATGAATGAGTGTGACTTGCTTATCAACGTTTGGTTTGATTTCGTAATTAATAAACATAATAAATGAGAACAAGGGGGCACACATAAGTTCTCAAAGAACCATTTGTCAGACGCTTGTTAACTGGAGTACTGCATGTTTCTATCATACCTTAATTTTATCTGATTTGTTGTGTGAGGCGAGGCACTGAGGCCATATTGCTTTGATCCGCGTTGCCTTGTCAACTTGGTGGCTGTGCTACTGAACAGTGCGTAATTGAACAACACGACGCACGGTATGATGTTAACAAAGTCGTCGGGAGAGATTATAAACAGGGGAATTGTTGGTTTAAAATCTTAAAGGGAAAGGATCACTTGAAACACGTAAGCAGACAGGATAATATTAAAATGGATCTCAGTGGGATATGGTATAAAGGTGTTTATTTGATTGATATGGCTCAGGATAGGATCAGTGGCGAGATTACACTTTAATGAAAGTTCCGTTCCCGTTAATGGTGAGGTATTTTGTGAGCAGCTGAGCGACTGTTAGCTTCACGAGGACTTTGTTCTTGTGGAGTAAATTACTTACTTCGTATGTACCACCTTTTTCGGGTGCCTTGCTTGTCTGCAAACGTTGTTTTATTTTTCTTCTCGTCACGTTTTCATAAAATTAATTTGAAGATTTTAAAATAAATTCCGAATTATTTAAACAATAGTTCCTGTACGTATAGGCCTACTAAATCTGTTGCCTTACGTACAAACTATTTGCAGTTTCGTGGAATGGAAAACCGCAATTCGGGGTCCCAGAAAGTTTTCGTGGTCCGCCAAGCAAATAATTTTTAAGTGGCGACTTGAGGAAAGAAAGATTAAGTATTTCTTTTCAGGGAAATGAGTTTTTTTTTTATTATTATATTTTTGTGTTTTCTCACAATGGAGCTGAGTCTTAGACGGAGCTAAGAAGATGCCGGTAGCTGACAGTTTCCAGAGAATAAATTTCTCTGGAGTATTAAATAAAAAAGAATGCAATAACAAAATCTGCGAGTACGTCATTAGGGCGGTTATGAAAGTAAAAGCTAGTGAAATTAAGAACACACGTGGGACGATAATAGGATTCCCTTGAGAGCTTCAAGAATGATGTCGAATAAAATAACATTGGAGAAACCAAGGATAAGACGGGTAGACCGAGTGTGATACACATAATAAAATAGATAAAAAATGAACAGCGCTTGTGGGAGGATAGAGAAGAGTTGAGATGCAGTTTGATGCGGTCTGTTGGAAACGTCAGTGGTTGACGATGATTTATTTCTGTGTCAGAATAAACCTAGAGGTGTTTTGGAAACTGGAGTAAGGTGGAAGGAAAAGTTTGGTCTTCGGAGAATTAGAGTCGAATAGCGCTGTTGAATCTTGCATTTTTAGCATCTTTTCTTATTATTTCAATCTCCTTTGTTCGAGTATTATGGATAATTATTGTGGTTGATGTTTCGTTGTTCATTTACTAGAAAACAAATCAATATAAAAATTTGAATTTGGTTGGCTTTTCTATCCAAAAGAAAGCATTTAAAAAGAAGTTATTTTACTGTTAATATTTTAATATTTTCCGTCAAATCACAATTTTTAATAAGATAATAAAATATAAAATATTTAAAATATCATTTCACGTTCCGCATCGAATGATCGATTTACAAATTGGAACGTCTCTTACGACATGTTTCGGTTATATTTAACCGTCCTCAGGTATAAATTAGATTGGTAAATTTAAAACTCGAATTACAATCCTTTTAAAATGTTATGCAGTTTATTGAAGATGTTCTTATCAGATTACTCTTATATATTAGAATGAAAGTAATTGTTTTTTATAGGCGTGGTTCATCTGATATTCAATATTAGTCTGTAAAGCAATGATTTAAAGAAAACATTAATAAATATGGAGTAATATAGAAAACAAAATGATGGAAGTAAATAAATAGTAGAATGTATAAGTAAAGTATATAATTTAATAAAAACATACCGGTGATGAGTTGATAGAGACATGACGTGTCTAGCGGAAGACATCTAGAAGTATTACTGTGTCGGGTCGAGATTTAATACTGAATTGCTGTTGCCACGTCAGTCATTTGCATAAACGTAAACATTATTTTTGCGTGCTCGTCCTTCGTTGTCACAACAAATGCCAGTTGTTATCTGCACGAGAGGGTTTATGGCAATGCCAGGTTATTAAATACGATGGCAGGATTGCCATTTTTATTCCCGTCACGTGACAATTCGCACTGGTTGGGATATACTAACAACGTACTTTAATTAGGAAAACTTCAAGCGTTTGACTACTCTGATATGATTATTTATCCCAGTTGTCTACATTATCGTCAAAGTAAGAGCATTGTGCTTTACCACCCTCATATCTGATGCCACCCCAGGCGAAAGAGAAAGTCTGTGGTCCCTTCTCTCATTTAAAAACAGCTCAACTTTTTCAGAACGTCGTCACAATTGATAACAGACACTGACGAAAATAGTCATTTATTTAATAATTTTAAAATGTGATCAAAGAAACATTAATAAAAATATGGTGTCACTCGGTCACATTAGTCGTTCGTCACCCTGATGATGGAGACGTCAGGCTCCTCCAAAATGTCGGTCATTGTCTATACGTTACAACATCCTTATAATAAAGATTTTCTATAACATTCTTCGCTCTATATATTTGTAATGCAACAGTCATTATTCTATGGTATTGGCTGCCGAATCTGAGGTGTTTTTTTTTTTTTGATTTTATTTCCTTATATATATATCCCAGTAACGTTCTTACCACCACTTCTGTTTTCCGGCTTCATATTTTTTTTATTTATTTTTCTGATTAATTAAGACAATATCAAAAACTAGTAGCGTTTCCGATCTTCGCGAATTTCTAATTATAAGTTGTCGTAAGTTTTAATGACGTTTCATTTATTCAGTTTCTATTCGTTTAATGTTTTGTCATTTAGTGCGGTTATATCCGGGTCACTGGAAGAGCCGAGAACAAATAATGAGACCAAAGTAAAAGTAGGTTCATTAAAAATTTCAGGCGAACAAGTGCACTTTTGGTAACCAGCTAATAATCATCTACAAAAATCTTTGCTGAAACTGAAATGATAATAATAATGTCTTGAGATGCAGATGTACTAATAACAGGGAAATATTTATAATTCATATATGCATGTTGGTTTTAATTACCTTTTTTTTTGTTAACAGGTCTGAAGGAACAAAATGGATGTCATCTGAAATGGACCAAGAGTTAAGTTTTCAACCAATTATGGATTTCGTTAATTACAAAAGAATCAGTACAAGATTGAAGAAGCTGTATCACTGAAGTGTCATGGTTGAATATTATTTCAGAGAGCTGACATTAAATCCGTCAAACTGAGAAGAATGTGTCTGTCATGAAATTTGCCTTTGAATAGTGAAATCGTCGGGAAATTTGTCGTTGGATGTTACCGCATCTGACGTGAAGTTAATTTTTCGGTAATATAAAAATCACTGACAATGAATTATAGTGACGAATATGTACCTTTGTCCATTGAGGATTGTCTCACAAGACGTCTGGAAGAAAACACTTCAAATTTCTTTGCCATCGAAAACATTTCATCCTCACAAACTGACACTAATGTACTCAGTGCGCCCTTTCTCGTCATTCTGCAGAACTGCAATTTGCTTACAGCAGATCTTCATGAAGTTTCCGTGACGACGTCTCCAGCTCGCGTATTTTCAGATTCATTGCTTGTTCTGGAAGCAGTCGCCCTGGGACTCATAATCTTGCTCACGATTGGCGGAAATCTTCTTGTGATAGTCGCAGTGGTACCCAGCCCAACACTACGTTCACCGACGCACTCTCTGATCGTGAACCTAGCAGTCGCAGATCTTCTTCTGGGTGTCACTGTGCTGCCTCTGTCGGCAACACGAGAACTGTCCGGAATATGGCTTCTGGGCCCCAGCCTCTGCTCTATATGGACATCTCTGGATGTCCTGTGCTGCACCGCCTCTATTCTGTCTCTGTGTGGTATTTCTGTCGACCGATATATCGGGGTTTCAAGACCGCTGGCTTATTCGCGAATCCTGACAAAGAGACGTGCCAGAGGACTCATTGCTGGGATATGGGCACTGGCTTTGGCTATAAGCATTGCACCTCCTCTGGGCTGGAGGGACGATTCAAGTGACACCGAATGCCACGTCAACAAGCAACTGGGCTACGTCATATTCTCTGCATGTGGCTCCTTCTATCTGCCGGCCCTCGTCATATTGGTGCTGTACGCGCTGGTCTATCGCGCTGCCTCAAGACACTCGAAATTCCTCCAGTCTGGGTCTAGGGTCACGCGTTCAGACGTCACCCTCAGAGTGCATCTAGGAAACAACAGTCTCAAGGGACACGCCACTGAAAGGGTAAGTTTTTGTTGTTGTTGTTGTTGTTGTTGTATGGCAGGGTTTAGTTTCGAAACTTCCATAGTCAGTTTAACATTGTCCTGGGAAAATGTTTCATAAATCTGGTTCCTGAATCTTTTAATTGTTTTGATTTACAGTGGACGCAAAATAACTCCGAGCTTCAACTGTTTTACTGTGAGAGGGCAAGAGGGGAGCAAGATGACAATGAGTCTGTAACTGAAAACATTTTCCCCTCTTAGTATCGACGCGGTCGTTTGCATTCTCATGTACTGACTGGTTTTTGAAGTTCACTGTATTCAACGAACCCAAGAACTATAAAACATTGGCAAAGCAGGCACACACTTTAACCCTCACGCGCTAATTTCACAGCTTAAACGTAATAATCTCGCATCAGACAGCACGAGGAAAAACTGGGTCATCTCTTCCCGGTCTACCTTTCTCTCACACGTGTGTTTGTAATGATCGTAGAAGCTCGGAGATATTTTGCGTCAAATATAATTAGTTAGATTTGAGGTTATTACAGCGAGATGAAGATGTCCTTGTTAGTCTTCTGGAGTTGTTGTAACGCTGTTTGCACTTTTAGATATAGTTTTGCAACCCCGAAGATCAACATCGACATTTTAATTTCAGTTTCGTGTTCCTCCGTTCTGCTAACCTTTGTATAGTCTCAGTTTATGATGAAACTCGAACAGCCTACACCTAGCTGATATCTTAATTTCGTGACCCAGATTTCACTAACATGGCGGCCATAGCCTTGCTAGTTTCTTTGCTCACATTTAACATTATATTGCGTGTTTCACCTGTGAATTAGGAGTCTTATAATTTTGTTGTGCTGATATGTCGTCAGACTTACAGTTCTGACCGCAATATGTAGTTGAATGTCGTAATAACAAGCACTGAGCACTTCACCGAGCGTTCTGATCTTCGTCTGTTATATAGGTGAGTAGTAACTTTGTGTACAGTCTGCTTTAACGTTCGTTAATACACGTCACTCCCATGGCGTATATTTACATCCTGTTTTTTTTAAAAAATTAATTCTACATCGAGCGTAGTAAATTTCTTCTTGGGTGATTGAGTGGTATATCAGTATGTTCAGAATCAATTTTTCTTTATAAAATCGTTAGTGAAAGTTTGCTTTTCTTATCCATATCACACACTAGTAGTGTAACTCAGTGAGATATTTAAGTAACAAACACATCCAGATATTAATTCACTCTGATTATTAGTAAAGAAATGACACAAATATTTAAGGGGAATCTTAGGGAATTTTGTATTCTTTCGTTTGCCGGACTGCTGGCATCCGATAGGTCTTGCGGCCGCCCATCTCAACACAGGGTTGATTTTTATATATTTTTAAATACTCAGATTGTTATCAATGTCCAAGTTGCTACTGTATGCTTCTCATGCGTTTTTTCCTATATAATGTAGAGGCTGTCAGATTATTTCAGTGTCCAGTTTATGTTTAACCACGTACGTTAATCGAAAAAAACAACAAAATTACTCTGTCTCAAGCTTCTGTTCGTGGCCGTCTTGTCTCGTCTTCATGTTCGTTCTGCCCTTATGAGAAGAACCAACTGTTGCATTTTTCATCCCCCGGAGAGAATAGGTCCCCCCCCCCACACACACACATCTTGGGCGTCACGTGCTTTTCCTCCACGCCAGTTTGATCATGTCGGAGGCCTTCTCGCCGATCATGTAGGCCGGGCCCATCGTGTGGCTGGTAGGAATCACGGGCATGATGGAAGCGTCCACCACTCGAAGGCCTTCGATTCCTCTGACCCGCAGTTCGGGGTCCACGACGGCGTCAGGGTCGGAATCGGGTCCCATCTTGCACGTCCCAACCTGGTGCTGCAGGGTCGTCGTGACCAATCTAGCAGCGCACTCCCAGTACGCGTCTGACCCGAAGTCCATGTGTTCACATCCCGGGAAGGGGATGTTGTGGAGTTTGCTGTCGAACTTCTGGAACGCTTTCGTCTGGCTCAGGGCAATTGCCTGGTGGGAGAACGAAAAAGACTCATCTCATAAATGTTTACATTTGGTTTATTGCTGTTGCATCAGGAAAACTAAACGTCAAAACCCTCAAGTCTACGTTAGGCTTGTGGGTAGATACCAACGTTTCGGAAGAATATATTCCCCCGAAATTTTGTTATCTACCTACATGTCCATGCGGTTAACCCTTAAGATTAAACATCGACATCTTCATTGCCAAGAGAACCTCAAATCATATATATATATAATATATATATATATATACACACACTTTTGATCTGTTATTTTGTTTGTTGGTTAATGAATAAGTTTTCCCGTTTCCAGAACCAATTCGAGATTTGTAGCAAGCTGTATATTGTTTCTGTGCATTTATACTACACGAAACTAACTTTGTGTTGGGTTGGGATTAATTTAACAAACACATCTGTTTCCAATTGTAGTTTCATAAACCATGAGACGTGAATTCTGTACAACTTAATGCTTAATACTGTAACTCTTAAGTGCAGCCAAAGATGTTTAGAGGAAGATTTGAGGTTTTCACAGCGATGAGTATGAAGATTTCTGTCTTCTGGGTTGTTGCGCTGTGTAGTCTGGTCGATGTTTATCAACGTTTCGGAGGTCATACTGCCTCCGTCATCAGGGCGATTCTTTCTAAGTTGTCTACGCTATGAAGATTTATGTCTTCTGGGTTGTTGCGCTGTGTATTCTGGTCGATGTTTATCAACGTTTCGGAGGTCATACTGCCTCCGTCATCAGGGCGATTCTTTCTAAGTTGTCTACGCTATGAAGATTTCTGTCTTCTGGGTTGTTGCGCTGTGTAGTCTGGTCGATGTTTATCAACGTTTCGGAGGTCATACTGCCTCCGTCATCAGGGCGATTCTTTCTAAGTTGTCTACGCTATGAAGATTTCTGTCTTCTGGGTTGTTGCGCTGTGTAGTCTGGTCGATGTTTATCAACGTTTCGGAGGTCATACTGCCTCCGTCATCAGGGCGATTCTTTCTAAGTTGTCTACGCTATGAAGATTTATGTCTTCTGGGTTGTTGCGCTGTGTATTCTGGTCGATGTTTATCAACGTTTCGGAGGTCATACTGCCTCCGTCATCAGGGCGATTCTTTCTAAGTTGTCTACGCTATGAAGATTTATGTCTTCTGGGTTGTTGCGCTGTGTATTCTGGTCGATGTTTATCAACGTTTCGGAGGTCATACTGCCTCCGTCATCAGGGCGATTCTTTCTAAGTTGTCTACGCTATGAAGATTTATGTCTTCTGGGTTGTTGCGCTGTGTATTCTGGTCGATGTTTATCAACGTTTCGGAGGTCATACTGCCTCCGTCATCAGGGCGATTCTTTCTAAGTTGTCTACGCTATGAAGATTTCTGTCTTCTGGGTTGTTGCGCTGTGTAGTCTGGTCGATGTTTATCAACGTTTCGGAGGTCATACTGCCTCCGTCATCAGGGCGATTCTTTCTAAGTTGTCTACGCTATGAAGATTTATGTCTTCTGGGTTGTTGCGCTGTGTATTCTGGTCGATGTTTATCAACGTTTCGGAGGTCATACTGCCTCCGTCATCAGGGCGATTCTTTCTAAGTTGTCTACGCTATGAAGATTTCTGTCTTCTGGGTTGTTGCGCTGTGTAGTCTGGTCGATGTTTATCAACGTTTCGGAGGTCATACTGCCTCCGTCATCAGGGCGATTCTTTCTAAGTTGTCTACGCTATGAAGATTTATGTCTTCTGGGTTGTTGCGCTGTGTATTCTGGTCGATGTTTATCAACGTTTCGGAGGTCATACTGCCTCCGTCATCAGGGCGATTCTTTCTAAGTTGTCTACGCTATGAAATGGTGGCATATCTCCTCATATCCTTAGCGTATTAGATGGATATAATTGGTCAGCTCCACGCTTCCCCTCCTTTACTCTGGGTGGGGGGATGGGGGAGATTCCTTCTGTATTTTATCGATTTAGTTGTCTGGGTCGGCTCCAGGTCATGTCCTGACGCAAAAGTGACGGAGATGAAAAGTGCCTGCTTCAGGCGGTAGTCAAACCACGAGTTAGAATTTAACTACACGCCAAACTCAGCATCTTTATGTGAACATGTGCAGGTGTTTCGCCGCAAGAGAACTTATGACCTTACGTACGCAGAAGTCGCAAATGTTCTGTGCTCATAACTCGATCGCTGCAGTTGTGTGAGCAAAGTCTATGTTCATGGAATTATCGCTCTGACGATGGAGTTCCTCTTAAACGTCTCAGTATCTACCAGACTACGCGGGTTAACATCCCAGATGACAGCCACCTTCGTATAGGTAGCCGTGAGAACCTGAAATCTCGCCTTGCTCTGTTTCGTGTGAGGTAGTTTTGATATGTAATCTAGTCGTCAATCATTCACATCGTAACTAAACGGGTCGCATCATCGCAGAATTTCAGTTGCGCCGAGTCGAATTACTCTGCGTTCATATTACAGTAACCCTCCACGTAAAAACACCACTTCCATTGTACATCGTTAATCATTTTGTTAATTTTTTTTCGGGATAATTTATACAGCTATAAAAACTGTCACGCGAAGTCGAAAGGTCAGTGTGATGAGCTTCGCCCCACTAAGAAATAAAGTTGCGAAAGATTTCGTGTGAAACCAAAAAATCTATCATTATGACGCGTTTGGTCTATCGCGCGTTCGAAGTTTTATCGTCTTAGCGTCTTTACGTAAGACTTTGTTTGTTTCCTGTCTCCCAGAGCTCGTTAACTTATTCATTAGAACCGCCTGACCTTATACTGAGCCAACAGAATGCAGTCCATATCCTCAATCCATGTTTCTGTAATACTCGTATTAATCTTTTAAAAACAGATATATCTCCAAAGTGAGTTTTTCTTTTGCTGTTAGACAAAAATTTTCTATGAATTTCTCACCTCTCCCAAGCGTGCTATATAGCAGTGGTATTCAACCTGGGGTACGCGTACCCCCGGGGGTACGCGAATACATCTTAAGGGGTACGTGAAATTTAAAAAAATATATATTATTTTACGATAAACACTGAATAATCAGTAATGTAATTTATTTAATTTATTTTAGATGTAGATTATATACTATGTATAACTTGAATTATACACCAACAACTTTGGGGGTACAAAGTTGAAGAGAAATTATATCTGGGGGTACGCGAACAAAAAAGGTTGAATACCACTGCTATATAGTATAGCTCTCATTTCCTTATTCTCCATGATTTGGTTACTATAACAATAGTTGGTGTGGAGTACTAATTACGAAGTTCTTAGTTATATATTTCTTGTCGTGTTCCTGTTAACTTCCTCTGTCCCTAGGGTCCAAATATTTTCTTCAGAGCTCTATTACAAAACGCCCTCAACTTTTCTCCTTCTCTTGGGTGTGGAAGGGGAGGAGGGGCGAAATTACAAATGTTTTTAATGGCCAGTCGGTACTTCAGTATAAATTTTACGTAATTTATATTGTCTTAAATGTTTTTTTGAGACGCGGGGAAATGAATCAAGACTTGTAACAAGTTTTTTTTTAAAAAAATCTTGCTAATTCATCAGACGTTATAATTTTTTCTTAGAACTTTTTAATGTTGAATGCATGTAGGAATTATTATCGAAGGCAAAATCTGTCCCTGTGCTTAAATAAGCAAAACATCATAAATAGATTTGAAGTACCACAGGTTTAAATACACACAGTCTTCGCATCGGCTGTAGCCAGAAATGAATGTTCAGTTTCACGTTCCAGCTTTATCCCACCCCATCCAACACGATCCTATGTGGGCCCGCTGGTAGCGAAGAGATGAAATCATCGCCCCATCCGGGAATCGAACGTAAGATCCACAGGCGCTACCTTTTCACGCCTCTTCTGGCCTTGGTATGACTAAGAAATATCCTAATTATAATGACCGACTTCAGTGGCGTGACGAGGGTTGAATGAAATGACACGCTAATGCATACGTTCAATTTAAACTGACATATAAACAAAATTCATACCTCATTAGTGAGTTAATAACTTCGGTCTGACACACATCGCTTTTAAACCGGTTTCTAGCGGATGTTCAAGGACGTTACACGTTATGTAATATTGAGGGGTTTTTTTGTAGGTCACTTCAGTTGAGTGAAAGTGCACGACATCGAAGGCCATGACAGTGCTAAACGTCCTGTGTTCGTAACCAGTTACTAGTTTGGAAGATGGCATTTAGAGTGAATGATGCAAGCACAGACAGTATGAACTGGGCAAGTAGCATGCAATTTACGTTCGGCTTACTATATTTACTGCGGAGAAGCTTTAAATGTGTACGGCTTCTAGTTTTAATCATTTAAATACCTAGTGGTAACGAGACGTACCACCTGGTTTACGCTAGCGACCAGCGTAAGTCTTTCAGTCTGGTTGGTTGCAGCTGGCTAACGATGATTTTTTTTTTCTGAAGCTGAATTACGAAATTAATCTTCTGTTTTTCAAAGTGTTAGCCGGGCGAACGCGGTTGACACTAATCTCAGACCCTAGATGCAGCAATTGTTCAATGAAATATTGTTCGTGCCTGCCGTGTGTCGTATCCTTAATGTTATCCGCTAAATAAAAAGTCGAGATTTTAACTCCGCGTAGTAGAGTCTGTATCGATAAGTTGACATTTGCTTAGCTTGTTAAGAAATGCCCTGTTTCTCTCTCTCATGAAATCTGAATGTTTAGCACTGTTTACAAAAGGTAGAAATTGAATCCAATCAAGAATCTAGACACCGTGTCTTATTATTTTGATTTCTGTCCTTGTTTTTACACAATTTCTGCGAAAGTGATTTGTTAAATTGTAAAGAACAGCGTTTATTTACTGTGGCTGAAGTAACCTGCTCCAACTTGTTGCGTCTGAAAAGGGCTACGTGATTTCCTCGTGACGAAATCTTTCAGATTGCAATCAGATGGCAATGCAAGTGGATGTCAACTATCAACACAGGTCATACGAAGTATTGCACATAATGGATGCATCGGTAAAGAGAAATCTTAGTGACCCAATTGTACAAACAAGCGATAGTGTTTACACAAGTTATTGCTTCTTAATTTACTGAAATATTGCATTAAAAGTAATTTGAGATTTTCACGGCGGATTGAGTTTAGACTGTGGACTTCGGTATTTTTGCGCTACAAAGTCTTCTCTGAGAATGGTTGCAGTATGTTCCCAGTACAGGCACAGTAACCTAAAAGACCACAATCTGTAAACACTAACATTCTCGCATTGTGACTGAGTAAAATCAGGACTTTAATATGCATTTTTAATTAATTGTAACACTTATCTGCGAAGTTGTGAGAGAACTGAAAAGTTGGAACGCGAGAAGTGACTGTACACGTGGCATCTCTGAATTTGCCCAAGTCTGAAGAAGTTTTGCGTGAGTAGTCAACACCAAATGTCATCTAGAGAATTTATTTTTGTACACAGAACGTATTTTGCTCGGAAACTCCCATTCGTCATCTTTCGCTTATTAAAATGTGAGACGTCATTGCAGACAGGAAACAACATCTCGCTGTCTGTTGACGATGTGAGGGGTTTATCTGAGCGAAGATATTTATTAGACATTCTTTATGCATAGCTTTGCGTACGAGGTCTTCTATAAAACTTGTGTCCATCCGATTTGCTGCTTCTATCTAGTCTCTAGTAAACGAGCGCATTGCGTCACGGGATTCCATTTTAAATTCCTGAAGCATCTTCGTTGCTAGGTAACGCGATAATAAGTGGAATCTATCCGACATTTTTGAGATTCTCTTCGATACTGAACAGTGCAGACTTTAGAATTTTTCTCCTCTCCTGAAGAACAGCTGTCACTCGTGTAAAGTTTAGGAATTTGAAATGCTATGGTTATGTACTAGTGTTCACTGAAACCAAACTTCGTCTCCCCCATGCGTGCTACATGCACCACCCCTCCCTTTATCTCTGGTTTCTTCGCCATAAATAATATTTTTTTGAGGAGTACAATTTATGAACCTCCTCCTCATACAATTTTCTCCAACTCCACCTTAATTCCTCTTCGAGCAAAGCTGTCCGTCTACAATTAATAGAGAAGCTTATAGGGAGAGAACGTATAGCTCCTGATCAGTCATGACCGCGACCCTGGTTGAGTGTGAGTGATCAGCTTCACGCCCCGGCCGCGTTCAACCCCCGAGGAAAGGACCCCTGGATGTTAGTTTCTGTTATTTCGGTCCAAATCGGGATACCCTATTTTTAGACACCCTGTTTCTCAACCCTTAAGCTGAATGACCGAGTTTTATACCCATATAGCAGGAGCTGTATACCTCTTCCCTCAAGTGCCGACATGGCGTATAGTGGGACTGCTTTTATACCTGTTTGAATGTTTCCAAAGATAGGTACACGATGAGTCCAATTTTGCTACGGACATGCAATATTACTTATATTTAGAATTTTTTGCATATTTAAAGGCAGGTGTTGAAGTTAACGTAGTTTTGTGTGCAGTGTGCCACAATTATCAACCAAGTAAGGAACAGAACTCACGTGTTTAACTCCTTCCACCAAGACGTGGAGATCATGCTTGTCATCGAAGTAATTGGCGAACAGCAGAGGAGAATGAAACGGGTCCTTGGATCGAAGCTTCACTCGCCCCCGACTTCTCGGTCTTAATATAATCGGCACCAGCGCGAACGCATCCTTCCCAGCTACGGGCCCAAACACCTGTTGGTACAGCTTCTCCGTGATGCCGAGTCCTCTCCGGAGGCTACCCGCCGTGTCCCCGGTCAGAGTTCCAGGCGCGCATACTATCTCCAGGTCTGGCCATTCGTAATCCGGGTCTTCAGGCCTGCTTCCGTTGCTGTATTTAGTTTGGATGAATGCAATGCCTTCGGCACCTCCTGGGATCGTTAGAGGGCCATTTCTGTTGAGCAAATAGTCCAGGCCGTAATTGACGTTGAACACAAGTCTTCCTTCAATGAGGCTTACTGAATCGTTGATGAGAAACGCAAGAGCTGCCATGGAAACGTGGTCTTGAAGGTTGTATCCGACTTTCAGGTCTTTGATGACGGGAATTCCTACTTCTTCGAGGTGTTCACGAGGGCCCACGCCAGACAACATGAGGAGCTGGGCCGAGTTGAATACACCGGCGGATAGAATCACTTCCTTTCGTACGCGTACTACGTGCGTACGTCTGTTTTTGACGAACTGAACACCAAATGCTTGATTTGTCTTGGGATTTATCAGCACTTTTGTGACTCTTGCTTGTTTTGCGATATGAAGGTTTGGCCGGTTTCTTATTGGCCGAAGAAAGGCTTTCGACGCGCTGCATCGAGTACCGTTTCTGATTGTGGCTTGTACGTACGAGAAGCCGATCTGTGACTCTGAACTTGGGTCCCTTACTTCGTAACCCTTTTCCTTGCCTGCTTCTAAAAACGCTGGAACAATAGGCGTCCTCCAAGGAGCTTCCTGGACGTTTAAATATCCCCCCGTTGAATGATACGGTGAATTAATCAATTCTGGAATACCGACGTCTTCCGACTTCAAGAAGTAAGGCAGAACGCTGTCGTATCCCCATCCTTTGTTACCAAGAGCCTCCCAGAGGTCATAGTCTCGTCTATTACCTCTGGTGTATACCATGTAATTAATTACACTAGTTCCTCCCATTACTTTTCCACGAGGCCACCTACAGCGTTTTCCTTCCATGCCTCGACAGTAATTTTCGTCTGGTTCGGTTCTGTAGCCCCAGTTGAACCCCAGAAATTGCACGTAGCTCGCCATAAGCGGTATGTCGGTCACAAAGTTCTCTTCTCCACCGGCCTCGAGTAGTAAAACGGACCACCCTGGCACCTCCGTCAGCCTGTTGGCTACAACAGATCCACCGGAACCGGCTCCTACCACTACGAAATCGTACTCTGCATTGAAGACGTTGGTGTCGTAAGTTACTCCTTCGGAGTTCTGAAGGCCGCTGCGGATGAGACCCAGTAAACTGTCCAGAAGGGACTGTTGTGCCCTCACGCTGTTCAGAGACGCCGCTGTGAGTAGGAGGCAACGGATTAGTAGCCGATGATGCTTCATTGTTCTGTCTGAAACACACGAACAAACATTAACATAAGAACGGGCTTGCAGGTCTGTACCGCGTTCTAGCCAGTGCCACGATATCTTCCTTCAGAGGCCTTTTGGGAGATTATATTAAAATAATCTTGAAATAAACAGGAGATGAAATTGTGATGGTCTGGATCAAACTGGCGAGTGTTTCTCTCGAAACGCTGGTGTAGATGTCCACGCCGCTGTACAACCTAGAACATCAACATCTTCACCTCCGCGAGAACCTCAGATTTCTATACGCAACCTTGGTTGTATTTCAGTCCGTGGACAGAAGGGCCCAGACGAGCTTTTCGTTTTAGGTCGCCTCGCGTTTTGTAGCAGAGTCTGGCTCTAACTTCATTTGAGTTTCAAAAAAGCTGTGACCGCTAGTTGATGACGTGGCTGCGCGGCTCGGTGACCTTTCCCTGTTTCCCCGCTAGATTTAATCTGTTAGTAGTTTTCAATTACTCGCCTTTCCGGAGAGCGTCGCTTCAATTAGGTTCTTTCTGGTTATGTGGTTTGGTTATAACTAACACTGTGGCTCTAGCAGAAACCCAAGGTTCGACACCAATGACACGTCAGAGCCAGTCACTGGACACAATCGTGAGACACTTCCATCAATCTCCCTAAGATCAACTTTGATGTCATTCTTTGATCCCTGTCCTTCTCCTTTTTCAAAGATCTATCGCCCAAGAGATTTCCGCACAAAATATCTGCCTGCATTCCTTGTCTCCCCATCTTAGACACGTATTGAGCTCAACTCGTATTATTCTTTCTCCAGATTTCACTAAACTAACAACACTAAGTCATCTGTACAAATCACAAAGCTTATTATTATGTCGTGTTGTATATTACTTATTTATTTAATCTTGTGTCAGGATATTTTTTTTTTCAAGCGCGTGTTTCTCCTTATTCATGATCCATTATCATTCTCCTATCATTCGAGGCTGTTTTATTCTCTGACGTAATTAATTCTGAACCAAATATCAACAGATCTTAGATTTCTGGTATAACTCCGTGGGATGATTATAACCCCATCGCGAGGTGTCCAGCGTTTACAAACCCGGGGCATGTAGCCTTTGAGGGAGCCTTGAGTTGACTAGTTTATACTCTTTTTTTATTTTTTATGCTGTATTGCTGTGAGTTCTAAGCTTTTTTTTTATCACATTTTGATTTCACATTAGCGTAAAGACGACGAAGAAACTATGTCTTATTTCTATATTTCAGTTTGTATGTATTGTATTTCTTAAAAATGTATGAGAGAATTTTTTGTGGGGAGGGGGGTGTCCGCGGCACAAGAGATGTTGAGGACCAGTAGCTACGAACATTAGACAAACTTACATAGAAAAACACTTAAAAAGATAAATATACATTTCTCAAAAAAGAGAGAAAATGAAATTCTAGTACTTTACGTGAAATATATTAATGCTCGATTTGGAAACTTGGTATAAAACGAAATAATGACCTTATGAAATTCTAGTACCTTACGTGAAATGTATTAATGCTCGATTTGGAAACTTGGTAACCACTCCCGGCTACGGGCTTGGCTTCTTGAGTCTCGCTACCAAATTAATTATGGCAGAACCCACTTGGCATTGTCCCGTCTGCAAGCCGTATTTCCCTGATACGCTGGAGAACAAGTGTTAGTTTACTGCGCCCAACGTTAGAAGGTGGGAGGGGATGGGTTGTCGACCTTTCAAACAGCCTAGGAACTTGTTATTAAGTCGTGATTACGTGACTGGAAACGGCTTTGATGTTTCAATACTGTGCATTCAGTGTTTAGGGAATATTATTATGTGTCTACTTTGTAGGAGAAGATGTCAGTGACATATTCACAAAATAGTGTCGACTTCATCCGTTGACCGAGTGTGAACCCTTTTAATAATGTCTGTTTCAAAATGTTCCGCGTTTCTTTTATATTTCATACCATGATTCAATATTGAATCCAGTCGGAAGCGGGAAATGTGCGAGCACAATATTCGGACAAGTGAGTTTCAGAACATCGTATTTTTTTGACTGAACGAGATCGATGCACGACTTGATGAGGAGGATGAAATGAACATCACACGGGGAAGGTGAGAAATACGTACAATTCTAATTAAAATTGTGTGATGAAGTCCGTATCTTTGCATGTTGCTAAAACATTCTATTTATGGATTTCATTTGGTTTACACAATGCAGACCAGAGATGTTTCTTAATTTGGGCCAATTAAAATATATTTATAGCAGTGATACCACGCGTTACCTTGACTACAAGAACCGCGTCTTTGTACGACGTGCACAGAATAAATTCTTATAGGACTGATGTCTGTCAACTCACCCGCACATTTCAACTCGAAAGCCGCTTGGTATTAACGTTATGCCATTGGATGCCACTTCCAAACTCTTATATCAACGTGACGGACGGACGTATGCACACGAATTGTGACGTATAGTGATTTTATCACCACTTAATTTTTTTTTTATTATTATTATTTGTAGTGTTCTGTCTGACGACAGGTCCATATGAACAGGATCCTTCCATCCTTTTCTCGGACTGGGACCTGTTCATATACGTTCTTGGCAGATGATCCAGAAGTGGTTTGCCATTGCCTTCTTCTGTGTGTGAATGGAGTAATTGTTGGGATGCCACGGAGGAAAACTCCGTGTTGCCTAGACCACGGCCTTGCCCAACACAAGTTATAAATTCGAACCCGAGACCCCAGGATTACAAGGCCAGCGTTCTAACCGCTAGACCACCGTGGCAGA
The DNA here is from genome assembly GCF_000696155.1 of Zootermopsis nevadensis. The sequence goes on from NW_019060259.1 coordinate 1,121,179, forward strand.
TCTTCGAAAAATACGTAACTTTTAACGATGGACCCTTCTGGATTGTTGCGCTGTGTAGTAGAAGTTTTCTGACGTTTCAGTGGAACCAGTTTTTGTCTGCTTACGAGTTCACAAAATAATTTAAAAAGTTTAATGTCAGTCTCGTTAAACATTCAGAAATCGAAAAATGCCCCACGTGAAAGTAATAGACCGCAAAGGGATATGGAAAAAAAACCTGGATGAGTTTTATATATGGTGATGGGGAGAAGAGTATTTTAGCAAGTTTTATTTCACACGTAATGATCCCATTAATGGACACCATGAACGCTTTTTTAACATGGGGCTACGTGCTCAGATATTCACTTTTTGCCTCCTAGTAGATTTTGTAGTCATCTGCCACTACAGTTGAGCCATGGGATGCAACTGTAAGGTCCACGAACATTTTTTAAAAAAAATATTTTTGTTGTTGCTATTTTCCAACTGATTATCGTCGATGATAACCATTTTGTTTCAAATCTAATCACGACACACTGAAACTTATTTATCCTAAATGAAGCTGTGTACCTGTAGCTGTGCGAAATGCATCTGGTTTTAATCTCTTTAACCTGATGTAATAATAACCAGTCTGTGATGAAAAGTTGGTGTATTGTTTTGTTTATGTTGATACGTCACTGAATAACACGATACAAATTTATTTACCTTGTTTTTGCGATAACGAAAAATGTTTCACATTAATTATGTGTACTTTAAGAGATCTGTACTTAATTTTAATTTTGTCTCTGTACATTAAGTCATTTTAAAGATTCTAAAAATTTGGTTTATTTTATGTTTATGTAAAGAATGTGCTGAACTTGGTCGTGAACTAGATTCGTGCAGCTTATTTTATATTTACCAAATTTCTTTATAATGCGTAAAGTATTTACTTTGATGAAACAGATGTAGCCATTTTCTTTTTTCATTTTCATGGCGATTTGTGGTAATGAAAAACAATACGCGTGTACGAAATTTCTCACCAGTAATCTGACCGAACGTTTTGCGTTTACTTACACAGTTTGGATGTTGAAACGCATCCGAATCGTCAGAGTATATGGACACCGGTCCTCCCCAAGCAGCGACCGAGAGATCGCGCCTCTGAGCGCACAAGCCACTTACTGACTGATCCACTGTTCGTAACTCCACCGGCTGCAAGTCTAGTCAAGGTCGGAGAGAGTCTCCGGTGGTCTCGACAGATTGTAGTTGCCAGGTCGCACCCCCTTAAATCAAACAATCTCTTGGAAATTCGATGATGTGTTCATGTAATGTTGAGGAGGATATTTGGGCCTAGGAGAGAAGACGATGGGGCATGGAGAAAACTGCATAATGACGAGCTTAAAAATCTGTACTCCTCCCCCAATATTGTCAGGGTGATTAAGTCGAGAAGAATGAGATGGGCTGGGCATGTAGCGCGCATGGATGGGACAAGAGGTGTGCACCGGGTATTGGTTTGGAAGCCTGAGGGGAAGAGACCTCTGGAGAGACCTAGACGTA